>PVJD01002513.1:0-199836 GCA_004026545.1 Mormoops blainvillei | reverse complement strand
TTAATATCGCTCTGTCTCTATAGCTTTGCCTATTCTAGACATTTTATATAAATGAAATCATACAAGGTGCGGTCCTTTTTTGTCTGGCTTCTTTCACTTAGCACAATGTTTTGGAGGCTTCTACATGTTGTAGCATGAGTCCACACTTCGTTCCCTTTTATGGACAAATAATGTTCCAGTGTATCCTACATTTCATTTACCCTTTCATCTTTTGATGCTATTTTGGAATAAAACTATTTAAGAGCTGAGATTGACTTTGAGGCAGTCACTACTCATTCATGGCTCTTAAGTTGATTCTGTTCCAAAACTGGATCTCCAGTTTTATTGTAAATAGTGATGTAAATAGTGATGTCGTCCTTATGTGGGAAGATAATAAATGTATGCATGAGAGCTTCCCAGGTTTGTTTTTGCTGGAAGTTTGTGATTTCTTTTGGCACCGACAATGTTCCTGTTACCTTCCAGTACTAGATAGCCAGCCCCTTCCTGGATCGGTGCAGCTCAACTTGGGAAAAACTTGGCGCTGTTTCTATACCTGGTATTTGGTGTCCTTCGTCTGGTGCTTCTCGATCATCTTCTGAGCGTCTCTCCCAGACCAACACTAACAGGTATTTGAGGTCTCTGACATAGCGCTTCTGGGCTACACCTTGTACAGCTGAGCAGACCCGCTTGTGAAGGAGACAGCATAATGGATAGAAATACCCACCCAGTCAACTTCAAATTTCCTCCATTTTCTAACATATACCACAGTCTCTCCTGTTCATTTTGATATTTTATTCCCCCCAACAGTCCTAAAAGCTGATATAACTGACCCTTTATTTCATCCCTGGAATCTCCTATATTTCCAACTGTTTTTATATCATGGCACGCATAAACTAATTACTAAAATTCTGTGGCACACCAAAAATATCTATTTTTTTCCAATCTGAAAAAAATATATAGGTATAATTTTTATTTTAAAAATAATAGTAATTACCTACCCTTTTTGCTCCAAAGTGACTTTTTAAAAAATCATGTACTAATACTTGTATATAAGGATTTCTGGTACCAAGAATTAACCAATCAGATGCGAACTTATGTGACACGACCAATAAGATGCAATTCTATTATAAGACCTGTAAATTTATGGTGTAAGACAGGGCATTCACACCAGACGGTTATTGTTGTGTTGGCTGTTGTCATCTTTTTATCTGACGATCTCAGGGGAAAGGGTTTGGTGCCCCCAACTAAATAGTCAGGTACTGCATGTTTTACAAATTCCCGCAGCTCACCAGTGTGCTGCAGCATACTGGCTGAAAATCGCTGTTTTATGGCATTAAAATGGCTAGGGATTTAATTCTAGCTGCAGCCGTATATTGGCATATTCTGATAAAGCCCTACCTTGCACATTTAAGACAAGCCTTTCATTCAGCTTCAGAAGCTTTTGTCTCAAAGCAACGCCCTGGCTTCCTTGAGACAGATTATTACCCCTTGTTGTTATCACCGTGGTTCCCTAACAACACAGACTGTTTGGCCGGTGACCCCAAACCTGTCCGGCCATGGTAAAAAAAAAATACAATAGATTCAGACATAATTCTATCAGTGGTATTTATTCTAAATGTTTTCAAAGCTTATATAAGCTAGTAAATGACTGTGATTCATAAGAAAATATTTATCAAAAGTTGAAGAACTGGATAATGGTTCTTTCCTACCATCGAGGCCACTTCCATTCGGATCCGAAGCCACCACGTCAGCCACCGGCGCTCGTTTCAGGGAATACTGAGATTCTCTAGTGGCAAATGTGTAAAGAGGACTTCAGGAGCCGTGTTGGAGTGGTTCGTGCTTCAGTTTATCTATTTTCTAAGGAACTGTGTTAACACAGGGAGCTGTCCTTCCAAAACAAGGTCACAGGCAACACCAGCGTTCATCAGGGAACCAGCTAAGGCTCCGTTCCAGTTGGGTGACGTGACACGGGTGACGCGTCTAAAAGCACGTTCAGCAACCTCACCTGAAAAGCGAGAAGGAAAATGGTCGGTCTCTGTCATTTTTGCTGGAACTGATGAGAAGAAAGATTGATGTGTGCAGTTTTAGGGTGGCAAGAGACAGGGATTTCAAGCATGGGGTTTTACTCTCAAGTCAAACAAGACTGGGATAGATGACTTGGCTTAGACCCTCCCTGTATCTCAATGAACGGCTTGGGCACTATAATGGAAAACGGCGGGGTAGCCCAGGTGGTGCGGATTTTTCTTCGGAGGGCAATAGCTATGACTAAAAATCTAATAGCAATCAAAAGTGAGTCCCAGGGGGCGAATTCCCTTCCTTCAATGTTGCTGAACAATAGTGGCAGTACTTTGGATGCTTGAGAGCTGATGAATGGCCAAGAGTGCCACAGCGGTGTACGGCTTTTCAAAGCCATTTCTGACACCAGAAGGATTGAGACATGTGGTAAACAAGACTAAAAATGGCAAAGGCTCTAAAATAGACTCTAAAAAATAATGGGAGGTTGAGTAGCGGCAATCATAATATAATAGTTAAGAACAGTGGGCTCTGCTGTCATCATCCAGTTTTGCAAGGTTCCACAAAAATCCTAACCCTCCCCCCCTCCCTGCTTCCCATCCCCACTGCCTCC
This sequence comes from Mormoops blainvillei, assembly GCA_004026545.1. Classification (NCBI taxonomy): domain Eukaryota; kingdom Metazoa; phylum Chordata; class Mammalia; order Chiroptera; family Mormoopidae; genus Mormoops; species Mormoops blainvillei. The sequence continues at coordinate 197,231 of PVJD01002513.1, read as the reverse complement.
AAAGACACAAAATAGGGTTGTATGGGAAGTCAGCCCGCATGCATAAATGGCCTGGGACTCCTCATTTGAGACTCGGTTTCTGAGGAAATAATGAATAACGATAAATTTAGCATAATAAAAACCATTATGTACTAGTAGGATTTAAAGGTGACACTTGCTGGCATTATCTTATTTAATTCTCACTTTTTAGCACTGTGAATCTGAGGTATTATTATTAATACTATTTTACAAACGAGGAAATGGAGTTTCTGAATGGCTAAGGAATTTGCCTGTTTTTCAGTGAGTAAAGAATTCTAATTTGATCCCAAGTGTTTTCGCTCCCTAGTTGCTGAGTTTACCGGCATCCTAGGTTTTAAATGAATTTTGCCGACAGGGCACATTCGATACACTGGTCTCGCGGTAGGTGTTCAGTAGAGGTTTATGTTTTCTTTCCTGCCTGTTTGGTGAACGAACCAAACCTTCCCCTTCTCACCGAAATCCCTATTAGAGCTCATATTGCTCCGATGGACCCTCTGAAGGGGTACAAACCATGACTCACATCCCATTGGGAGCGAATATTCACCAATTATGCTAAAGATTAACATTATTTTATCGTAAAGAAATTTCCAGACCAAAGAATGGCACCCTTTGTCTTTTAATCACACAGTGTTTTTTGAGGTGTTGGGAAATTTTCCCAGAGAAATGTGTCTGTTAGTGATAAAACACGGAACCCTAGGATCAGGAGCGAGGAGAAGGTGGGAGAAATCTCTGCGGTTTGGAAGATGTTCGTGATCACCAGGAACTACCAGTCTACAGTTCCTCCAGGCTTCAGTGATATATTCGTTCTCAAAATTTGTAAAAAAAAGCAGGTTTTTAAAAAGATTTTATTTATTTTATTTTTAGACAGAGAGGAAGGGAGAAAGAGAGGGAGAGAAACATCGATGTGTGGTTGCCTCTCGCGCGCCCCCCACTAGGGACCTGGCCGGAAACCCAGGCATGTGCCCTGACTGGGGAATCGAGCCAGAGACCCTTTGGTTTGCAGGCCAACACTCAGTCCACTGAGCCACACCAGCCAGGGCAAAAAACAGAGTTTTTTTAAACTTAAATTCTATTTCTCCAGTGCCTTATATTTGAATTTCAGAAATGAGAGTCCAATGTAAAAGTGGCCCTGATACATAATCAAAACTGTATTTGGAGGTTCAGCAAATGCCACATTTAAAGGAAAATGGTAAGCATGTCCTGATGAAACATTGATATGCTCAGTGTATACCTCCATCAGGACAAGACAGGACTTACAGGAGTGAAGTGCAATAGGAGACTGACAGCTGCCACTGGGCACGCACCCTGCAGACACGGGTCCACGCACTGGTCTCCCAGGTGTGCGACCTGAATGGCTGACTTGCCATCTAGCCCTAGGAAACCTGGCTCACACAATCAAACCCACAGGGGACTGATCGGCGTTAGAAAGCCACTTTAATGAAGTATAAGGAGAAATCCTGACTGTTGGGATTCCACTATCCACAGCAGCCAATCAGGGGACCTCCTTCCCAGTGGGGAAACCTGCTTGAGAGACCATCTTCACCGCAGGCATTTGCTAGAGAACTCAATCATAAATTAAGAGCCAGCCAGCGTCTGCTTAAAGGATTATTTAAGACAGATGATATCAGAGAAAGAGAATCTAATGGACTACGTAAACAATCTATTCTAGATTTTTCCAAGTTGTTAAATCACCATTAGGCTAAGCGCTTGAACTGATAAGCTTCACAACCCCCACTACGGAAGAGGCACTCTGTTGTCCCCCAGACTCCAGTCAGTGAATGTTGGGGTCAAATAATTCTTGGGGCTCTCAGGAGAGTGTGGGAAGGAGGAAATAAAACATTGTCTCTGCATATTTGGCAACAGCACATGACTTATTATAGTCATTTAGTCACTAGATTGCACAACAGATGTCATTAAGCTCCTACTAGGTATTAGGTACTTTGCAGGAAGTTGAAATTTTAAAGTTGAGTGGGATACAGTCCAGATCCCAGGGGAGCTCATAATCTACGAGGAAGATGCACACAAAACAGCTAACATAACTGACACTGGAGGAATGAACAGAGGGTGGAACCATTCATTTAACCAGGATGAAAAAGAGGAAATGGTTCAGAATGACTGTACAGAGGAATTTATAAATAATCTGGGATTTCATAGATGCTTCAAAAGGTATGGCCATTTCAGGTAAAAGGAGACATCATATGTTTACTGATCAGAGCCATTATGGTTGAAAGTAGGCTAGATATCCCATACAAACTAGCTTGGAAAAAAAATTAAAAAGCTTATTAGCTTATAAAACTAGAATACCCACAGAGATAGTTGACATTCACTATTCACTGTGGGAGTGACTGACAGTGGGCATTCACACTCCATCACAGGTTCCTGCCTCTTCATCTACACTCCCCATCCATGTGACCTTCATCATCAGGGAGGCTGTCTCCTCACTATGGGAAAGAGGACAACCAGCCATTTAAGGCTTGCATGTCCCTTGCTGCCTTGATCCTAGAGGATATCAAATGGTGCCTTTTTCAACAAATTCCTGCAAAAGTCCAGGAAAGAACTCTAGGTCTAGTCTGTGCAGCACGTCCACCCCTAAAATAATGATGCTATCCATTGTTGAGATGCTCTTAACTGGTTGGTGGGGTGATGGGGGCTGATGAGGATGAGATTATTATGACATCAGAGTGAGCTTGTCCCTATAGGAAGGAAATAATAGGTACTTCCTTTGGAAAGATAAATAATTTGTGTCCACTACTCGATAAATGCCTAGAAACATAGAATATTCTAGAACTCACTGGTGTGGCTACAAGGAGATATAATTCAAAATAATGAAAAATTGGTCAGAAAACTCATGGTGTTACTAATGAAACTTTTGTAAGAGTAATACATCCATCACTATAATATGTCAATAGTTCATGAAAGGCATTGGTGTCTACCTTACACACCAGCAGGAAGCAGTTACAACTTGTAGCTAAAATATGCCTAGTACCTTGTAAAGCACTTTCATGCACTTCATTACACAGGATCCCCATAAATTTCTACAAATTACACATCATTATCTTCATTTGACAGATGGAGAAGAAGAGCTCAGAGATTAAGTGAGCTGCCCAAGTTCACAGGGTGGATAAGTAGCAGAGTCAGGTCCAAGTCCCAACCCACTTCCAAGACTCGTATTCTTCACCGCCCCCCCGCCCCGCATACACATGGACAGTGGTTTAGGTGAGCCTGGCCCTGTGATGAGGAGTAGCTTTGAAATGGCACGTGTAGGGAAAGAGGAGGGCAGTCTTCACCGAGCAAAACGAAGGAGAGAAGGAGACTCCAGCACTGACGGGAGTCTGCTCTAGGACTCTCTAAATGCCTTGGCCACATAATGCACACTGGGGGAGTGTGATGTTTTGGATTACGACCACTGGATAAAAAAAAAAAAAAAAACCCTTTCTTTAAGGTCAACCAATTCCACCCCTTACTCTGTCCTAACTCTAACAGGCCAGCGGTCCTTGGTTCTGGCTGCACATCCTGGTGTTTGTGGTTTAACCAGCTGCTCAGGCGCTGCCGATGCCCAGCCACATTTGGGGTGCGGGCACATTAGGTTCTATTGCACTTTGCTTTATCATGCTGAACAAATGCTGAGTTTTTTTTCACAAGTTGGAGGCAAGGCCTTCCACCAATGAAAAGATCACGACTGGCTTTACTGTGACACTTGCTCTACGGCAGAGGTCTGGAACCAAACCTGCAACATCACCGAAGTATGCCTGTATGTCATACCAACCATCTATCAATTTCAGTGTATTTTTATTCCATTAGGCTCACTGGTTTTTACCCCAGGAGCAAAGGGTTGGCGTGCTTAGTGAAAATACCAAGTATTTTGGTATTTTATACAACCCTGGGCTTAGGGCAGAGCGTGACTGCCCTTGTGTTCACTCAGATTTAGTTTCTTGGTTCAAAATAAGCAAAGATAATAGTCTTCATGGGACATCTGCTTTAATGGTCAAATTCCAAAGTTTATTTGGGAAGGTTTCTTTATTCTAGACGTTCTGGACATGTTGGAATCGAAGCTGCCTCTTTGCTGCAGTTTTAAATGTCCTTTGACTTTACAAAGGGATCACCTCAATATCTTTCTTAAGTTTTTATTGTTCCTATCTCCTATTTAAAGACGTCTACTCCTTGTGTGCCATTCCTTTAATAACTCAGAACTATTTCATTTTAAATCCTTTGTGGTTACATTTGGAATCAACATTTATTTCCTTGTTCGAAGCACTTCCAAAGATAATCATTCTTTGTCTGTGCTATTGTGTGTCTGTTTTAAGCTTCACAAATTCTAGCAGAAATGGCAGTGAGAAACAAATCATCTGGAATAAATCTATTAGGAATTGACACCTCGGTAGACAGGAGCCCATTCAGAACCTTCCCTAAAATCAGACTGAGAAGGGAGGAAATGGTGTGAATGTGGTGGGTACCCATAGGGGGCCAGCCTAGGAGGGAAGGAGAAAAATACAAATAAAAGGGGGATTTCAGGAGGAGAACAAAACGTTATTCATGCCATAGTTCCTTAGAATGGCTCTCCTGTTTGAGGTCCCCAATAATCCTCAAAATATGGATATACTCTGGCAAGACTGTGGAGCAGATGTTCAGATTTTTCAGCATGTGGGGCTGTTTTCCAATGGAGGGCAAGTTCAAGAACATCTATTCACTATTTCCAAAGACCTCCCTATTAAAAAAAAAAGTAAATGAACACTTTGGAGATCAAAATGGTTAGAAAGTATTATTTATCATCTGTCTACAAGTAAATGGAAAATCATCATATGCAAGAATACTTAGTAGTATTTATTTCACTAATATCAAGTATTAGTGGGAGTTATGAGAGTATGGAGAAAGGTTAACTGATTTCTATCTGTAGGAAAAGAAAGCAAATTTTCGGAATGGGAAGGAAAATTAAAACTTAATTATTAGACATTTTCTTCAAGTTAATTTTCCTTGCCTTTGTCTCAGTGAGCAAGCTCTCCATCAGAGAGAGGATTTATGAGCATCTTATTTTAATTAGCCCTGGGAAGGTAAATGTTCTGTGAAAAGTTGAGTGTCTGTCCACACATCACAAGGCTGCAAAGGAAATATATTGTGAAATATGTCATACAAGCTTACTAATGCCATTCATTACATTTTTAATTTTTTTTTAATACTCATTGTGTGGGCTCTACCATGATGGGTTAACCATGAAGCTAATAAATCTCAAGTTCCAAGGTCCCTGCTTGCACAGGTTCTTCCCAAGGCCCTGCAAAAGGCATTACCAATGACACATGGTCATATGTTATTTGTAAAATTTGTTAATTAAGACCACTGTTTCTCTCCACCTCAGATGGCTTTCCTTCATACTTCCCCTTGTGCCGACTGAGAGTAAATGGTCATGAGGATTTTTGGAATCCAATTAAGAAGTTGAGTTGGGGATACATTTATTTTGCATTTAGTGACATACAGGTAAGTGGTATGGCGTCACTTCTGTGTATCCTGTTAAGTTATTGCCAAACGTCCCAAAGCAGGGATCACTTCCAGAAATACTCTTCCTGTCCACTGTGATGATTCACCATGGCATGACCGCAGGTAGAGGGCCAGCGGGGTTATCACAACCAAGGGGTCCTCCACCTCAGTCATGGTGGTGTGTGAGCCATGAAGAAGACACGGAGTTGGAGTTTTGTGGAACCAGTAGCTAGTCTCTGGAAATTTCTCCCAAATAGCACAGCTGAGGATTTGCTTCTTAACGAGGTCTATTTAAAGCTGAAATTTTCTTCCGCCGTGGATATTCTAATAATGCAGCTTATCCTTATAAATTCTCCCATCATTTTTATGGATGTCATGCCAAATAGAACTTATCAGAACTCTGGTGTTTGCAGGGGCAGGCATGCAGCAGAAACACAGAACAGAGAGGGCGTACGCATGGAGATTGGCACATTTTATGAATACTCACTATGAATGACATTTCAAAAACTAGTTTTGGTTGTTCATACTAAAGGAGAGACTGAATTGTTGGTTCAGAATCTACACAGAAAATACTTTTAAATCACTGTCCGTCAAAGAGGTGGTTTTAAGAGTATGTGCCAAAAGTTGTCAGGGAAAAAAAAAGTGTTACAGTGGTGTAACATCAAGCACTTGATGGATAAAACGGTTAAGTTACTTCTCTAGATTTTGTGATATTTAAGATATTCATCAGCTTTTTAAATTTGTGATTTGTTATGGTTTCTCTTCAATTTTAAATAAAAATTCACTTTTGTAGCTTATTTATATTCATAAATCTGCATATTTATTCTTATAGATGGAGCCCAAACTGAATACGCGTCAGGTTCCTATAAACCTGGACAACTTCCTTTAGGGCTGATGTCTCTAGAAACACAACAGGTCTTTTCTTATTTGTAAGTGGAGCTGTTCTCCTTTTTAGAGAATACACAGTAGGGTTTGTGACAGGAATATAAAAATGGTAAAATTTAGAAAAATCTGTTAATTTAATCGCTCCATCCATTGATTAAATGATAATCTCAATAGACAAAAATATATACGAGGCCTGTCCAGAAGGTACCCAGCCATGTAATATGAAAAATAGAGACATTTACTGAAGAAGATACAAAATACAAGAAACTTAGAACATAGGACAATGACGTCTCTGTCCCCTTCATAGGCACCTTGGGGCCTCACACAGTTCTCCCAACAGCCATCAGCTGTCCTGACATATTTTTCTGAATCTCATCGATGGTCTGAAATCTCTTCCCTTTCAAAGATGATTTTAGTTTTAAGAAAACCCAGATGTTGCAGGGCACCAAATCTGGGCTGTAGTGGGACTGAGTCACCTGGGTGATTTGATGTTTAGCCAAAAAACTCTGTACGAGACATGATGCTTGAGTGGATGTGTTGTAATAAAGCTGCCAATCACCTGTTGCCCATCGTTGCAGCCTTCTGAATCACCTGAATAGCTTCCACAAGGGCATGTTCAAGTTTAACTCAAAATTTGATGCAAATTCACTGCTCTCCTCGCTCAGTCTTTTTGAATGCAACAGCCACACAGGACACATGCTCACTCAACAGCCTTTACCACCCCTACTGACTAGTACAGTGAAGGCATCACTGTTCACGCATGCGCATTCCAGTCCACTCTCCTGGGTTGCCAGGTCACACCGATGTCACACAAACCATTCTTGTTATATTAATAACGCTGGGCTTTTTCCAGACAGACCTTGTATATATTCGATAGTACTTAATGCCATGAGAGAGAAAACTCATAGCGAACTGAAAATGGAAGGGATCATCATTCACCCAATAAAGGTTACCTACCAGGGAAGATATAGCAATGATTACACTTAAGATAAAATACTAGAATCAATCACTTTAAGATCAGAAACAGAATGGAAAAATCTCCACTGTCCTACTAACCCAAGCAAAAAGACAACAGAAAGCAATAAAAGGTAAAAGAATTGGAAAGAATCTTTTTCATAATCCACAGATATGATTGTCCTCCTATACTATTAAATATAACCTAAAGGAAATAACTAGAAGTAATAAGAAAGATTGTCATATTGAAGATACAAAAATTAATTGCAATCCTATGCACTAGAAACAGCAATTAAGAAAATGTAATAATTGTTTTTAAAGACACTGTTCACATTAGCAACAGAATCTATCATATAGCCAGAAATAAATCTATCAAAAAAGGTCCAAGACCTATAGGAAGAAAATGAATGGTATCTTTACTGAAGGACATAAAACAGTCCTAAATAAATGGAGAAAGATATTTTCGGTCATGGATGGGAAGAATCAATTTCATAAAGGTGTCAATTCTCTCTAAATTAATCTATAAATTTAATGAATTCCTCTCATAATCTCATCACAGTTTTTTATAGACTGTGACAAGCTGGTCTGAAAATGTGTATGAGAGAGGGTATATAGCCAAGAACAGTTGTTAATTCCAAAGAAGAATAAGGAGGAAGAATTTACCCTACCAGAGTGCAAGACTTATAACATTATAGAAATTAAGGGAATATTTATTCGAAGATAGATACATCTTTGAAACATAATAGAGTAGGATCCAGACCCTCACAAATACAAGGACTTTCTGTTTGACAAAAATAGCATTTTACAAGTGAATAAGAAGATGGACTTCATAATAAGCGTGCTGAGAGGAATAAAATCCATATAGAAAAACACAAAATTATTTATGTAGTTTATTCCAGTGGTTCACCATCAGGGTGATTTTGGCCCCCATGGGACATTTGGCAATGTTTGGATCATTTTTGGTTACAACAGCTAGCGGGGAAGATCCCATGGCATCTAGTGAGTAGAGGCCAGGGATTTTGCTAAACATGCTACAAAGCATAGGACAGCCCCCACAACAAAGAAGTATCCAGCCCGAAATGTCAGTGCCACCATAATTGAAAAGCCCAGCTCTGGCTGGGACAGACAGTCAGAAAACCACATGGGGAGCTCCCTTATCAAGTCTATCCAAATGTCACCTTCTCGAGAAGACTAATCTGAACCCCACTATTGAATATTAGCCACCTCAGTACCTTCTCCCATGACACTTCCGATTCTGCTTACTCTGCTCTCCATCTTCTTTATTCCATAGCACATATCATCATCTAACATCTAATACAATTTGCTTACTTATCTCGTGTAGTATTTATTGTTGGTCTGCTGGGATGCCCCTCGTGATTGTTTACTGATCTACCCCAAATACCTAGAGTGGTGTTTAACACACAACAGGTAAAAACTAAATATTTACTTAAATAAATACACAGTCCCGAGGACTAATTAATCATCTGTAGAGTGGTAGGATCACTCAGAAACTACTGGTAGAAAGGGTCACTTTGGAGAGGACATGGGCTTTGTCAAATATACGTAGAGCTGCTCGTACCGGAGTAGTTAATGTGAAGATTGGAGGTGAGTCATCCCAGAACTTCCTCTTCCCAACATCTAGCCACGTGATCCAGTAAAGTCCACACCGCGCCAAAGAGCCGGGTTATTTTTGCGGACTGACACGTATCCATGAACGTCAGCGTCACGTAACTAAGGAAAGGAGCAGATTAAGAAGAGAAGGGACTTGCCGCAAATCAGGCCCCTAACCCAGCTTGGCTCCCAGTCTGTATGCTTTTGCCTTTGTGATTTTTCAGTTAATAAATAACGATTCGTATTTACACTTTCCTCTTGTACTAAAAAATTTAGTTTAAAAAAGCTGCTCTCCAAAACAACAATTCTAGAAGAATCACAGGGGGAATATGTGTGCATGTGTTTATATATTTATATCCTAATGCCAACCCTAGACAGACTGAACCAGAGTGTCTAGGTGTGAAGCCCAAGCATCCGTGTGCTTTTGCTTTCTTTTTTTTTTTTTAAGGTTTTCAGCTGATTCTGATGATCAGCCAAGTTTTACAACTATTCATGTGGTAGGTTTTCAAATGTGTTCCAAGAAACCCTGGGTATCTAGCTGTGGAGTCATTTCTCGGACATTCTGGGAAAGCAGCTGCTCTTGCCTCTCTTATCTAGAAAGATTTTGTGTAAGCTATTTTTTGGAAAAAATGTACTGTTTCTTAAAAAAAGAGTTTGTATTCTATAGCTCTACAGAAATCTAGTAAACTGAGTAACTATCAAAGTATGTGGTAGATGATGTGACGGGCCACCCAGATCTTCAGGAAAGAAGATATATTTTCCCCCACAATGGTGACGGCTGCCAGAAGGTGACTTTAGTTGCCCTTCATCCTTAAGGATTGCTTCGGGTGAAGAAAACTACCTGGTTCAGTCAGCCTCTTTCCAGGAGAGACCATATCCAAGGGCTCATCTGTATAAGTGTAAAATGGCCTGTCCTCTTGCTTCAACTGAGGATGACTTTGAAGAGCCATCCTACGCACCCCCCTGGGGTCAGCTGAGCTCTTCCACAGGACAGTACCCCAGCTTCTTCTGCCCAATCCTGTTCCCTTCCCCTCCCCATCACCACCCTCAGAACACTCCCTAAGAAGCATCCTATTCTTAAATCTGAATCTCAGGCAGCTTCTGAGAAAGTCAACCTGTATCGCCAAGTGAACCTAGATCATATGATTATGTGATGCATGATATGACACTATATTATCGCCCAAGTGAGTGAACTTACTAAATGATGGAGAAGGAAGAAAAATGTACCACCTGCTGAAATCAGACTGTTCCTCATTCATAACTGATAAAAACTAATGGTGTGGAAGTTATAAGTGAGCTAACAAGATAGGAAGCTTGAAAGGTGAGTTGACGTGACATTGGGATGGATACACGTGTACAGCATGAGCTCAAATTTATGCTTCTGCCCTCACCTGCTTAACCAGAGGCACTACTTTGAGAATACAATGACAAGTAAATAAATAAATTAAAATGTATATACATTCATATCTGAAAATATGCGTATCACAGTTTTGGAGGTCAACGTACTGGTGGCAAGTTTCCACTGTGGTAGAGGGGACCCGATTAGCATCACTGTGAGTAGGAAGACGAGGCCAATGGTGGGAAGCATTCCCGTCCCAATTCTCTGATTCTAAACATCTAAGGCTGTGCGCCCTCAGAAGTCTTGTGTTCCTGGAGCTTTATACTTGGTTGCTGTTCTACCCTTAATAAATTCTTGTCTAGAGAAACGTCAGTGAATGTCACAAGGAAGCCTTCAGATGAAGAACCACTGGAAACAGTGAAAGGATCTCTGTCAAACAAAAAACAAACCCAGCCACAGGGACACTTGACGGTGCTTCCAAGATTAAAGGATGTGCTAAGTCCGGAATGACTGGCTGGCTACGGAAATGACGTTGAATACAAGACTTTCTATGACAGGGAAGACAAAGAATAAAGAGTTAATAGTTTTATGCTGTAGCTCAGTTGATCACTATCTCTAACTTTTTTTGGATTGTTTGTTTTGGGAATGCAGAATTGTATGCATTCATTTCCCCCAAAGTCTGTGTATCTGTTATTCCAGTAGGTCAATGTGGCAAAAGCAAAAAAGAAACAACTTCAACGTAACATTTTTTTCAGCCTGCTGTAACACTGATTCTACTCAATATTTTTTATTTTGATTTAAGTGTTTTCCTAACTTCTTTCCACTTTTCATAAATCTGACTAATGTGTAAATAAAAAGACAAGCATAATAGCGTATGAAACTTAACCAGTTTCCTGAAATCCAGATGTTAGTTACCCGAACTTTCTCCAATGTCTAAAACTTGGCTCAACATCACCAGATAAACAATATTGCTTTGAGTTTTAAAATATAATCAAAATCCTTAAATTTACTCTAAACATGAATTAACTTCTAGAGCTAAGATAAAAATAAGCTTCTCTTTGCAAGGACTCTTTATATACTAAATATGCTATTTATCAAAATAGAGCATGAATTATTTAACAGCCCACCGTAAGAAATATAAAACTTCTGTGTATTGATAGTAAGATTGAGAAATACAATTAAAACTGTAAAATAAATCCCCACCTCACACAGATGGGTAGTGGAGAATAAGACATTCTCAGACAATAAATTGTCTAAGAATTTAATTAGACCAGGGTAATTTTAATGTTCATATTCATTAAAGAGCCCAAAACTAAGCCAGTATACTAGAAAGAGCTAACTTGCTTTGCATAAGAACACAGAAAGTTTTTGTTTTTCCCGTCTGAGGGGGGAAAAAAGCAGAGAATAAAGGTTGAGAAGAGAGGGAAAGGGAGTGGGAGAGGCGAGCCAAACAGAGAGCAGGGAGCAGGATTTGCAGAAATGGCTAAAGTACTTGTAAATGCAGAATGTTTGCGTGGAAAAAAAGAATGTTTGTGCGGCTGGAAGCCTCTCCTTATTCTCAAAGTTTCAGTAAAGTCAGTTACACCCACAAAGGACTTCAGTGAGGGGAGGGCTGTGTGAATCGTGTGTGTGCGCACATGTGTGTGTGTTTGTGTAATAATGAAAAGAACTGAATTCCATAGTTTGTGGGCTTGTGTGAGGAAAGGTGCATGCGTAGGATGATGAACAGACGCAGGAGCTCAAAGGTGAGCATCAGAGAGGGAGTCCCCTGCGAAGTTGCAGACTTTGTGGGGGATGGTCTTGGACTTTTCACAAATCATAGTGTGGGGGTGGTTTGCTCATCTTACTCAGATGCTATAGATTCACCCCAGCTGACATCTGGGGTTCAAACCTGAGCAGGTTTATCATTTTATCGCTTAAAATTCATGAATAACAGTTTCTCCTCAATACAATCTGGTGTTCTCTAAGGACTTGGTTTAACTTCAACATGACTTTTTTCTTCTGCTTGGAAATCTTGAGTTGTGCTGATTCAAACTTCAGTTCAAACCAGTAAGAACAACCGCTTTCCCCCACTCTGCTGCCTGTGCCGTACCAGGTGGTCGGTGCTGCCTCCCCTAGCTAAATCTTAACGTACGCTGTCGGCCCCGCTTGGGGACCACAAATCCGCCATCATTCCTATCTTCCTATTGAGCAATGTCTATTCCAGTTCTCCACAAATTTCCCTCTTGTATGACAAACCAAGTATTTACGAAAGCACACCTTGTCAGCAACACAGTGCGATTCTCCCTAAATGCCCTCTAACCAAGACAGAATCACTATTGGAGACTTTCTCCATGTCTGGTACTCCAGTCCCTTTCTCCCCTTGGAGTATTTATTGTTTATTAACTATGTAACTGCTCTTTGTATAATCCTCTTTAACTTTTGGAGATTTTTTAATCATCGTTCTATTGATAAGAACTGATTCTTTTTCTCTACTCACTGAACACCAGTTTCTTTTTCAGAAAACTTTTAAAACTGGGCTTACCGTTGTTTTATAACAACATCAGATTCTAGAAGCAAATCATGGTAATTCATCTTCTCTTTCACTGCAACTCTTCTCAACAAAGAAATGACAAAAAAAAGTAGAGAACACAAATCACCAAAACTAGGATTCTTTTATAAGGTTTTAATTTATAATGCATGTCATCTATTATGTTTGCCGTACAACACATATTGTCTGGAACATACTTTTTGATATGTTCCTTTTTGGTTCCTTCACATTAAAATAATTTTATTATGGTTTCTCTCATGCCTGATTTATAAAATACAGGCTCACTTCAGGATTTAATTGAATATAAATATAAATAATTAAGGACATTTATAAAAAATCAGATATAATCAGTATGCACTTATTATTTGTTATCTAAACTGGGTCCTTTTCTACAGTGAAAGGGGATGATAGACTATACCAGGTGAATCAAGACATGTGGCTACCCTAATAACCTCCCAAAACTTATTCTATGACTATGCAAACTATAGAGTGCCTACCTATTTAGGAAAATTAGATATTATGCATAAGTTTCTGGGCTTTTCTTTCCAACATAAAATGAACACAGTTACTTCTTTGTCAACAAGTACAGAGCTACGTAATCATTTCAGTGGCCACAGTGACTTGCTTTTAGTAAACGTTACAATAAGGTTAGCTAGTCTTATTAGTTATTTAAATCACAATGTTATTATATTCTTATTTTGATAAATCAATCAGAATATATATTTTAAAAGGCTTATTTAAGATAGTACTACCTTTTTGCTATTATAAGCAGTGCTAAATATTTTTGCTCCTATAATTTTATACACTTCCTTAATTAAGATACAGTTCCAGGAGAGGAATTTTGGAATTAAAAGTCATTTCAGAGTTGGCGACACATTCACATGCTGTTTTCTTAAAGGTATCAGTGTACACGTCAATTAGAAATGTATGAGAGCACCAATTTTTCTATCACCCTGATAATGAATGAAATGCATCGTTTTGATCTTTGCCAAGGTGCTAAATAGAAATTATGCTAGTCGGGGGCCCCCCAGAGAAACCGAGCCAGTAGGATATAAATACATAGAGAGAGTTTACCTTTGAATAACAAGGGCTTGAAATGCACGGGTCCACTTACGCGTGGGGCTTTTTCAGCAAACTCGGTGGCCCTTCCGGGCTGTGGGGTTTGCACCTGCCGTTCACGCCGCTGCGAAACTACGTACACAGCGTTTTCCCATTCCCGACCGCAGATTCCCCATCCGCAGAACCCTAACCGCGCATCTGCAGCGCTGTTGGGAATCTGCGGTTGGTCGAATCGCAGGTGCAAACACTTGCTGCAGTTACGTAACCTTCTGGAGGAATCGAAGTATATGAGGATTTTCAACTGAAGGGGTTGGTGGTACCCCTAACTCCCGCGCTGTTCATGGGACACCTACAACGTATATGGCAAGAGAGTTGCAACGCGGGGTTGGCCTGCAGGGTTGTGGAGGCTACGAAGTGCTACTGAAGCCCAGGAAAGCGGGTGGTGTGCAATAGTTCCCAGTCCAAGTCCGAAGGCCGGAGAGCCAGCTGTTTGAAAAGACCAGCGACCAAGTGCAGAAGAGGGATGTCCCAGCTCAAGCACAGAGAAAATGTGTCGCTCTTTTTCCTTCCCGGAGTTTCTGAGGTGGCACTGGAATTTAGCCCCAATAAACGGAGGGCAACGAGAGAGGAAGAGACGCGCTACTCCAGATTGGTAAGTGGCGGGTTTAATATACAAGGGGACTTACTTATGAGGCTTGTCTTGGGTGCCACAACTTGAGTAGATCTTTGTACCACCCCCTCCAGAACCTTAAAAGTTTATATGGAGGCTTTAACTGGGATCAGTCACATACACCGTCCTGGTGGTCTCCACAACACCTTGCTCTCCCAGAGTCGCAGATCACCATGCCTCCTGGAAACAGCTGAGTCTCATGGCCTTAGGCAATCGATTGGTATGCATAGTCTCTAGCATCTGCCCCTGTTTTATGTTCTTTATCTCAGTTCAGCTCTGTGAAAGTCTTTTGTGCATTAAATCCATCCTTCCCTCCCAGGAAGGTTGTTTTTCTGTGCTTTGTTTATTTTTAATTTAGTCTGCAATTTTAAAATGTTTTCCTTTCACTTATTTCTCAGAATACATCCTTGGAACATGTAACCTCTCCAATGAAGCCAGCTACTTTACCTAGTAGCTAGACACTTTCCTGAAATACCAGACTAGGGAGAAAGGCTGAAATACATTTTGAACAATCAGAATCTAGAGTGTGTTGTGGCCCAAAAACCCTGGTCCCCAGTAGACCAAGCAGCATTTTTTCCCCTAGTATCTGTGACTCCAACATGTTCTGATGTCCTGTGGAGGGTAGTGGGGGTGTAAAATACAAACCCAGTTTCCTTAACAGTAAAGAGGCTACAGATCTCTGTAGATATGAATGTCATTAGAAGAGTGGAATGCCTTTGACTTATCAGACGTTAGAGCAGAAGTAACTCTACGGAAACAAAAAAAGCCTTAGAAAAATCTATCTATTTATCAATCAGTAGTTCTCAAAGTTCTGGCAAGGGCCTAGAGTTTAATAGTGCACCTGCATTATGACATACTATTTAATAGTAAGGGTTCCTAAAAGTTAGTATTTCAAGGGGAGAATAATCATACAAAATACAATGTCAAAATAGTATTGGCGAAAAACTATTTTAAACTCCTCTAATTTCTCACCTAAGATTTAAGTAATATCAGTATAAATTGTTGAATTAGAAATAGGTTTTTTTTTCTCCTGCTACTTTCTAGCTTTACTCTAAGCACAGCCGAGGAAAAATTCTGCCTAAGTGTCTGTTAAAAAAATAATGGGCAGATAGGAAGATCATTCTGAACGATGCAGGTGGAAATTCAGAGTCAGCTGTTTTAAAATTTATGAACAGCAGCAGTAATTTTAACTTGTCATGGGGACAATTTTATTCCCATTCCCACGAATGCTAATGTTCACTTTCAGTTATTAAATTAATCTGACTCAATTATATTCGGTGGGCTGTGTTCAGCTGTACTGATTGATAATAGCAACAAACATTAAGTATGGTTTTGTGATCTGTGACACTATATGGCTATTAACATGAAATAGAAAAAGGCTGACAGAGTGTCCTTTTGACCCAAAATGCAAGACCTATTAGGATTTAATGGTAATGGTATTCTAAAGATAATGTCATTCATTTACTTGACAAATATTTACTAACTCAGTCCATGGAATCATGCTTAGGGAAGGGAAACTAACATTTATTGAGCATTTCACCATATGCCAAGAACTGTGTTAGGCGTTGCTGAACTTTTCTTATTTCATCTTCAGGGCAACTACATGGAAATAAATATGATTATTACAGTTTTCAGGTGAGAAAGTATAAATTTATCAAGGCAGATTACTTTCTCAAAGTCAAATGAAGGTTCACATTTATATCTTCGGTAATCCATAATCTCGTTATTTTTTTCATTGCACCATGTTCCTTATTACTGGGTGGATTCCAAGAAGCATAGCACATTGTTTGTTCCTATTGTCAAAACCTTACAACCTAATTGAAAAGACAAGATATACAAATGGTTATTCATTCTATAAACATTTTTAAGCCTTTATGCTTTATAGCAGTGGAGAAAAACACAAGTCACTAGTAATTGCAATTTATATCCCATGCATCAAGAAATTCAGCAGTTAGTTTCTTTTGTTCTTTTATGGACAAATAATATTATTTATGTTTTAAAAATGCACTTCAATAAAATGCCTTTTTTAAAAACTATTAATTGTAAGCAAAAGCTTGCAGTTTTCCAAGAAGTGACCTATTTCTGATGCTTACAAACTTAATCAGGGCCTTGGATTTAATTTGAAACATAAGAGTTGCCCATAGTATGTTAAGTGGAAACCTAATTCATGCATTTTCTGGTTTTATCTTATGCATACATGCACGTATGTGTGATCATAGAATACATTGTCTCATATTGAAATAGCTTAAGTTCTTTTTCATATGCCACTTGGGAATCAGTAGTGTATTCATTGCATCCAAAATAAAGTTCCCATTTGTATCCCCAAATTTGTATCAATCCACAGTTTTCCATCTCAGAGAATGGCACCACCATTCATCCAGTCACTCAAGCCAAAAAGCTGGAGGTCCTCTCTGATTCCTCCCTTTTTCAACCCCTGACACCCTCACCTAAGTAATCTGTCAGTACATCTTTCAGTTCTCCATGTACACAATATGTGCCCCAAATGCGTACTTCTCTCCCTTTTCACTACCCCGCCACTGCCTGACATCTCACTGATTACTCTGCTCCTGTATCTGCCCCACCCCGTATCTTCTCTACACTGTAACCACATCAGCTTCTTTTAAATATAATTCAGACCTTGTCTCTTCTCTGTCTTAACATTTTATGCCATTCAATGCATTCATTGATTGATTGCTTTGACTATAACATCATCTCTGACTCTGATTTAGTTTGTTTGTTTTTACATTTTCAGCTCTCAGATCTTCTCCTTTTATTATGTTAGGAACAGCACCATGATATTACTATAGCTAAGGTACAAACACCCTGTGAAATCAGGCAGAGTTGCTCACATCGTACATTTCAACTCCACTGGGAGCTGGTACTGTAACAGTAACTAGGGACGTCTCTTTGATTGTTTTGAGATAGGTTCAGGCTGCAACTCTGTAATGTTCTTTGGCAGTATTTTTTTTCTTCTTTTTTTTTTTTTGTTAAGCTCCAATACAAGCATTTTCTTAGCCTACCTTGGTTCCAGAGACTGAAATATCCATCAACCCTGAGAGGGAAGGGAAGGCACACATATTTTAAGGCCGGGTATACTTCTTTTATAAAGATATATTTTATTGATTATGCTATTACAGCTGTCCCAATTTTTCCCCCTTTGCCCCCCCTCCTGTTACCTGCTTCCCTCCAGCATTCCCCCGCTCCCTTAGTTCATGGCCATGGGTGGTGCATGTAAGTTCTTTGGCTTCTCCATTTCCTATGCTATTCTTAACACCCCCCTGTCTATTTTGTACCTACCAGTTATGCTTCTTAATCCCTACACCTTTTCCGCCATTCTCTCCCTTCTCCCTCCCAGCTGATAACCCTCCAAATGATCTCCATATCTATGATTCTGTTCCTGTTCTGCCTGTTTGCTTAGTTTGTTTTTTTAGATTCAGTTGTTGATAGTTGTGAGTTTGTTGCCCTTTTAATGTTCATAGTTTTGATCTTCTTTTTCTTAAATAAGTCCTTTTAACACTTCATCTAATAATGGCTTGGTATGATGAACTCCTTTAGCTTTACCTTGTCTGGGAAGCACTTGATCTGCCCTTCCATTCTAATTGATAGCTTTGCTGATAGAGTAATCTAGCTTGTAAGTCCTTGCTTTTCATCCCTTTGACTATTTCTTGCCAATCGCTTCTAGCCTGCAGAGTTTCCTTTGAGAAATCAGCTGAGAGTCTTATGGGAACTCCTTTGCAGGTAACTCTCCTTTTCTCTTGCTGCTTTTAAGGTTCTCTCTTTACCTGTGCATTTTAACTGTGATGTGTCTTGGTGTGGTCCTCTTTGGATACAACTTGTTTCAGATTCTCTGTATTTCCCAAACTTGTACGTCTGTTTCCTTTGCCAAGTTAGGGAAGTTTTCTTTCATTATTTTTTTAACGAAGTTTTCGATTTCTTGCCCTTCCTCTTCTCCTTTGAGCATCCCTATGATTAGAATGTTTGTACGTTGGGAGATGTCCCAGAGGCTCCTAATACTATCCTCATTTTTTTAAAATTATTTTTTCTTGCTCTCTGGTTGAAGGCTTATTTCTTCTTTGAATTCCAAATCATTGATTTGAATCCTGGCTTCCTCCCCTCTGCTGATGGTTCCCTGTAGATTTTTCTTCATTTCACTTCGTGTAACCTTCATTTCTTTCTTTAGGTTGTTTCTGTACCCAGTGAGTTCTTTGAACATCCTGATCACCAGTGTTTTGAACTCTGCATCAGATAGGTTGGTTTTCTCCATTTCTTTTAGTTCTTTTTCTGGGGTTTTGTTCTGTTCTTTCATTCAGACCCTATTGCTCTGTCTCCTCTATTTGGCAGCCTCCCTGTGTTTTTTCTGTGTATTAAGGTGTTTTGATTCCCCTGTCCTATTATAGAAAAGGAATACTTTTCCTTTGTAGACGTACTTCTTAAGGATATTTTTAAAGCCTAATTGAACACATTATCCCTTTTGAGATGAGAGCTGCTTGACACTAGAAATGAACAGTGAGATCATTTTTGGTCTCTGTGGATCTCTCTGGAGGATCTGCTACTCTTCCTTGAGAGTTTGGTTCAGAGGTCCAGTGCTATGTGAATGGAGTCACCCCCTGATCATCCTTGGAAGGCACAGCAGTCCTTTAGAATGCTTAAGAATAAATTCACTCAAGGATGAACGACCAGACATGATGGAGTCAAGATATGATGTGGGTGCTTATATACTAGGAAGCATTAACCCACAGAGAAGCTGTAAGCCCCGTGACCTTCTCCTTATACCTTTAGAGGCATAAAAGCTACCTTGATAATATCCATCCCTCCCCGCTGCCCCACCCCGGACTCCACCAGTTTTGCAGACATCTCATTAGTAGAAAGCAAACGATGTATCACTTTTATTGTGTAAACGGAGTAAAGATTTTTATGTTGCATTTTCAACACCACATGGATTTTGATTAGTGAATGGCTGGATGGTTATTTTGAATCCTCGGGGAGCATTCTTACCGAAGTCAGAATACCAGAAATTATGAAAGGTGTAGAATTTTAAATAAAATCATCAGGGTAGAAGCAAATGAGTGAGCAAAGGAATTATGTTTTGTCACATTTGTCTCTTTATTTATACACTTTGGATATTTTGTCTATACACACAGAAGGTAAAAATAAAAAGTGAGATCAGAAGCCAAAACAAGAGTGGAATAATTATAATACGTAAGCAATAGATTGAAACCTGTGCTTCCAAAACAAAGCAGGGAAGGGGCTTTATGTAGCACTTATATGAGTTTTATTATCTGATCAAAGAAAGCTTACAAGATTTGTTTTTAAGATTTTATGTAATTATTCTTTAGAGAATGGCAGGGAGGGAGAAAGAGGGAGAAACATCAATGTGTGGCTGCCTCTTGTGCGCCCCCTACTGGGGACCTGGAACCTCAACCCAGACATGTGCCCTGACTGGGAATCGAACAGGCAACCCTTTGGTTTGCAGGCTGGTGCTCAATCCACTGAGCTACACCAGCCAGGACCAAGTTTTTTTTGTGAAAGAGAGTTTTCCTGCCTCTAATGGCTAGAAATATCTTCTCTCGTGGATATTTTCTACTTTAACAAATGTTATCAAGTTACAATACTTAAGAACAAGGACTTTAAAACTCAGTCCTGATTTCAAAGCCTCCAGTCTTGCTTTGAGACTCAGTTTCCACATCTCTAAAATAACAATAATATCTACCTCATAGGACTTTTATAAAGATAAAAAGAAAAGTAATTAAAATGTAATGTACCATTTTAAAGCCTGTGGTATAAACGTAAAGAACTTGTAATAGTTCTCGGCACCCAATAACGTGCTGTCATGGTGATGATGGTCATGACAACCGCAATGATCACAGAAGGGCTGATGACCAAAGTCACCACTTCCTTTTCACAGCCGTCTCCTGACCAGTCCACTTCCCAAGAGTTCCCAGTTTTTAACTCCTTCCAGGCTTAGTGCTTGTGATGTTAATTTCACCAGTTAAATAACATTCTAATGTTTGATTTGTCCGCTTACAAACCCCACTCTCACCTTCCCTTCCCCCACTCCTGAGTCTGTATTCTCATTCCTCCACTGAGAAACTCTGTAACTTCAAGGAACATGTCTCTTAACATGTTATGTATTCACTCAACCAGGCAGTCTCCCTTGACTTCTAGGTTAAAGATAATAAGTCATATTAAGGAAATTGTCTTTAACCACAGCTCTACAAAAGCTGAAAAAACATAGGCTATCCAGCAAATGTTTATCTGGACCTCACACAAACAGTAATGACATATTATCAAGTCACTTTTCTCATGGGATTTCTGCAATACCCAAGCTATCATTATTAAAAATGCTTTGCTTTCTGGTAATGTGACCTGATAGGAGAATTTTGTAAGAAACCAGAGAAATAGGTGAGCTTGCTCAGTTTAACCATGCTTTTGACTGGAAACAGACCACATGCAGTTTAAAATTACAGCGTAGCTATTATGCGTTACTGATGCAGGGAAATGCAAATGCTTGAACTGCTGAGCTTTCGTGTGGAAGTCTTTACATTCTGCATTAACAAGGGAAAGGATCTGAAGTGTACTGATATTTGCAACTTTCGTTCTGAGATGCATGGAAAATAAAATGAATGAATGGATGGTCAGATGAATAGCTAGAAGGATGGGTATGTGATAAAGCAATGTAACAAAATAGTAACAGTGACAGCATCCAGATGGTAGGTATGTGGGTATTCACTATATTATTCTTTCAACTTTTCTGCATGTTTCATGACTTTTATCATGAAATGTTGGGGAAAATATAGAAGGTCCTGATTTTTCTTCTGTCTGCATTGATAATGGGAGGTAGTTTGTATGGGCGCAGAAAAATTTTTTCTTTTCCCAGAAAAAAAAAATTAACCTGTTCAACATCCGAATATATGCTCTGAGGCCCTAAACATTTTCATCATAAATTTGGAATGAAATATCTCTGTCCTGCACATATTTAAGGTAGATATTAACCATTAACAAATTTGATAGTTAAAAAAAATCCCAGCGTGGCCCCTATAGGCTATATAGTTTTCAATAATATTGCCTTCTAGTAACCAGCCCCCTTGAATGATGGACTTGCATCGAAATTTACCCCCCACCTGTCAAATTACATGTGTTGACCTGTGAGATACATTTTCTTAATCTCGTCTCTTCACATGTTAGATAGTGTCAAGATAGGTCAATATCTTGAGACTTAGCTTTATAGTGAAGTATGAATAGCTCCCAATCCAGATTGAGAGAAGAGCATCCCCAAAAGAAAGCTTAAAGGAAGGCACACAAATGGAGAAATAGGAGGCTTGTTGAGCAAATGCTAAGTAATCCAGGCTGGCTAGAGTAAATGTGAGGAGAAAAAAATGGAAAAAATAGGTCTGAGAAGGTGGGAAGGGTCTCAGTTCAAGTCATGATCAGGAATTTAGACTCTGTTTCACCAGGAATGAGAAACCATCAAAAGTTTTTTGTTTTGTTTTTGTTTTTAATCAACTATATTTGTGGTTTAGAAAAGTAACTAACTGGGGATAATGGAGAATGGACTGGAGATAAAATGGAGTTAAAGCCAAAAGAACAGATTAGTTCGTTGTTGTTTTAATTTCTCTCTCTCTTTAACCTCTCACTCTCTCAATCCTTGTTGTCTTGGCTTCTTTACTTCTATGTTTTTGGGAAAGCCACAAGTACCTATTTATTTGTGTAAAATATGTATATGTGTACATGTGTATAGCAGATTGAATCTCAAAGATTGGAGTGTAACAGAGTCCCCGAAGGAGCTTGTTGAGAATGCAGACCCATGCCCTGGCCGGGGCGGCTCGGTTGGTTGGAGCGTCATCCCATAACCGGAATGTGTGAGTTCAGGTCCCAGTCAGGGCACTTACACGAGGTAACTGAGTGATGTCTCTCTCTCACATTGATGTTTCTCTCTCTCCCTTCCTCTCTCTCTACAAGCAATGGGCCCTTGGGTGAGGGTAAAAATAAATAACTATTGAGAGAGAGAGAGAGAGAGAGAGAGAGAGAGAGAGAGAGAGAGGGAGGGAGAGAATAAAAAGAATGCAGCTGCCAGGGTCCCACTTCAGACCTTAAAACTGCTGAAACAGCTTCTGAGCAAGACATTCCGAACATTACTAATAAGCATATTACACAAAATGTTGTACCTATAAATTAACTTTTAGCAAACAAGCCACTGATCATTTCATAATGGCAACATCTGTCCTGCCTTTGGCTTGATGTTTCATTGAATTTTTATGAAAAGTACAATTTGATGTCTGATTTGAATTATCTCAGAAATTAGTACTTTAAAGGGATTTGCCTGAGGGGTTCCCACGTAAGAATTAACAATGACTTCATTATCACAGTGAGCTGTCATTTAAAGTTTTAGCAGAGGAGAGTAAACAAAGCCAGCTGCCATTTCTTGGGAGTCCGTGGACTGAGAACCTTGCACCTGAATTACACTGTTTTACCATCAGGGAAACTATGAAAGTCTAAGCCCCTTGAGGACAGGGTGTCAGTGTAGACACAGACAGTAACCTTAGTACCTGCTGCTATTAATTAATGCTCTCCTCTTTGGGAATGACAGCTGTGCATTCCTTCAATACTGGGAGTTCTCTCATTCATTCATTTACTCATATGTGTAGACTGTCAGTACCCATAAAATGTATTTATTTGTATCAGGAAAATTTAAGAGAACTAAAGTTAGCAAGACATAATAACTCCGATTGGGGCTTTCTGGGATGAGGCATGTGTGCCTAACACAGAAGAATCATTTAGTTTCTTAAAGAAAATTGACTTAACCACAACACAATGGAAGTGTCTCCCTCTGCCAGCCCCAACCCCAGGAAGTGGAAAGACCTTTTTCAGTTTTAGGAAATGAGACCTAACTGTGTGACTATGGGGTCCTTCCTAATAAGTGATTAAGCCTTATTCACCATGAGACAAAGGACCTGGGCTTAGAAATGAGGGAATGAGATCTCAGAGATAAACATGCTTCAGTGATAACTTGCCCATGGTGAGCGGAAGCCTGTACCACGTGGAATGTAGTTCCCTGTAGGCGCAAGGGTCTCAGAAATGTGGGGTGGCAAGTTCAATTGTCTCAAATTCTTGGACACTCCTTCCACCTAGATGTAGATACTTCCCTTTCTCTTGAACCTGGCAGGAGTGTGGGGCTGTGTTGACATTAACCACCAATGGAAAGTGAGGCCATGCCAGGTTTTGGGGCCAGGCCTTAGCAGCACCTGTCCCTAGGAACACTGATGGAGCCAGGAGTGAGTGTGACCATGAGGACACAGCCTTGAGAGATCAGGCAAAGGCTCCCACGGCCGAACCCATGAGGGAGGGAAAGGTGCTTCCCACCCTCAAGGAGATCACTCCCCCCCGCCCACCCTGGATGGGAAGCGTGGCAGTGGTAACTACTACGGTAAAGACCACGTCCCTCTCCCAAGAGTTGTTTAATCCAAGGAGTAGGAACGCAACCTTGAAAGATGGCTGTCAGCCCTGTCATCTGGTGTGGCTCAGTGGGCTGGTTTGAATCCCGGTCAAGGCACATGCCTGGGTCGTGGGCCAGGTTCTCAGTTGGGGGCACGCGAGAGGTAGTCAGTTGATGTTTCTCTCGCACATGGATGCTTCTCTCCGTCTTTCTCCCTCCCTTCCCCTCTCTCTAAAAACAAATAAATAAAATCTTTTTAAGAAAGAAAGAAAGATGACTGTCACTGCACTGCCAGACAACCTTGGTGGAGGGAGACCTGAACTAGGTTGAATTTAAACAAAACATTTCATCTCACCTCTCGGTATAAGCCATTCTCATTGGTTAGAAATGAACTGAGTTGTCTCCATTACTTCCTTGAAAGACAAATTTGAAAAAACCGTTGAGACCCTCAGTTTCTTCTTTTATAAAATGGAAACCCTGCTCTCCCTTTATTAGAGAATCAATAATGAACATAAAATCATTTTGAAAACTACAATTAAATATATTTACAATAAGTAACTAAGTATATAACCACCTAATTACTGCACTATAGGCTCAAATATGTTTTAAAACAACAGGTAACCCCCTTGCCTGTGTGCACATGTATGAATGCACGGCTCACACACACTTTAGACAACTCTGCACCCCACACAAGCCTCCAACCTTGACAGACAGAGGCTGAGCCTCATTGACAAAATGATCTAAGAACTAACAAGCACAAGGACAGAGAGTATTTCTTTGTTAGCACCATGCTGGGTGCTTTTTATGCATTTGTTTTATCAAAACATATACTCTAATTTACTGTCATTGTCTTCTTTCATGCACGTGGAAACTGAAGCATCTGTAGGTGAGTGACTTTGCCCAGAGTCACAGGCTAGTAAATAGCAGAGCTGGGTTGAAGTCCCAGGATGTTTAATCCCCCAAATCTGTGCTCTTTCTCTTTCTATGCTTTATTGAGTAAAATAATAATAGTAATAATTAATAATAATAATAATAATACAATACAATGAAAAGGGTTGCTTTAAGCCTTGGATATAAATTTTCTATAGTATGTACAAGTGCAGGTATCTCAGTGTCCCCCAATATCTCTATGACAACGGATCCCACCGAAGCCTAGCTTTCCTTTAATGTGTTCCAAATTGCCTCTGTGGCTGGGGTGCGCCAGGGTTTGCTGGCCTTGGGAATTAAACAGTCAGAGTGATGAGTAAACTAATTTCCTCTAAACGTCTGGACTCATCAACTTTAGATGTGCAGATCTGGATTTCTGGGTTCAGCCAAATGCAAGGAAAGCCTGACAGGGATTGAACTGAGGACTGTGCAAGAAAGGAGGTTGAAAATAGAACAGAGGGCTCAGCATCCTCTTCGACGAGACGGGGGTTTGCCGTTTTCCTGTCTGTTCCCTTCTCCATTCTTCCCCCCAACACAGAGATCTTTCCTGGCGTCCTGGCTGTGCCATCGCATGGGTAGAGCCCTGTGGGTTTAACCCTTAATCGGCTAACCCACCCCTCCCTTCTACCTCTGGACACCACAAGGAATTCAGCCCTGTGATTCAAAGGCAACCTCTCTCCATCCATCCTGCACGGGGGTATAGCAGTATACAACAGCGAACGTATTAGATCTGTAACAAAAAATACACTTTCAGCGTCTTAGGGTGGTAGGTTAATGAAACAGCCTGTGTAGTTCTACCGAGCAGCCAGAGTTCATTATGTTTGGGTGAGCCTGAAGGTCGAGGCCGAGGAGAGCTGGAGTGATATGCTTAATGAGGAGAGATCTGCCCTGGCTGGTGTGGCTCGGTGGACTGAGTGCCGGCCTGCGAACCAAAGGGTCGCCCATTCGATGCCTAGTCAGGGCGCACACCTGGGTTGCAGGCTGGGTCCCCAGTGGAGGATGCACGAGAGGCAAGCACACATTGATGTTTCTCTCTCTTTCTCCCTTCCTTCCCCTCTCTAAAAATAAATAAATAAAATCTTTTTTTAAAAAGTGCCTTTCTTTAAAAAAATAAGGAGAAATATTTGGGAGTAAACTGGGCAGAAGAGGAGAGAGGAAGTAAAAGGAGAAGATTCCATGATGTGCCTTTCCCTGTTGTCTTTATAGTCTTCAGAAAATCTGCCAATCTTACAGAATGCTCCCTGTGAGTGGATTTCTCTTAGAAACTGGTGGAAGTCATAAGTTTCATATCTGGGCTGATGTGAAGTAAAACAGAATATACATATACAAATGCTAGAGTGGGAAGCGGCATGGACCCCAAGGGCAAATAACTTGTAAATACAGGCGAGGCCTTTAGACTTCCACAGAGCACAAAACCCGCACTTAGAACCAAGTTTAGCTGGATCTCTTAAGGAAAGGAGTCCTCCATGTTATATATGGATTACATATAAATATGTACATTACTTTTTTACCCATTCATCTACTCATTCATTTGTTCATTTCTTCAACACCTGTTTCAGTCACTGTGCCAGACAACCTGAGTAGGAAATAAGTCACAGTCCAGTGCTGCGCAGATTTGTTTGCACGAAAATCACATGGTGATTCTAGAGTTATTCTCCACGTCTCCAATTTATTCGATTTAGCAAGTCTGGAGTAGAGCCTAAAAACTTGTCTGTTGCCTATGGACTGCACTTTAAAGGCCTACGGACCAAATCTTTCATTCAAGAAATGCACAGGACAGTAGGAAAGACAGACACATCAATAAAGATAATGATGATAAGTGTCGTGGGTGCTGTGATTGTTGCATGTACAGTGGAGGAAAGCAAGGAGAAACTGCTCATTTCTTCTTGTGGAAAGGACTTAATGGGGGGGATGGCAGTAATACCCATATGGCAACTTTGCACCCTCAAAACACCTTGCAGCAGGGACTCTTCCTAGACCAGCATTCTTACCTTGTTTCAGAATTCCTAAAAGGGAATTGGTTGCCTAATAACGAAGACTTCTGGCATAAATCTATTTAATAATAAGATTAATAGCTGGATAACAGATACTGAAGAAATAATTCAGGTTAGAAACAGGATTTAGGATCAGACTTCCTGGGTTTAAATCCCCAGCCCACTAATTCTTTCTTCACTTACTAGTTACAAAAATATTGAACATCTACATGTCTTAATTGCTTTACCTTCAAGTAACCCTTCCTGGGTTATTCTGAAGATTTGATGAGATGACACATGTAACCTCGCACTGCCTGACACAAATTAAGTGATCAATAAAGGTATCCCCGGGGACTCATCATGAACTGAACATCTACCATGTGCTCTGAGCTGCATTATAACCAATCCTTACAACGTGCCTAAAATTATTCTCCCATGGTATTGAATACTGTCTCCTTCCGAGGATCGTACAGGAAATAGACAAAGCCCGCATGCCTTCAACCACCCTAAAATAAGACATTTGTAACCAAAGCAATTAGAGAAAAAATAACAAAAGCTTGATGTTGTAACAGAACCAATATGTGTTCTGAAACAAAATAAATTAGCACTCATTTTGAATATTCAGATTTTCATGACTTTGTTTACTACTACAGCCAGATTCCAGAAGTGAAGAAGTGGCTTGCATAGTTGCCTCCAGTTTACAGAACATAATAAATGGGTGCAATGCTCATTTTTTAAAAAGTTTTCATGAGTCAGGAAAATGAGAATGTATATAAATCAAAAGAAGAGATCTAGGGGAAAAGTCTAAGTATGGAAAAGAGAAACATTTTTTTATTACATCAAACAATTTCAAGGGCATGCCATCCAAGAGAAAAAATGAGGCAATAATTACCAAAATTTTCCAAAACAAGATTTGTTTTTAAAAAACCAACAGAGGAGTAAGATACTAACTTTGATTAAGAAGGTGCTCAACGTTGGATGATGCAGCCACACTTCCCAGTGACTGTGCAACAGCGGTTGCCGGGTTGGAGTACATCTGCTGTGGAGTTTAGACTGCCCTTGATATTTGCTGAGTTTGTTATAATTAATGTCACTGCACGGAATGTCAAAGGAATTAATAATGATTAGCCTCTGATTATAAAGAGCTGCCTATCAGAGTTATGATGTTAACATTCAAAAACAACTTGCTTTATTAAAGCATTTGTTTCTGAATTGTCAATAGCAATCCGTAAATCAATGAGTTGCCTTTTTCAGGATCGGGGACCCTGTAGAGGCCCTCGGCTTCTCCTCGGGGCTGTGCTCTGTGACTGTGTTAGTCAGGCAGATGCCTAGTGTGAAAAGGAGGGAAACCGAAAGTCCTTAAACGAGATCTTGATGTCGCCCAGGACCTTGATGGGGCAGTGACTACGCTTACCAAAATAAATTAGAAACCATTTTTGCTAATTAAAATGTAGAGCATATCACTGGCAATGGTCTAATCTAGAAGGAGAGGACATAAAAGTTTACTTTTTATAAACACTGACACACTGGCTTTTGTTAAATGCCATAGTATTTGTCCAAACAGGAATCTATGAAAATTAACTAAAATCCCTGAAGCTCCAGAAGCCGCCCTTCTCTTTATCAATTTGAAATTTTTTAAACGTTTGAAATTTGTGAGTAACATGCCTCACAAAATAGTTGGATTTTTGAAGATTTAACATTTTCACTGATGTTACGAACCCGGACGCAGTCGATTCCAAGAGGAAGATGGAAGATTTAAGACAAAGGAGGAATGCAGAATATGGAATGTTCATCAAACCCCAGAGAACAAAAGCTTTTGGCGGTTTTAGGAGAATAATGGGGTTTAGACAATGTGTGAAAAGGAGGTGAGCTTTCTTGTCACATATGCATGCAGTCAGCTGGCCGTCAAGAGATCATTTACTCCTTTCAACACAAGACAATTCATGTGGAACGTGCATCAGATTTTGCCTCTACTGAAAACCCTTCACTCAAGTTCTTAAGAGAGAAATAATAGACGGAGAAGCTTGAAGCTTCAGTACAATGTGGTTGGAGATACAGAAAGCAGACAAACTTCCAACGTGTAGCTCGCTTGAGCTGGGCATGAAAAGAACTTCTAATACAATAAACAAAATACGAGTACTATGTACTTGCCTTGAAAAAAACAAAATACCTTTATTATTTCTTTCTTTCTTTCCCTTTAAAAAAAAACTAGGATGCTTGCTGTGTTGGCTTCTACTCACATTTCACCCACAAAACTTCCATTTAACACTCTGGATTTTAAGATTTATGTTAATTATCATTTTGGAGTGTGTAATAATAATGAAATAAAATAGTGGCTCTCAAACGTAAGGTCTCAAGTCACTTTACATCCTTAAAATGTACAGAAAACACCAAGAACTTCGGTTTCTACAGGTTACGTCAATTAATATAAATGATATTACAAATTTAAACTGAGAAGTTATTAAAACACAGGAAAAGCAGTGCACATCTTGTGAAAATGATGATGTCATCACATGGTAGGCAGCCTCTGGGAAACCTCGTTCTAGAGGCGTGAGAGAATGAGATTTAAAAAAGCAATTCACATTTTAGGATTACGATGAAAATAATTTGGCTTCAAAGCCCTTCGAAAAAGGTTTTTAGGAATCCCTCAGGGTCCCAGACCCTTTGAGAAAACCCCTGCAGTAGACCAATAACGCTAATAAATAATAACGAATATTTTATATCATTTTATAGTTTCACAGTGTTTTTGCATGCATTATATCATGTGGTGCTCATAATAAATCAGAAAAGGAATATAGCAAACCAGAAAATCAAAGCTTAGGTTAACCAATTTACCAAAAGACACGCAGTAAGCATTAGGACCAAATTCGAAATGAAGGTTTCTGACTTCAGAACCATTATACTTCATATAACGTTAAAAGGGGCTTTTCACTGAGATCTTGGAGAGAGAGGTCTTTAAGGTATAGATACACATCCATGTATCTCTACACATCAATCTATAGTTGTAAACAGAGAGGCAACATCACGTGACATATAAACATCACGTGATAACGTTTCTGGCTGTTATCTAGGACCAAACGGATTATTCCAGCCTCCTCCCTCACGTGTAAATTCTCTACCAGCGAAAAGCCTATAGGGTCTGTGTTTTTAATCACTCTCCTATATCTTTCCAATTTATAAATAGGTGTGTTCTAAAAATTAACTTGGGAATTTGTAGATGCACTTTCCCAGAGATAGAAACAATTGTGAACACGGTGCCCTATAGATATGGGAACTGGATTCCCAGTCCAGCCCGTAGAAACTTAATAAGTCCTGATTTAAGATTAAGGACTCACCTTCCTGTTCAAAAAGCCCAATTTACTGTTCTATCAAATTTCAGTGAGTTCTGTCACCATCAATACTGTATAATTACTACCACATCCAACATTTTAATAACACTTCTCCTTTATAAAGAGCTTATACATATATCATCTTATTTACTCGTCATAACAACCATAAGAGCTGGGTGTCATTATTTCTGTAATACCTGATTATGTTAGAAAGGAGGAAGTTGAGAATCAGAGTGAAGGATTAATCATTAATCACAGGAAATATTTATTTGCTTTCTGTATATCCTGTTCATTCTGTCAATATTTACTTACATCATCTGTGTGTAAAATGAGCGAATAATGCAGTAATCCAGTGAAACAGTGCCACTCAGACAGCACTCCTCAGGGCGTCCGGGTACTTTTTGGTGGTGCAGACATGGGGACCCCGCCCCTGGCCTGTTGCTTCAGAATGGCTGGATTTGGGGGCCCGAATCCAGACTGTAGCAAATTCTCCGGGTGATGTGGATGCTCACTAAAGCCTGAGAACCATGGCTTTACAGACGGATACGCTCATTAAGGGCTAGAAGTCAAATTTCATGAGAACAGGGCTTGCGCTGGGCTTTCTCTGGATCAGAGACGGGTTTGCCTATATTCTATTCAGTACTCAGTTATATCGTTGTTTCTATATTTTTTTAAAGATTTTATTTATTTATTTTTGTAGAGAGAGGGGAAGGGAGGGAGAAAGAGAGGGAGAGAAGCATCAATGTGTGGTTGCCTCTTGTGCACCCCCTACTGGGGACCTGGCCGGCAACCCAGGCATGTGCCCTGACTGGGAATCGAACCAGCGACCCTTTGGTTCGCAGGCCGGTGCTCAGCCCACTGAGCCACACCAGCCAGGGCCTATATATTTTATTTTAGACATTTTCAAAGATTTTGAAAAGCAAGCTAATTGTTCTCTTTCCAGGCAGGCCCTGTGAAAAGATGACTGTACTCATTCCTGGTGGGCTGATAAACATGTGATTCATATTTGCAAGGCTAATCTATGTCATGCTTGGCTTTTGTCAAAAAAATAAAATAGAAGTGTTTTTGGTTCTTACTGTTATCCATGTTCACTCTGAAGAATGAACCATGGATCTGGAAAAAAATATTCTTGGATCCGGAGCTCCGGGAAGATTCTGGGAGTCATTGAAGCTCATCCCAGGAAACATCTAAATCCCCCCATTAGTGTTCACTGTACCGGATAAGCAGCACTTCGGAGCAGAGACTTTAAATTAAAAGCCTTGCTCGAAATTCTCATCTCTTCGCAAATCACAATGCATATCAACGGTGAAAAAAATTACAGCCTAGAAGATTGCAAACAGGCCTCAGAAATCATCTGGTCAGACTCTGTGACTTTACAAACAAGGAGCCTGAGGTGTAGAGAGATTCATTGGCTTGTCCCTGGTTACGCTGGGAATCAGGGTAGTGCAAGGAATGGATCCTGGGTTCCCTATCTCCTGGGATAGCTGTGGATCTCTAAGTCAGATCCCCCAAACAGGATTTTCCTCAGGCATTTTTCCCTGTTCATCACTCACAAATAGCAGTATTCTTACAGGAGAGATGTCTTCACTTCCTTGTCAGGCTGCTTGGAAAACACGGAAGACAGTGCAGATGGTAGGGAAGCCAGAGGCCCCAGTGGATGTGAAACAGATGTGAAACAAACGGATACAGCACAGGAAGGTGTTGTCTGCGAATATTCTGTTGTGATTCAACTAATTTCCCGCGAGTGTACATCCAGGCATAGACCATTTCAGTTTTCATAGTCGGATATTTATTCGAAAGTGAAATGACAGGTAAGAGCTTTTTATAGAAATGTACCAACAAGGAGACTAGAGAACCAAGGGCGGGAGCACCTCATGGGAAAACATATGGGCCTAGACAGTAACTCTCCACAAACAACAACAAACAAAAAGGATTTAAAGGAAGAAAAAAATAATACAGCAATGTAGATTTGATTTTTGCCACTCTGCTGGTCAACCTAGCATTCATTGATAGCTGTAAGTTGAAGAAAAAAAACATAGAAGAAGCCTGAGTTAATAGCATGAGTCATCAAATTCCGAAAGCTCAGAACCGAACTTGACCAAAGCACAGATACCCAAGAGAAAAGCTGAGTGTGTTCGGCAGAGATCTAAGTCTTCAGAAAAACTTTAATGTACAGACTCCAAATTCTGCAAGGAGGTGATGCAAATCGATTTTGGAGACGAAAGCTGCCCAGAAATGGCCAGTGTCTGTATATGGCCCATTCACTTAATATCGAGCTAATGTGTTGTAAAATATTTTGGGATTCATTAATGTCTTAATATAGGTGCATATAACAGTAATTACACTATATTAAAGCTTTTTAGGACTCTTATAAAAACCTGATATGCTGCCAAAGAATAGTCCATGAAAATAACAACCTGGTAGGATTCATGAACACGTCCGTGGTAAGATGTGCTAGAGCAATAAACAGCTCTTCTTGGTGTCTTGCTATTGCAATTTTCTGACTATTGAAACATTGTTATGTTGTTTAGAATTCACTGTAGACCTATCACTCTCCTAGTGCTCTAAGAGATTCCGAGAAAAATAGGTTCCTAACCACACAGGTGAGCACCTAGGATTGAATTCACCAGTCACGAGAAAACTCTGAGTCCTGAATTAAGTGCTCATGTTCTAATTTAGGAGAAAAATCTAACATGAGACAAGGGAAAACAGTAAAGTGCCAAACCGAGCACAGGGGTTGGAGGGATCAGCAAGGTCTGGAAGAGACTGAATGCTTCATAGAGAAGTTGGAATAGAAATTGGGTCTTAAGGGTAAATAGGATTTGGGAAGATGCACAGAAGAGTTGATGTACTTTAGGCTGGGAAAAGATCACTAAGGCAAGTAATGGCATGGCGAATTAAACATTATTTCCGGGTATGTCTGTGAGGGTGTTGCTGGAAGAGACCAGCATTTGAAGCAGTGGACTGAGTAAAGCAGTCAGCCTTATACGATGTGAGTGGCCATCATCCAATTTGTTGAGGACCTGAACAGAAGAAAAAGGCAGAGTCAAGTTCAGTTCATTCTCTGCCTGCATTGATCTGCACTCAGCACTCAGCAGCCCTGGATCTCAAACCTTCAGGCCCAGACTGGCATCTATACCATCAGCCCTCTGACTCTCAGACCTTCAAACATCACTGTCTTTCCCAGGTCTCCAGCTTGCAGGTCGCAGGTATGGGATTTCTCAGCCTCCACTGCTGTGTGAGCCAATGCAACATGATAAATCTCTTTCTAGGTATAAAGGTATAAGGATACATATAGATACATTGTATTGTGTGTGTTTCTCTGGGGAACTGTGACTAATATAGCAATGGCAGGTCATCTGCATGGACCAAATTATGCAAAGTTCTGAGATCCGTGAGTATTTTGACTTGATGCTGGGAAAAATAGGAAGTTGCTTAAAGCAGGAGAGAAACATAAAGGAAATATTTTTTGAGGATGATATTTCCAGAAGGACAATAAACTAAGGAGGGAAATTATATAATGAGATGATATGAAGTTATACAAGCAGAACTTTATGAATATCTAGTCTAAGGTATCAATACTGAGAATGTGTAACTGATATTTTAAAAGAAGAAATAATAAGTTTTGGCATCAAATTTTATAGAAGAAATAAAGTAGAATGATTTGTTAAAGATCATGTTTTGAAGCTTGTGATAAGAAAAAGTACTGGATGACTATCGGAAATAGTTTGTTGTAGTTAGTTTATTACACGTTGGGGAGGAAAATGATGAGTTAGATTTGAGTTGGATTGAGCGTGGGTGAGAATGCTACTGTAGAGAAAATATTGTGTGTTTACCAAATCCCATCTGATTTGTTTCTTCTTCTGCTCACATGAAGACTACATTTACGAGTCTCCCTCAAGTCAAGTTGGGATCAGGTGACTAGGTCCTGGTCGTTGGGATGCAGTTGGAAGGGCCATTTCCACGTTTGGATCTGGTTGGATGCCACATGTTTAGGAAAGTATCTGCATCCTTGAATCACTTGGGAAGTCAGCAAACTGCTGCAACTGGGTGTGCCATCCGTAGCAATAAAGATTTCTTGTATTCTAGGCATCTTTGTGTGTTGTTGACTCTGTCCTGTCCTCACAGAGATGTGCCATCGAAGCAGACATACCCTCTAGACAGTGATACAACCCAAATAACTAGGTTCATCATTTGAAATTTAGATTTGGAATCCATTTTCCTGGTAGTGATAGTTGAAGAAACGAGAGGGGATAAGCCTTCTGAGAGCATGAGCAGACAGAAACGAAGGCAGGAAGGATGGGGCATAGCTGGAAACGAGGCACTCGGAGGAGATGACAAAACAGAAAATTTCAGAGTGAAGGTTTAAAGAAGTGGTGCGTGATCAACAGCGCCTGGCGCGTCGCAAATATTGAGGAGAGTGAATATTAAGGAACACATTGGATGTTTCAAAGAGTAATTTCTCAGTGGTATTTCAGATGGCAGTTTCAGTAGAGTGGTGGGGGTCTTGAGTCACACTGATGAGAATTCATTTTAAAAAAAGAAGAAAGAGTTTGTGTATTTTGCGGTAGAGAAACATAAAAGCTTTATCCACCCAAATCCCTCAAAAGATACCTATGTGCCCTGTTGGAACTATATAAAAAATATTTCTTAAAATGGCTGAACAGATATCAGCTTGCATATAAACGAATTCTAAGAGACAATCCTAAGCCAAGATGTTCTTTTAATCAGTCTGAGACTTCCTAGTTCAGACTGGCCCACACGGTGCCTTCTAACTGCAGCTGTCTTCCTGTCAAATTTCTTCAGAGCACACACTACCCGAGAATGACTCAGTTGCCTTCTAATCATTATATTCTCTCATCTATCCATGAGCAGGTTGGTGATTTTCTATTTCATCTTCCAGTTTCATCAGTGTGGAAAGACATCCTATCTTATGCTGGATGCTGCCAAACAAATCCATTCATTTTAATCCTAGACTTTGCTACATGTAAGATGTCTTTGAGGGACTTGCTATAATTGTCTTTGTTCTTATCATTCTTGGGCAAATCCCATTTCCAGAACTCTGGCCAGCTATTCAGCCCTGTCACATTTCCTACACCAAATTCTGTGTCTCTTCCCTGCTTTGTTTTAGATAAGGTTTCTGTTCCTCCCGTCTGAGGAAAGGTTGGAAGGTGGCAGTTTCAAACAGAATAGAAATCTTGTATCACCTGGATACTTACTTGGTACTTCCATTGAGATTCTATGGTTCAAGTTCAAGTGAATTTTAATGACAGCCTTATAAACATATTAAAGACTGCCTCTCACTAAATATGCTTGCATAATTATAATGCCTTACAAAATCATACTCGTCTGGACTTAAATTCATGAAATTTTCACTCCTCTATATATTCATTTCTAAATAGTTTTGGTATCACTTAATAGACCTTAAGAAATGCACACAGATTAAAATTAAATCTTAGCATTTCAGTATTTAGGCAACTTAAATCTCATTTAATCTGATTATTTAAGAATAAATCCCCTCTACAAAAATGTTATACTCATAGATTGCTTTAATAAGATAATAGAAGCACAAAGCTAACTTGTTGAAACATGAACTGCTGTAGTCAAGACAAGATGATGATTGATTTTATGGATAAGTAATATGGTTATCAGGTTCATACCCAACAGAAAAAAATCTGATTTCAGTTTGGATTCAAATGGGGAAGTAATCCTTTCCACCAAAACTACCCTTACCACAGCAACGGAGATAGCACGGGACACCAGAGCTGGGAACACCTTGAGTCCCATTTAGACCATAGAGATGGCTGTACAGGAAGAGAAGGCTTTCCCAGGTTAACATAAGTGGGAGTGAGTATTTTACGGAGAGCCTTAGAGGCTACAAAACTCCACAGAAATCACTTTATAATGGCTGCCCTGGACATGAACCTTGTGGAAATTCCCAAGTTGAAGCTGAAGATAAGGCCTTGGTAAGAATGCATAGTAATAAACAATTACTGGACATTTACGAAGCACCAGGAATAATGGGCAGGGATTTGTATTTAGAGTTGCAGCAGCTCTGAGGAGTAGCAATATGGAGAAGTAGGTCAAGTGAAGAAATGGAGGCATCATGACTTTAAAAGTTCACCAAAGCCACACCATCTGTTAAGTGTCAGAGCTGGGATTTAAACCTAGATCTGTCTGATCCCAAACCCCTGACTCTGACTCTTTGCCATGATGCCATTCCATTATGTGGAAAGTGGCATCTCACAACAGGCTTATAGAATATAAGAATAGAATGGGTCATGGAAAAAGGATCATAGAACAGGAAAGAAGACTCCAGAGCAAACTAGAAGACAGGCTGCGTGTGTATTAGACTGAGGTTGGCCACGATTCTTTGCCTTTGTTTCATTAAGAGTTAGAATCAGTTTCCCTTCCTTGCAGTCTGGGCTGGTGTGTGACTTTCTTTGTCCCAAAGAACGTGGCAAAAGTGACGGTCTGGGACTAGGTCCAGATCTTGAGACAAGGGGAAGCATCCTCTTTCTTTATCAGGGAAGCCAGCTGTCATACTTTAAAATAGTTGGTTGGGTCAGACCAGTGGTTCTCAATCAGGGACAAATTTGGCAATGTCTGAAGACATTTTTGACTGTCACAACAAGGCGGGGAGGGAAGGAAAGTGGTGCCTCTGGTATCCAGAGGATAGAAGCGAAATATCCCACAAAGTATAGAACAGCCCCACAGGAAAAAAAAAATCATTCAACCCAAAAAGTCAATGATATTGAAGCTGGGAACCCCTAGCTTCTGAAAGTGAGAGAATGAACATGTGGAAAGAAAAGCCATGTGCAGGACCACTGGAGACACCAGACCTTTGAGTCGAAAAGTTTTAGATCTTCTACCTCAGCATAGGTGTTAGCTAAATGCAACTGACTGAGTGAATGACCTCAGCTGACCCAAGTTGGAGCAGAAGAACCACACAGCTGAACCCTAACCACATTCCCATACTACAGAACTGTGAAAAGTAATAATTTAAGCAACTCAGTTTTGAGCTGGTTTGTGACATACCAACAGACAGCCAGAACACTATCCTGTTAGCCATATTTGGAGACACTAATTTACTTGTCAAAATAGGTTTATGTTGACCCCTACCTGTGTGTCTCACTTGGTTGGAGCATCATCTCGTAAAGCAAAAGTCTGCGGGCTGATTCCCAGTCAGGGCACTTAGAAGAAGCAGCTGATCGATGTGCTCTCTCACATTGATGTTTCTCCCCCTCTCTCTCTCCCTCCTTTCCCCTCTCTCTAAAATTAATAAGCATGTCCCCCGGTGAGGATTAAAAAAAGGTTTATGTTGAAATGCAGTACCTCCAAACTGTGACATATGAATATGCTTAAATCAGTAGCATTATTAGAGTTCATGGTATTCTCCTGAATTTGGCTCATTCACTCCCACTAAAATGTTTTTTTCTGTACGAAGAAGTCCCAAGCAACTTATTAGTTGGGTGACCTTCTTATTGATTAAAATGTTGACTTATTTTTCAAATATGGTGTTTCTGACACCCGTCTTCCGCATTTTTTCTATCTGAGCAGCTGATTTTTCAACCCAGGCCCAGGCCTGTACATTTAACTCTTTGAAATTCCATGTTGTTTTATTTATCTTACCATTCCAAACTGTCAAGTTTTCTTTCCCTCTCTCTCTTGCATTTGAAAATATTGTCTATGTATCTGAGCCTCTTGTCATTTGAAAATTTGATAAGCCTGCCTTCAATTTGGCATAAAAACGCTGAAGAGCAGGGCTGTAAACAACACCCGTCTGTATGGTGCCCTTAAGAATGCCTGTTCCTGGCCTGGCCTGTTGGATTACACTCTGTGGCAGCCACATACACAGTAAAAAATTAGGACGAGCTGTGAATTTTTCAGGTACAGGTGCAGCAGTGGGTAGAAATGAAGTATAGTGGTGAAGTGTTAGAAAGATGTTGCCGTGTTGTAAATTAACCCACAATGAACGAGTGAGCATGTTTGAAGGGTGTTGAATTGGTAAAACCACAGTTTTCTAGCATGCTTTAGTTCATGATGATTTGTTCAGTAATCATGAGACCATTTCACTTAAGGTTGAGTCATATTATGTTCTCAGTTAACTCATGTATATTCGGTTGTGTTTGCTTGGCATAGAAGAACAAAGGAGAGACAAACAGTGATTTAAAAAAGCACATGATTCCATCCGATATTCCACTCATTGAGTTCACACCCAACAGCAACCTTGACCTGGGAGGCAAAGGTGTGCTCCTAAGCACAGGTGCCTTGTGCTTCTCTGGTAGCCTAGGCTTCCCCCTCCCCTGAGTGTGGTCGTAGCATTTAAAGATACAGGATTTTAGTGTAACTCTACCCCCAAATACAAGACAACTGCTTTCTATACTTTTGTATGACTTTTTAACTGGGGAAAAAAAAAAACCCAACATGATTCCAAAGCTGGAGGTGAGATGCGTTAAATCTCAGTTAGACTGACTTCCCCCAACATGGGGTTTTTGTAAGGATTTTCAAGGGCAATTTGGACTATCTTTTATTGTTTTAAGGAACTTTATATTCTGACACCTAAGGTTGTCACCCCACCAAAGAGTGCTTTTGTTTCTATTTTGGTTATTTAATTACCTTGATAGTGATTTATTGATCCAGTCGGTCAGAGAACCAGCAGTTTGAATATCTACTAAGATGTCCATGCAGGAGAGTACAGCCTCAAGGAATTCATGATTTTATTATATGGAATCCCGTGGTGTGTGTGCCTGTTTAATTGATTTGGAGCTTAAGAAGGAGGATGTGTACCCAATGCTGGAGGAGACTAATAAGTAAGGGGTGACGAAGTGTCACCCATTTTTGTGCTGTATTGGACCCAGCCATCTTAAAGTAGGTCCCCTCCACCTCCTCCTACTTTGTCTTCTTTTACTCGTGCACCTATAAAGCTCTTCATTATACATTTTAATAGGAAATATATCAAATACACATACATAGATGGGAACAATGTGATGGATGTACATATACCCACTTCATCGTCCTGGTGAGGTAAACACTGTCTCAAAATCAGTGAGTCCCCATTATGTGCATGACTTGAATACTTTCATTTCATATGCATGTGCCCCTAAATTATACAGAATTTTTTGTTTGTTTTTTAACAAATGCAAACATGGCGTGACACTGTTCAGTATTTCATTTCTTTCTTCTTCTTTTTTTTTTTTGGCCACTCCACATTTTTTTTGACATTTATTCCTGGTACATTCTTGTTATGTTAATCCATTTGAACTGCTTCATGAAATTTAATAGACTGCAAATGACATAATTTATATGTTTACCCTCCTATCAACTATCTGGGCTGTTGTCAAATCTTCACCATCACAGACAACTCTTGGGAACCTCTTTGTACCGCCCTCCATGAGCTTGCATGTGGAAGGGCTTTCTCCACAGCACATGCTTGTCAGGTCTCAGGCACGCCCAGCCCCCACTTGGTGGACTGCACCCCCTTCCACACGGTCGTACCGATTCATCTTTGCATCAGCAATGGTGATAGACTGCCTTTGACCACATGCTTGCCTTCACTTTCTCTTAGCATATTTTTAATGTTGTCTTATGTGGTGGGCGTGAAGCATTTTGGGCTGTTTACCTTGCATTTCGCTGATTATAGAACCGTTAAGCATCTTTTCATGTACTAATTAGCCCTCCTGATCAAGTTTTCTGCTCTGCATTCCCTGCTCATTTTTTAAGTCTTGTATTGATTCAGTAAGTGCTGTTTATATATTCTGGATATGAATTGTATTCGTCATTTTTACTTGCGAGCAGAAGAACATGCTATAGCTAGTTTCAGCAGAAAAGTTCTGTATTAAAAGGATGTTGGACAACTAATGGAACCTCTGGAAGAACCTCAGAGAGGTGACTCGGACGGAGGTCTGTGGTTTGCCCAAATCACACCGCAGGATCATCACGGCCGAGGCCCCAGTGTTGCGCAGCTGGGTCCCAACACTGAGCGTGCCGGTTGTGAGCACAGAGCCTGATGGTTGCAAACACTGCCTGCCGTCCCCTAAAGCCAGGGACCTTCTTTCTGATCAAAACCTTACCCCACTGTATCTGATCACTGACACAGACCTAGACCCCCTACCGAAGCTCTAGCTGGTTTCGGCTTGGTGGGAGCAGGAAATCACATAATAGGGAATTCGCCAAATAACAGAAAGAGTGAGCGAAACATGCAGGTGTGGCTAATGTCCATCTCACTCATCATTCATTGCCTGTATGTGATGCAAATATCTATTTCTTGCTAGTGCCTCCTCTTCTAACTCTGTTTTGTGATGTGTTTTGTTGTATACAAATTTGCCTCTTGAAACGTTAGAACTTCATGAAACCCTCAACATGCAGTGCTTGGTACCGTCATGGTAAATGCTTGAGTAATTCTTGTCTTCTTTCCTTTTATGAGCTGTGATGTAGCAAACACTCATTTTTCTATTGCTACACCATAAATATATAGGTTTGTTAGACTATATGAATTTAGGTCTCCGTGTTAAAACACCTTGATTTTATATGCATTCAGTAGTCATTTATCAATAATCAGCTCCTTGATTTTGATTCATTTTTGAAAATGCAAATCATGACACTTGATTGTATACGATTTCAAGGTGCTATAAAAAATAAAGAAATAAAGACAGCGCCAGGAGACAATAAAAAAAAAGAAATTTTACCTTTTGTTTCTGTCAGATTTATCTGTCATTTTTCTTTATGTCTTATGCTTTCTGTGGCTTATTTATGAAATCTTTCTCTATGGTAAAGTCATAATAATATTTTTGCGTATGTTTTTCAAAAAGTTTGAAGTGTTTGCTGATCACATTGGCATGTAAAGTCTGTGTAGATTTGACTTACACATCCCCTGGGAGAAAGAGATAAGACCTTTCCCCCCGGTATTGTATCCAGTTGCTCTAGTGCCGTTGACTGAGGGGCCCCTGACTTTCTCACAACCCGTGCTCTCTGCCTCACCAGCCCCCCTGTCTACACGGGTCTCTGTTTGGGCTTTCCATCGTGTTCTGTTAGTCTCCGTGGCTATTTCGGCACCCCCGCCTTATGATTTTTAAATACTAGAGCTTTATAATAGATCGATGTCTTGCAGAGCGAATACCACTTTCTTATTATTTTCCTTGTTTTGATAAGTCCTACTCCTTCCATATGAATTTTCTTAATTTATCACCTCATGCTGTGATTTTGGTTGCAATTGTATCAAGTGCATTGATCTATAACAAATTTCTTATTTTGTAAACAGCATCTTTTTATTATAAAAATTTTAATGGATTTTTGCTTGTGTTAGATAAACTGGCTGAGTCTTTTATTAATTCATTCATCATTAGATTATTTTGGGTATTTCTATAAATGCAGTGATTTCTCTTCAAATAAAATCTGTTTCCTATTTTTTTTCCACTTTCATACCATTTGCTTGTATTGTCATAATGGGTTGGCTATGACCTCAAGGCTGATGTAGAATAGAACTAGCACTGTGAATAGTGGGTATCCTTGCCTGTTTCTTCAAGGACACGCTTCTAACATTTCACAATAAAGCACAATGCTTGTTGGCAGTTCTTGGTAGTTACCTTTTATCAAATAAATTCTATTCTGTTTTCAAGAATAGACACTGAAATATATTCAGTGCTTTTTTCTCTGTATCTTTAGATGATCATAGACTCTCTTTTTGCTATTGCTGTGGTTATGTTAATGATTCCAGCATTTTTAGAGTAAATCCTAATTGCTCATGGTGTGTTCATATTGTGTGTATAGTTTGTGTACCTGTGTATATAAGGAGGTAACCCAGAACCTAAAACTCACACATTAGGCAATGTAACCTAGAAGGAACTCTTGTAATTAA
This sequence comes from Mormoops blainvillei, assembly GCA_004026545.1. NCBI lineage: Eukaryota > Metazoa > Chordata > Mammalia > Chiroptera > Mormoopidae > Mormoops > Mormoops blainvillei. Next base: position 155,177 of record PVJD01002513.1, on the reverse strand, counting down.
AAGACTCTGAGACTTAAATTTCATTATCACCATAGTAAATCCACCTCTGTCTTTTTATGAACAACTAGATTGTGTTTGCTAAATATTTATGTCAACCTTATTATTTATAATAAAAAATAAAATTGGCCTATAATTTGCTTTACTCACAATTTCCTTTGGTTTTAGTATCAAGATCATACTATCATCATAAAATAAGTCAGGTAGTTTTTCATCATTTTTTCATCTCGATAACAATTTGAATAAGATTGAAGTTGGCAGTTCCTTGAAGTTTTCAATCTAGAGCTGGTGCTTTCATTAGTCCAATTTTGACAATAGGCCTGCACTTCAAAGAGGGGAGAGAAGGGGATGGGGGAGAGAGGCAAGAGTATTAGGAAGCCCATCGTGCGTGAAAACTAGGCCGTATTCTCTGCTTTGGCTTTAATGAGTAACAGAATTATTCATCTCCCCTTCTTCCTTCATCTTTTGTCTATCTCAGTTGATTCACAACTAAGAAAAGGAGAATGGGAATGTCGTTTAACAGCATCCCCGCCCCGCAAACCATACTACTTAAGGCACTGTTAGCCTGGCTCGCATTCAGAAGCCTGAAATGCGGCCATGATCCGGACAGCCTACATTAAATCTGGGCGCATTTACACTTCTGCCAGCGGCCCGCCATCTAAACATTTACTGAATGCCTACAAAGTATACAGAAACGAGACAGGTTTTGAGTGATAGATACTGTCCCTGCCCTGTGGAAACAAAGTTGAACCTGAGAAAGACGACCTCCTTCTGCCCCTGGTTTTATAATATTAGTATAATACTCATAACACCCAGTTACCTTTTGTCTTTGAGGAATAAATTATTCCCCATAGAATCATAACCCAGATAAATATATGTGTTTCCAAAGTCAAGACCAACATTGTTTCATTACATATTTAATAAGAAAATGACTAAATATTTGCTATCTATTTTTTTTTTTTTAATTCAAGACAACATACCGAGCCTGAGCCTTCGCTCCAGGGCTCTGGATTCACATTGCAGGTCTTTGTGAAGGCCTTATGCAGCAGGGTCCTGAGGAAACACCTTTACGAACAGGCAACATGCAATGACAGGATCTGCCTCTTGAGACTTTAAGCTGAGCTAGGCAGAGGCCACCTGAGAAAGATGATACTTGGCACTGGAAGTGCAAGGTCACATAGACTTAGAGACGAAGGCAAGCTCGTGACAAGCTATGACCTGTGCAAGGCACAATCCTGGCGGTGGGGGTGGAGGCGGGGAGGATGTAGGAGACTCCCTGAGAAAACCATTCTGAAAAAAAGACAGTCATGCCATGTTCAGGATAAGGCAAAGATGAAAAATTTTATCATAGGGCCAGAATAAAAGTGGTAGAGAAAGGCTGCCTGAAGACTTTTTGATGTCAAGATATGCAGTTCTGTTTTCTGCAATGGGCTCTACAAGACCCCCCGCAAATAGCCTTTGTATTGGTTGTCATTGAGTGTATTCCTGATCTTCGTAATCAAGTAGTCATTACATAATAAATAGTTCTGTTCACATGAAACACAGTAATGGAGATGATATTAATATAAATTAATATAATGGATATTTATTATAAAATTGCCTCTTTCATCAGTTGCTGTTTTTTTAGTGAATTAGCGTCTACCAGACTCAAAGATATACAGTAGTTGTACTTGACTGAGTCCAGAGTGGAACAAACGGGTAACATAAGGACAAGTATTTATTCGCAGAAATATGTCTTGACTTCCCACTATGTACTGAGCACAGGGAAATGCAGATAAAACCAAATAAGCATCCCTGACATGATGGTGTGTATCATTCTTAAAGAGGTAGGATGTATTTTAAATAATCGCATGAAGACTGTAAAGTAAGGCACCACGAAGACAAAGCATATGGTCCGATGCACAAGGACAGTGGGAACGGTGGGCCCAAACTTGAGGAGTGCTCGTGTCCGGTGCAAACAGGCGCATCTCAGCTGAGGCTAAGTTAGAGGCTGGCTAGTCACAGTGATGTGCTGACAGAGAAGACACATCCCACGCACAGGAACGGCCACACGCAGCCATGCAGCCTGGAAGAGAGAAAGCCAATGTGTAAGTCACAGGGAGAGAGACTTCGAGACCAAACGGAGAAAGAGGAAGGAGCCAGATTACTTAGAACCTTCTGGATGTCATGACAGGGTTCAGAGGTTATTCTGTTAAAAGAGACTGCAAGCCACAAACTCAGTGCCCTTTGTTTCTGGATTGCTTTTTTATAAGGTTTGACCCCTGGCAGGCTTTTAATAAATGATTTTACATATCCATAAAGTGGGAAAACATTGATCCTCCTCTACATTCTTTTTCTCAGTTTCCCACGGACACCTGGAAAGTAAAATAGAGGCCACCTGTCAGTGAAAATGATCTAAGATACATTATCAAACGCTGAAGGAATATCCATTTCACGAAAGCCTGCCACATGGGCAAAACGTATCGCTCTTCCAACATATTTCTCCACTGTATGCCAGACGACGGCACTGTAACCCCAACGTGAGTGGGGGACACCCAAAGTGGTGTTAACTGTACAGCACTGAACAAAAGGCCGTGTGATCGTTAGACAATTAATTGACATCTTATAACAAATCTCAGTCTTGCCGTCATGCAAGCAAATACAGAATGGAAACATTAACGGTTGGTATCTAGCATTTCTAACTAGTGTGGGCGACATTATACTGCCTCGCTGGTAGTGCACCGGAATGCTCCAGGGTAGACCTGGCTGGGTTGCAGGCTGCAGGGGCCGATGGTCCGGACGAGAACAGCGAATTCGGTGGCGCGGAAAGAAGGCTTGACAGATTTCGCAACGAGAACTCAGAGCTGTAGGAGGAGGAAATGAGTCTGACAGGCTGTGACCACACGGGGACCAAAGCAAATTCAGGAAAATAACTTTCATAGGCTAATTGACCTACGTTAGTGCTGCTGCCGCCGCCGCCGCTGCTCCCACCACACAGGACAGGACCAGGCACCGAAGGCAGCACCCTCTGATAACCAGTGTCACTCACTGATCTCACATGACGGCATGGGTGTTAGAGCATGTCCCCGTTCTGTGTTAAGTGCCTGATAAGTCATCACGTATCTCCCTGGTAGGAGGACTTCCGGAAAGCCCTGAGCCCTCCTTGGCTCGAGTTCACGCAAATGTCAAATATACAGAAACAAGACAGGTTTTGAGTAATAGATACTGTCCCTGCCCTGTGGAAACAAAGTTGAACCCGAGAAGGAAGACCTCCTTCTGCCCCTGGCTTTATAATATTAGTATAATACTCATAATACCCAGTTACTTTTTGTCTTTGAGGAATAAGTTATTCCCCATAGAATAATAATGTAAAATGAGGGGTTGTGACTGATCGCTGGTTTGCAGACATTTGTTCTGCTGATACTTTTTTCTTGTGAGTAGCATCACCATTTCTTTTCACAAAACAGATTAAAATGATGAGCTCTGCACCCACCCGCCCACAGGTAGCATAGAGGACAACTCTGAGAAACCCGAGGGACCCACGTAATAGAACTTTAAAATTCTGGGGAAGCCGATTCCTATGAGCCTTTTCTGCCGTATCACTTTACAGTGACTCATTCCCAGTCTATCAGGGAAAACCAATTCTCAGATGCAAGACAGGAAGAAAACTGGATTGTCATGCACCTGCGGTGTGTCAGGTACTAGGTCAGCTACTTATATACATTATCAAGTTTAATACTCACGGCCACCTGATGAGGTAAGGACTACCTTTCCATTTTACTGGCAAAGTAACTATGACTCAGAGGGGTTGGTCACTCCATTTCAGAGGCATTAAACGACTGCCCAGTTCATGAGGCGAGGAAGTAGCTGAGCCTGAACTGGAACCTAGTTTTTGTTGGCTCCCAAGCCCCTTACCCTTCTACCGTCGGGAATCTGAGTTACGAGTTAAGAGGCGAGGCTCAGCATTAGAAACGCCATATTCATTTGATCTACCCACAGATTTCAGCTGCTGTACCAGCAGGGCAGTCGGGCCAAGGAGACCCTCTGATTCTCCCAGTTCGAAATGTCTCAAGTCATGTACGATGTTCCTGAGCCATTTTTACCTCCTTATACACGTTGGAGTCTCCTTCCTCCTCATCTCCAAACCCGCTGTTCTTTCCATGCTCAAGAAGGACACAGAGACGTCACAGATGTTCTGCAGAATGTTCTTTTTTGAAGAAGAAATGAAGGCGCACTTACTGAGCACCAAATGCACGCCAGTGTCCGAGCTTATGCATACAGGGTCCGGCACAAATAATGCCCCCTTTTTATTACGAAATCGTAAGTGTGTCTTTCTGTAACAGAACAGTATCACACTGAAGCACACCATATGACGTTTTAGGTGAAACATTCAAATTAAAACCATCAAGTATTACACCTGCATTGTTACCCTGCCAACCACACGCAGGCGTTACTTCTGCCAGGCCCTGTATATTATTTCGTTGTGTCGTCAGCAATGCTGCAATGTCGAGGTTAATATGTATCGTTTATGGACAAACAAAATGGAGACTTAGTTAAGATGGCCCAGCTCAAAAACAGGTGGAGGTGGGATTTCAAATCCAGGCCTCCTGGCTCTAAGCCTAATCCTCGTTTCATTTTTCATACTGTCTCCCAATTGGCTCCTCATCTGAACTAAATCACAATTCAGCTGCTCTTCCACCCTGCGCCTCCTAAGGTTTGGATGCTTAACCAGATTTCAAAATAGTTGCAATTGTTGCCTGAGTTTTCAAAGAAACATGCATTTCATTCTGACATCTTTGCGCGCTCATTACTTTTAAATGTTGCTGTATCAGCTAGCAGTTTACTTTGAAATTCCCACAGCACAAGAAAATGATCACCAGTGAAGGGTTTAAACCCAGTGACAAAGTAGGAAGATTAATGCGTGCATGTTAATTATACGGGATGGAGGGTCCCGAGTGCTCTGTCATGTGACTGAAAAAACTTGCTTCGTTTTCAACATTGAACCTCTTTCAGGCAAGCACCCTCTCCCTCCTGGAAGGTTATTGCTGGGTGATAGGCCGATGACACAAACCTTGGCCGCTGGGATGATTGTCCGGATGGAAGCTCCCAACTCCTGGTCCTTGGGACGGACTGTGGCTAAGACTGAGGCTGTAGCTGAGTCAGGCTTCTTAAAGAATGATCCATTAGTGTGAAGCTTTCTGATCTCACACGCGTTCCTCATTCACTCACCACTCATTGAAAATTTTCTTCTTTAGACAACTATTTAATTGCCTGCTGTCTTTTTTTTAAAAAAGATTTTATGTATTTATTTTTAGAGAAGGGAAGGGAAGGAAATAGGGAGAGAAACATCAGTGTGTGGCTGCCTCTGGTGCACCCCCTACTGGGGACCTGGCCTGCAACCCAGGCATGTGCCCTGACTAGGAATTGAACCAGCCACCCTTAGGTTCGCGGTCCAGCACTCAGCCCACTGAGCCCCACCAGCCAGGTGCCTGATGTCTTTTAAGCACGTGCTGGGCACGGGAGATGCAAAGATGCGTAAGGTCTCTGCTCGCAGGAAATGCACCTTGTAGATGAGAGGACAGACATACACGTGATCATAATTCCATGTAATATGAACACCCTTAATAAATTTTAAAAAAACAGTGGAAGTGTCCTGATGATGCCACAGTTCTCGCAGCTTGAGGAATGGCAGGTGCAGAGAGGACCCAGTGAGGAAACTGGGCTGGACTGTGCAAGACAATTAATCAACCCTGCAGGGCCAAAAAAAAAAAAAAAAGACACAAAAACAACACATGCAAGAGATTGGAAGAAGAACATTCAGCACTCTAGGAGTAATAATGAGGATTATTTCAAAACCAACTAACACATTGGTTTTGAGACTGAAACTGATAGAAGATAAATCCAAGAAGTAGGCTGATCCCAGATTCCAAGAGTCCTCGAACACCCTGCTGAAGGCTGAAGACGCTGTTACATAAATGTTAGGGAGCCGGCTTGCTTTCTGATCCAGTGCCCCTGTGATCACCCATGGGAAGAAGGTTAAGGTCACGAGGACTCCGGACGGCTGTTTGCAGCTTACACCGATCACACTGCTCCTGAGCCAGCATCCTCTATTAGAAAAAAAGACATGATGTTCTCTCCATTTCAATTTTCATTTGCACTAAAATGGATGGCCTTTTTACACACTATCAATAATGCCTGTGCTGGAGGAGCTTTTAATAGGACAAACATTCATCATTTTAAGGTTACTCTTTCCCCAAAAGCACGAGAGCAATCTGTTGGTAAAATGGAAAAACCTTGTGCACTAGGCTGCCCTGCTGTCTCTTTTTCCAGGTGGTGCCCACTGATAGGGGACAGTAGCAGCGACTGGGGACAGAAGTAATATGAATTGCCTTCTTCCTGACATCTCTTCCGCTGCAGAAGTTGTGCCACGAACAGAAAGGGCCAGGATGAAAGCAGTTGACCAGGGTTCTAATTTCACCTTTGCTAATAGTGTCATTTAGGTAAATCACTTCCACTCCCCAAGCCTAAATCTCCTCTTCTTTAAAGTAGGACCAGACTGCGGTTCTCAGTTGTCTGCCATAATTGTAAAATCCCGTGTGGTTTTAATTTTTTTTTTTTTTAATCCTCACCCATGGACATTTTTTCATTGCTTTTTAGAGAGAGGGGAAGGGAGAGAGAGAAAAACATGGACGGGAGAAAGAAACATTGATTAGTTGCCTCCCCTCTGTGCCCAGACTCCCTCGCAATATCTGATTATAGCCACACCCACCTCCCTCTCCCTGACCTCTGGCTATCACTGCTCTATTCTCCATTTCTATGGTTTAATTACTTCAAAATGTCACACAAACAGAATTATGATGTACGACTCTTTTTGAAATTGGCTCTTTTTACTCAGAGATCCTGACTGTTTTTTAAGTCGGGAATCCTCACTAAGCTGGAGGCTCCGTGAGAGAGAGAGAGACTATGTTTGGTTCATACACACGAGAAACTAAATCAACATAGTCGACTCAGTGACCGAATCAATCTCTGGCTCCTGATTCCCTTTATTAATTAGGATGATTTTGGTCCTAAGTACTAGAAAAATAACTTCAAAAGTCCTTACACGGAGATGTCTTATCTCCCCAAGCAAGGAGTCTCAAGGCGGCGGGGTTCGAGCAGGCGCCAGTGTTATTACCAAGGACCGAGGTGCCTCCAGGCCCTCCTCCCTAACGGCCCTGGGATGCTGCCACTCCTGACGTTTCAGTGCAGATGCTACAATATTGAACAAGAGGCGTTGTAGGAATACTAATGATACACGGAGGCGTTATTACAATAGGACAGCCAAAAGATCATTTTTACCTGTGACTACTCTGACGAGGACTTTTAACTTCCATAAACTCAGGATCTGCATTTGTTTTGAAAATCAAATTGTTCTAAAAAAAAAAAAAAAGATTAAGCTGTGAGATGGCTAATATTTACGACTCCAAAAAAAAAAAAAAGTGAACACTTACAATCTTATTAAGGAGACCATTACCCTTTCATTTTTGGTACAAGTTCCCGTTGTCCTCTCCTTGATCACAGACAGCCCCCTCTTCTCCCAAAGTGGTGTTGCTATACCCAGAGGGACTAACAAGATATTCATGAAATGAGAGGGGCGGGAATGGATGAAATACTGCTAATGGAGGTTCACCGGAGATACACAAACAGCGTGAGCAACCCCGGAGGTTTCAGAGACTGCGGGTGGTTTAGCATTTTTACTTCTCAAATCTGATTTTCTCCATTATGAAAAAGAGCAATCATTAGCGGAGTCTGCTCTGTCCGTAATGTTCCTCCTAGACCCTTCATTTCAGTTTAGTTGCATTAATTCGGTGCTTAAATTTATCACCCCAGAGTTTAATGTGTATTACTCCTGTCAGCACTAAATTTAATTTACTGCAACTGGGCAAAGAGGTTGCTGAAACCAGATTTTAATTCCTGAGCCATTACATGTTGTCCTTGATAAACAAAATCTTTATTATTTACCAATATTGTATGCCTATAGAGCTATAGCTCTGCAGAATGTGCTTCTGTGGGTAGCTTTTTTCTTTTTGGAATGATGTTTAATCTCTTTCTTTTGCATATTCGAATGTTCCAGAAATGTTGGGCTATTGAAGCATTTTGTTCTATGATGTTTTTCGGATGAGGAAATAGAAAATCCAACCCCAGCTAAACACTACAGAATCCGGCTGTATTCCTGCTGAGATCTTCTCACCAGTAGATTATAGGCAGAGGCAAAATGTTGACATTTTTTTCTAAGGGCAGATACTAGAGCCAGCAGGGATTGCTTTATGGTCAAAATGAAAACAGAATTTTAAAATCTTTTAAAAAGTTAAAGAATGTTTTATTGTTAAAGTAATAGATGCTTGTGACGAATTTAACTGCTGTGAAAGTTACACACAGTCAGCATTTTGTCATATATCCTTGAAGATCTCCTCTATCTTTCTTCTCCCTCCTCTACCCTTTCTTCATCTATATATATGTGCCTGAGTACACATTCGCTGGATATAGATATATTTGTGTACATAACGTGTGTACAGTTACGTACACACATATATGTGTTGTATATGCATTTACTAAATCCTATTTCTATGCATAGCACATACTACCCATTCAGAACTGTTTGTAGAATCTGGTCACAGGCTGCATAATGTTTTGGTCAACAACTGACCACACACAGTGGTGGATACCAGACAGCCTAGGAGTGTAGCAGGCTGTGGCACTAGGTTTGTGTAAGCATACCCTGTGATGTTAGCTCAATGACAAAATCATTTAATGACATGTTCCTCAGAACATATCCCTGTTGTTAAGCAGCGCATGACTATAATTGACTTGACTAATTTGTTATTCTTTGTCACTTATTAACCGTGCGATTAAATGTATGATACCGTATATAAAAACAAAGCAAACAAAAACAGCCTCAAATTGACCGAGAAGCTATGTTAGCTCATATAACAGGAAGCTCCTTTGTAAGATGGACTTTAGGGTTGATCTACGGGCAGCTCTGTGATGTTCTCCAGGACCCCAGTAGAGGCTGTAGATTAAGATAAACCGTTTCCCTTGTGTTTGTAGCACTTAGAGCTCCATGTTTCCTTTTTCACAACTGGCATTGTTTGGCTCACTCAAGAACAAGGAAAAATTCTCCCCAGAAGTCTGTATTATGCCTCTTTCTCCACAGCATCAGCCGGAATTGGTTCACATGACCATTCCTCAACCAGTCCTGACCAAAGCAGGTGAGAGATCTGTTTATCCATCAAGCTAATGTCTTCCTTGTTCTGAGAAAGAGAGCTGTGGGTGTGAAGGGTAGATTCCTGATATAATCTAGTTTCTAGGAAGAAGGTGAAAAGGCAGAATGTATCCGGATTTACCACCAGCAGCCTTCACTGTGGTAATGGTGACTGTTTAAGGCTCTGAGTGTTCTGAATTTTTCTTTAGATTCATTCATTGACCTCAGCACTTCTTAAAGAGAATTGCTATGTGTGTGTGTGTGTGGTTGGCCTCAGATGTTTGGTTTGTGATCTGAGTTTCTTTTTTGCTGTCTTTGCCCTTTTCCCCTTTTGGTAACATCAAAGCTTTGAATTTAAATTGTAGACTTTGCAGTGGGTATCTCTTAATATCTTATAACTTAAAAATGATACACCTAAATTCTGTTTGCTAATTTAGCAACTTTGGCAGTACCTGTTGATGCCTTGCTCTAAAAAATAAGAACAGTATTGTATTTAAAATGTCTCCTACTTAGTGTGTCTTCCTTTCTTTGACTTTGATTAGTGATCACTGTATACTAGTTTATATTATTGGGTTTTATATCCTATGCATTATATTCTAGAAACCATTTAATATGGATTCCAAAGTCTAATTTCTGTATTCAGTGATCTCCACTATTTCTTTTACTGTTCAGCTTCCAAATTTCTGAATTACTCATTCTGTTTCTCCTCCTCCTCCTTTTTCTTCTGATTGGCTAGAATTCGAAAAGGTATGGGGAATATAATGAACAAACTGAACACACACAGAAAATGGGGACAGACTCATAGATAGAGAGCTGCTGACAGCTGTGAGGGGGGGGGCGGTGCGGGAGTAGATGGATCCAGCAAAAAGGAAAGCGGACTCATGGACATGGACAACAGGGTGGTACTTGCTGGGGGCAGGAGGATGTAAGGGGGCTAAATGGTAATGGAAAAAGATACAATAAAGATTAAATCAAAAAACTTTAAAAATCGAAAAGATGTTTATCCAGTCAACCCATCCTCATGCAGTTCTTCTCTTAGTTCTTAAATTACACACGTGACTTTCTATACCATTTTATGAACCCAAAAATAGCAGGGTGTGAAATTCTTGTATTCACTTCTTTCTTCTCACAATTTTGGAAATACTGTTCTAACGTATCTTTCTGTTGGAGTGTTGCTGAGGAAGATTGTGAAGCCAATCTGATTTTTTTTCTCCTTTTTGATATTTCTGTTCTGCCTAGACTATGATAGTGTTCATTGCTATATCCTGGAATTACAGTAACTGCATCAGGGTGTGTTTCAGTGCTTGTCATTCTTTAGCAGTGTTTCCCCTTGGATCACATAGTATTCGTTCAATCTGCACATTTATGGCTTTACTCATCTTAGGAAAGCTGTCTCGTGTAATATTCCTGAATATATTTTTCCATATGTAACATGTGTTATGTGTCATTCTCTCTGGTTTAGTAACAAGGATGGTAATTACCCATATGTTGAATATATTTTTGTGTCTTCCAAATATTTCTGCCTCCCCCTAATTGCCTTTATCTCTGTCTCTCCCCTTTGTTTTATATAATTTTTATAATCCAATTTGCGGTGCCCCTGTGTTGTCAGTCTCTATCCAAACTCCGACATTTCCGTGTGTTTCTAAAATACCTTATTTTTGTCTTTTCTTGCTTACAGTAATGTAAAATGCCCATGTTCCTTTGAGAGTATAAGAGAGCGGTCAACCAAAATGATTTTATTAATTAATTCTTTTTGAGAGGCACGTTTTCAATTTGCATTTTAGGTTTCAGCTCTCCCTTTTATTATGTTAATTTGCTTGTTCGTTTGTTTTCTGAATGAGAGTAGTTTACTTGTGTCCTGCTGTTTCTCTCAAGAAGAAGAGTCAGCGGGGTCAGGCGGGTCAGGCCGCCCCTCCCTTCTGACTCGTTGACTTAGGTCGCCCTGATCGGGCGCAACACACTCTGTGGTGTGATTATACTGCCTCGCAGGGTTCAGAGTTCCCTCTTTTTTTGGGGGGGGGTCATCCTCTCAGGCAGGGAGTTGGTTTTCATCAGCCAGCATCTATGGCTCCTAGGAAGTTTTCATGATACAGTGCCTGTTTAGCTCTGTGCACCCACCGCCATCAGGAGCTCCCAATGGCATCGCCATTTTCCTCTCTCTTTTCCACCAAATCGAGATCTCATGAAACAACGATGTCATTCTGCCCACACTTACCCCCCCCCCCCTTTATTTCTGCCTCTCCTCCTGATCTGAAATGCTCTACCGGCTTCCCGAAATATAGTCCTCACATAGGCTTCTGACCGTAAGCCCTGGAGCCAGACCGCCTCAGTTAAAACCTGGCTTCGCCTGTGTCTGTTGTTGAAGCGGCCTCCCCGCTCTGGGCTGCAGAGCTGTTTCCTGTCTATAACAGCACCTGCGCTAAGGGGCCGTAAGACTTAACAAACTATAGTGTATACAAGGCAGAACAGAACAGAGTGCGACTCACAGGAAAGTGTTCACAGGCTCCTTGAACTGCCACGTTGGTGCAACTTGTTTACCTGTTTGGCCTCCCAAGGAAGTTTAACTTCCTGAGCTACGAGCACCTCCTTCGAAAGGCGGGGAGGTAGGAATACACTTTTGGTATCTCTCCTGATTTGAGAGGAAAGTCACAGTATTGCAGGCATTTTCTAGCTTGGGGACGGAGGTTTTAGTGGATTTCTGCAATCACTGTTGGTCAAGCTCTGTGCCTTAACCTTTGTTTGATCATTTATTTATTATGGGTTCAAGGAACTGCAGAATAAATATGCCTTTTCTGTCCTGGAAGGGAATTCTGTTTTATTTTTTATTCTAGAATTATACATGTTCTTTGTTTAAATTTTTAAAAATACTACAGTAAATAAAAAACACAAAGGTCACTACAAATCTCACCAGTCAGAATTAGCAGCCATCAACAGTCTGGAGAATATCTTTTCAAGCACTTGCATGTACATGAACACACATTTGCACATGTGTGTGCGCACATACCTTCATACCCATTTACTTGAATATTCTCTGCACCCTCTTTCTTCCTTCTGCCATATGTTTTGAACTTTTTCCTATGAAAAGAAATATATGACTTTAAATGGTGACATATCATTTCATATAATTTCATTGCATAAAAATAATTTAATCTCTTGATAGAAATTCATTTTGCTTACAGAGTTTTATGGGACCATGTCTTCCTATGACAAATAATGTTTTAGTGAGCACACGTGTCCAGTGATACCCTTAATGGTATGAGGCTGATTATAGAATGAAACAACAGGCCTGTGCCTCTCTCCATTCAGCCTGCCCTTTGAAAGTGCGCCTTTTAGCCAAGAGGTTAGTAGCTCTTTTTGTCTAAAAGATAAGTCATATGCTTTAAATTAATGCTGTATCAGCCAGCCCAAAGATGGACCGAGACTTAAACCTAGAACGAAATGTACTTTCCCTTTTCAGGGGAATTCTGAAGCAGTGAAAGGATAGATGTCCAGGTGCTGAAAGAACAATTAGACTCTGATTTTTTCCTAAGCTGGCATCGCTACCAGAGGAAGCCCTAAATACAAAATCCACTTGTTCAGCTAAAGCCTCACTTTGTTCAGTAAAATCCAAGCTTGAGGACTGTCAAGAATTGTGAGTCTCATCGCTTGTCAAAAGCCCAGAGAAAAGACAGGCCTATAGAAATCAGCTGGAAAGGAGAGAAAGGAAACTCTCAGAGGTTTGGTATAGAAATCAAAACTCAGAAGAGTTTAAAAGTCTACTGCTTCCTTTTGTATTTGTATAAATTTCTGTTTCCGGGCAGCTGCGGAAATAAACGTGCTAACCTGCAGCGTCTGTGTTAATAACTCGCGGTATATGGCAGTGAATCGTGTCCTATGGTTCCTTCTGTCAGGTACATTCTTCATGGAGCTCCCTTCATAAGCACCTATTCTTTTAGGTGCAAATCCAGTAATATTTTGGATGCAGTTGTTCTTTCCGTGCTTTTTTCTCATGCAGAAATAGTCCCTTTCCCTGGTAGATATTTATCAGGTAGATGACAATCTACCTGATAAATATCTACCTGATAAATATCTCAGAGAGATATAATATTGTCATCTACCTGATAAATATCTCAGAGAGATATCAGATCAGAGAGAGGATACTCTGCTACCATTTTTCTGCGTATTCAGTTGAGAGTCCTGGAAGAGTAACCGTGGGTATGAAATGCTCCGGAGACGGTAGGGTATATTGTCAACTAAAGCATGAGCCTTCTCTGTGAATGAACAGCATTGCACTCTTTGAAAGTATTTTAGCTGATCCCATCGGCACACTAAGATTCTTGCTTTGCAACTCTTTACCCAGAATTGTGGTAAATTATTCAAATCAAGTAAAATCAGATTTATTAGCTTCATCTTATAACCAGTTTTGCTATAACACTTGTTGGGAAAACATGAATTTATTCCAACATGATTGGTATGTTAAGGAACAATTTTGAGTGTTCCTCAAATGTTATATTTGCTTCTGCGTGATTTTATCTGCGTAAAAACATTAGGTAAATGCAGAAAAACACACTCAGTTAAGGCCAATTAAGTAGAAATACACAAAATGTGGTGAGCCCACATATGGGCACATAGATTTCAAATATCTGCAGCTGCTTCAGTTCATTCTTGAACCACACCCGTTCCCATCTGGACTTATAACTCTCTTTCTCTCTCTCAATCTGTGTGTGTATAGTATACACCTAAATGCATAGATAAGTAGATTCATATGTAAAGAAAGATCTGTAGATAGAGATGGAGATATAGATCCCATAGCTATAGAGCAATATGCTCATTCTGGCGGTCCTGTTTCGATGGGGACCTCTAATATACTGCCCTTCTAAACTAATGTTATTGTGTGAGAATTCACGCTCTATAATGAATGCAATTAAAATGATTCAGGAGAAGATAGAAAACTAAAACTTTTAATGTGAATTACCTCATTTTGAAAAAATACTGACTCTGGTGTCAGGAGGATGTTGTAAAGCCCAAACCAGACCCATCGGTGCGGATGATCCGACCCTCGGGATACCAGTGCTCAGCCTCTGAACACAGGCTCCATGGGGAAACCGCACCGAAAACGGTGCCAGCCTTGGGCACCAACACAGCTGGAGGACCAGAGGCGAAGGCTGCTGCCCAGGGCTCAGACCTGCAGCCCAGTCTTGAGTGTTTTCCATATTAGTTTTCCACACAAGGTTTCCTTTGGCACAAGGGTTTCCCTGCTGAATTTTTAGGTGGTCAAAAAGTACCGACCTAAGGCATCAGCATTTTAAACCTTTTTAGATGGCAAAATCGTCACAGAGCTGCTCTGAATCACTGTCTCGCTTAGCATCCAGCCCCACAATGCTTTTCACTCTGTCACCGTGAAATGCGGTGGTCCCACAGCAGGGTTCTCCCCCATCACATAAAAAGAGCCTCTTTAAAGCCTTCAGAACCTCTTTCTCCCAGGAAGACTTCGAGTCCTCTTGTTCGTGTGTGCTGAGATGAAATAAAACACACAAATCAGTGAATATTTACTGGTAATCTCGAATGTATAATGATGTCCAGGGTATCTTTCCACTTCACTTTTCTTTCTTTTGATTTCCTGTCCATAGCTCTCGTCCTGTATCTCATCAGCCACTGCTGGGACTCTCCAAATTCTCTTGTGTGGAGGGGCAATAAACAAGATTCTAGGCAACCCAGGATCCAAGAAGCCCACCTAGTCATAGAAAAGGCTTTGGGGTCATAATCTAAGGAAAATGAGGGTGAGAGCATGACAGTCGCAAAATCCTAAACGAGGTCAGGGCCAGAACACTGTATCATGGCAAAACTCCAGAGACAAAAGTGGCATCACAAATTTAAGAGTCAAGCATCCTGTTGAGTGTGTCTTATGAATGATTTTTCCATGTATGTCAGGGCACCAGAAGAGAGGTTAAACTGGGTGTTAGAATTCCAAACAAATATTAGGGGTGGGATAGCGGAAACCCTAGTTCTGCAATAAATTGGAAATCTGCTGAAGAACGGAGGGTGGTCTCTGGCTGCAAGGGGATAGAGACCCAATTTGTGGGCTGAGCTGACCCGGGAGGGGAGGGAGCACTACAGTGGGGGGCCGCACATCTATCCATGACTTATTCAACGGCGGCGCCTGGGTCCGGTTGTCAGTGATAGATTCAGATAAAACATAAAGCTGTGGAAAGGCACGTGGGAACCCAGAGGTCACGGATCGGCCATAATAACGTCCCCAAAGTGGGCAATGTGACTTTATCCAAGCTCCTGAAACAGCTTATCTGATGGAGCCACCAAAGGGGGGTTGACTCTACTACTCAGTGCCCAACTCTGAGAGTGTGACAAAGGGGTAGAACAAATCAGCAGCGGAAAGTAGCCCCGGAAGGCCACTCCTTCCTATATACAAGGGGGGGCCCAAAAAAACTCCCAGAATTTATTTATTAAAAAACTGTGTATTTATTCTTACATTCTAAAATGTCAGTTACCTTCAAAGTACTCTCCATTTGATGCAGTACACCTATTGAGACTTTTTCCACTGCTCAGAACAGTTTTTAAACTCGTCGATTCTGATGCCTTTTAGTGCTTTTGCCGTTTTTCGTTTCACCTCCCCCACATCTGTATGTTTCCCTGTGAGGACATTTTTCATCCAGGGAAACAAAAACAGTTGTCACTCAAGGTGAGATCGGTTGAATAGGGAGGGTGGGGCATGGGGGTCATGCTGTTTTTGGTCGAAAACTGCTGAACACTCAGTGCAGTGTGGGCAGGTGCGCTGGTAAATCACTCATTTGAAATGTGCAAACGCGTTGAATGAGTCTTCCAAAAAAAATTCGCTGAAGCCAAAGGCAGCCTCTCACAGCACCTCCAGCTGGTACACTGGTACAGATGGGTTCCTAGAACACTCACCTAATGGGGGAAACCTGTACTATAAGGGGCCCTCTCCTTAGAGCAAGTCTCACTTACCTGGGAAAATGGGGAGCCCTAGAGTCTGAGACAAGAACAGACCTTCTGTCTTTTCCCATCACCAGTGCCTGTCACTGTGACCATCATGTAGTGGCCTTCCAGCCAATCTTGACTCCCTCCCAAGCACTGACATAAGCCTGTTATGTTTCTATTTCAAGATATATAATGGTTCTTGTAAGTGCACCAAACAATCACAGCATATATAACATGCCTCCAAGCCAGTTTCCCAGCCTCCCCTTACATCCTACATGTGCGCTATCCAGCCCCTCAGTTCCCCATGTGCAGCAAGCCAGGAATAAGAGTTGAACTGTACTTTGAAAACTCATTACATGCGAGATGTGTCTTAGTTCTTTGTTCTCGTAAAGTCGAATTAAAGCCAACATTGCACCCCATTTTACTAGGTGGACTGTAAATTCCACCTTAGTCACTGTGGTACTGTGTTGCCCCTCCACAACTCCTTAGGGCTTTTCGAAATTTTATCACAGGCAGAGTATTCAGAGAACCTCCTCTGGGAACATCCACACTAGTCACTAGTGACTTGCCTGCCATCCAAACCCAGGGGGTCAGCGTATCTCAACTTCCCCCATTTCCCTCCCCCTCTGACACTCCAGCTCTGCATCCCATTCTCACGCCTCCCACCAGCATCCCTCCGCCTGGAAGGAGGTCGCTTTCGCATAACATCTTTCAACCCCAAAACACAAAAATCCCGATTATTTATCTGTTTGCTTACTAGTTAGTTTATTTGTCAGTTTTCTTAGAAACAGAAAGAAAATGCTGTGGAGGCGGGGACAAAAAAAGTACACCCAATTTAATCCCATAATAAATTATACTACTTTTACTCACCATGTCCTTTCTACATAGGCAACCCTCCCCTCTCCTTTGTGTAATTTCTCTCCTCCTTCCAAGACCAACTCAGCATCACCTCCTCAGTGAAATCCTTCTAGTTTTTTTCCCTGCTAGGATTTATAGCTCCCTCTTCTGGTCTCCCAGCACATTACACCAACCTTTCCTGAGGCTCTTACCCACCTGAACTGCGCTTTTATCAACCACGTGTCTGTCTTGTCCCACATGTTGTTTATCAAGGGTAGCATATGTGTGTTATTTTTATACCCGGAGTCTTTAGTAGAATGCCCAGAAAGTGATGAATGCTCAATAAATGGAATATTCCATTTATTGGAATAAATAAAGATGATGGAATGAAGGAACGGAGCTAAAAATAAGTTTCTTACCACTTATTTGATCTGATCATTTGATGTAGATTAACAGGAATAGATGATTACAGTGTGTGTGTGTGTGTGTGTGTGTGTGTGTGTGTAGGTATATGGCAACCATAGACAACCTACAATCTAAATAGCTGAGCATGATGCCCTGTTCCTGCCAATCTGGTTAGGTTAGGACGGCCCTCTGTGAGACACACGGGAGACACTTTCAAGGATCCAGCCGCAGGCAGCTTTCCCTAGAAGGGCAGAGAGGAGTCCAATGGCAAGTACTGTTCTTAGGGAAAACATTTCCTTTAATGCCTCCAAAGGAGACCGTCTTCAACTGGATTCCTCAAATCAGACCCGGAGACAAGGATTTGCATGCAAGTGATTTATGAAGTAACTTTGAGAAAAACTCAGTAAGCGAGTGCAAAAAAGCAAAGGAGAAAAGAAGAGAACAAGACTCATAGATACAGAGAATAGGCTGATGGTTGCCAGAGGGGAGGGTGGGTGCGGGGCTGGGTGAAAAAGGTGAAGGGATGGAGAAGTGCAGATTGGTAGTTACAGAACAGTCACAGGGATGTCAAGTACAGCACAGGGAACACAGTCAATGACGCCGTGACAGCTATGTGTGGTGCCAGATGGCTTCTGGAAATAGCAGGGGGGAACACTTGTAAAGGACATGATTGCCTAACCCCTGTGCTATACACTGGATACTAATACAAAGTAATACAGAGTGTCAACTACAATAGAAAAAAAATAAAAATAAATAAAATGAAGAGAAGAGGCAAAACAAAGGAGCAATTTCGGCCAGTGCTGACCCTCAGCCGGCCACCCCTCCGAAGTGGGCGTGGGGAGACAATAAACTCGCAGGCACTTCCCCCTGCGGGTACTTGAGATACAGGTGTCTACAGTGGCCTGACGGTGACCTTAAATGAGGAACCACAGGTACCTGGGTAGGGCCGGAAACAGTAGAAGAGACACGACTGGGAGACGGAAGCCCTCGGAGAGCCTTCGGCCTCTGGGCAGAGTTCCTCACAGGGTCTCTGGGACAGAATATGGGGAGGCCCCACCCCAAGTAGGCAAACGTCCTCTGCCCACAGCAGGTTTGTGTCAGTGCCGAGCAAACACAATCATCAAAAGTCCCAAAGTGACTGTTCTCGGACATTAGGATTTTGCACAGTCAGAATACATGTATATTGCTTAAAGCATGTACTCTGGGTTTGGAGATATAAGAGTTAAATCCAGAAAAAGAAAACCCCGCAATATCTTTGTATTTTCGGTTTACTCATCCTTTAAATGAAGATAATAACTTCTGTCATAGAGAATTATCCTAAAAATTAAATGCATGTAACAATAACATGTAAAATACCATATTTTGCCATGTATAACACATACCCACATTTTTGTGCGCATTATACACGGTATTATTATACCCAATATTATACCCACAGTATGTAATCATTACACCCATGTATAATGTGCATTCTTATTTTTCCCTCAAAAATTTGGTCCAAAAGTGTGCATTATACACAGTGAAATATGGTATTCAGTAAAACACACTCAAGGCATGGCTTACTAATGTTTTTTTCTGTTCAGTGCTATTCCCCAGCACCTAGTGCTGGGACTGATAGTCTCTTGTTAAACAAATGAGTGAATGAAAGGTTGAACTTGGCATGGTACAGCCATTCATTTCTTTTCCCAGTACTTAATTAACACAAATCAAACTACTATGAAAGATTCAAACGTGAATCAAACAGCCCACATCCTTGAGGGGTTTATAATCTAAGAAGGAAGATAAAATGTTAATAGCTATTATACCTAGAACAAGTACCTGATCAGGTAAAAAGTGTTTACTGTCTTAATAAAATGTTATAGAAGCAGACAGACAGAGAAGAAAACCAAAGGTAGAGGTTGGGGACCAGGGGCGACTTAACGGCGTGAGGGGCTCTTTAATTGGGGCTTGAGGAAGAGATTTCATCACCTACAGTATTACATGCAATATAAAAAATAAGTGAGCAGTGATGATTCCTATGGAGGAATATAAAATAGGAAAATAGAAATAGACGACAGAGTGGTGTTTCTGATACATTAACAAGCCAGGGACTTGGGGGGAGAAAAAGTCTTGTAAATATCTCTGAGAACAGCATTTCACCCAGAGAAATAGCAAAGAAATAGCAACGGCTGAGACCCCTGGGCAAGAGCAGGTTGGCGGATAAAAGGGAGTGGCGTGAGATAAGGTCAGAGGAGTAATGCGGAGATGATGAGCTCAGAGCAATGGAGAGAGTGCCTCTTAGGTCAAAAGATCCCAAAGCATCACAGCTTAGATAAAATGTGGGCCATGACCAGGAACATCGAGCTAATTTTCTTCATGGATTGATACCAACACAGGCAGTCAGCCCATCTCAGGCTATTTTAAATCTCTTGCACAAAAAAGGGTTGCCTAGGAGAATCTGGCTTCCCTCTGCTAATTTTTGGGTCACCGACTGGTTGCTCTCTCCTAAATCTTCCCTTTCATCCAGTGTCTTCACAGGAAGACTGGCATCCTTGGCCTGTGAGCCAAGCAGGTGTCGATCTAGAAAAAGAAGAGATCTGCTAGGGGAGTTTGATTGACAGTGTTGCCTTTGAGTTCCTCATCCTAATGCAACAAAAGATCTGCATTTTCAGAGCAAGAGCGTTGGCAGGAAGCAGGCTGGCCCACGTTGTTTTGGGTATTGCCATTATTTGTCATCCCTTAGCTTCCATCCGCTGACATGTGTGACAGCTAAATGGTAGTTTTGTGGGGGCTACTGTGATGCTGAGGAATGACTTAAAAGCAATGAAGGGACCATGAGCTTGGCTATTAGGCTAGACTTATCGCCAGCATATGGTATCCACAGGCACCTGAGTCCTTTTATGACACCTGGAAGAATTCTGTGGCGGAACATACCGGACTTTACTGGCACAAATGAATGATGCTAACTGTGTGCCAGGGGTTTCTGAGTTATGGAGATGAACTGGCGGGCAAACAAGAGACCTGTAATTACTGCCCACAAAGATTATTTTGGGAAACATGGATACTTTATCCCCGGATTTTGTTTCAGGGGAATATGTCCTCTTGTTCATCAAAAGGAGCATCTGATAGAAGAAAAAATGCATGCGATCCACCCTCTCATACCCACCTTGGATTTGTAGATCTAACTCTGTTATCAAATCAGGCAGCCGGAAGTCAAACAAGAAGGTTGAGTTCAGAAAAAGTCTCTCTAGATACATACAAGAAATTAGTAAAACCAAAATTATTTTTGTCATTAAGGTGGTTGTTTTTTGGTGTATGACTTTGCCATTTACTGTGTGTGTGTTTAAAATTCATTCTTATTCATCTGATTATCACAACAACTCAGCAATGTATGTGTGGGCCAGATAGCATTACCAGTTTAGAGATTAAAAAACAAATATACAAACCAGGAAACAAAACAAAACCTAAGGCCCGGTGGTGCTCTGTGACTCCCCAGAAGGTGAAGACTGGCAAAACCAGGTGGTCTTATGATGGCTCTTTCCCACACATTTTACCTGATGCATTTTAATTCAGTATTGAACACAGACTATAATAGAGAAGTTGTCTAGTATTGGCTTTCCCTATGCGTATGTATACATTGTTGAAAGAAATTAAAGAAAAAACAAATCAATAGAATGACATTTCATATTCATGGGTTGAAAGAATGGATATTGTTAAAATGTCCATACTACCCAAAGCGATCTGCAAATTCAATGCAATCTCTATCAAAATTCCAGTGGCATTTTCCACAGAAATAGAGAAACAATCCTAAAATTCATACGAAACCACAAAAGACCGCACAGAGCCAAAGCAGTGTTGGGAAAGAAGAACAAAACTGGTGACATCACACTCCCTGATTTCAAACTATATTACAAATTCAGGGTAATCAAAATAGTATGGTATTGGCACAAAAAAGACATGTAGAGCAATGCAACAGAAAAGAAATCCCAGAGATAAATCAAACTAGTGAGAAAAGAGGGCAGTTTAAAGCAATCACATGTGTATTGTGCAGTGAGAGACAAATAAGCCAGTTGGAAGAGAATACTGAGTCTGGACACAGAGCCATTCATACAGGTCACCTGCTAGCAAACTCACCACTGCAATTCATTGGGGAAAAAAGAGTGGTATTTTCCATAAATAAAACTAGATCTGCTGGATATCTGTGAGGGAAATAATTATGACCCTGCCAAATATAATTGTTATTTTTTTCAGCTTTATTGAGATATCATGGACTTATTGTGTAAATTTAAGGTATGCAGTGTAATGATTTGATATACATTTGTACTGCGAAATGATTACCACAATAAGATGAATTAAGACATCCATACCCTCACAGAGTTCCCTTGTTTCATGGTGAGAATTTTCAAGATTTGCACTTTTAGCAACTGTCAGGTACTTCATATGGCATCATTAACTCTAGTCTGCATGCTGCTATTAGATTCTCTGAGCATAGTCAACTTATAACTGGAATTTTGTACTCTTTGATTACTATCACCCCTTTCCCCCACACCCATGACCCTGGCAACCATCAGTCTTCTCTGTTCCTATGAGTTTGGTCTATGTAAGATTCTATCATCTATCTATCTATCTATCTATCTATCTATCTATCTATCTATCTATCTATCTATCTATCTAGCATTTGTCTTTCTCTGCCTGACTTCACTTAGCATAATGCCCCCAAGATCCATCCAACTTGTGCAGATGGCAGGATGGGGCCACCGGCTGGGCTTTGCTACTGGGTAGACCCTTGCCTCTACTCGGCTACTGGACAAGGTTGCTGGTTGGGCTCTCTGGCTGGGTGGGGCCTCCTGCTGTACCACACAGTTGGATGGAGCTGGACACTCCGGTCTGCATTTAGGCGGTACTGCAGGCTGTGTTCCCTGCTGGGCAGGATCTCTGGCTGAGCTCCCTGCCTTGGGGAGCCCACAGGCTGTGTTGAGCAATGGGGCAGGGCTTTATACCGGCCTCAGCCGCTGGGAAGGGTAGTAGCCTTGACTCCATGGCCGGGCGGCACCATAGGCTGTGCTCCAAGGCTGCCAGGTGTCTGAGACCACATGTCCAGGAGGACTAATACTGGAGGCTATGCTCAACAGCTGGGTGGGAGTGTGAGCTTGCTCTCCGGCTGGGGCAGAGCCTTAGGACGTGCTCCATGGGTGGTGCGGCCCATTAGACGAGTATGCAAATCAGCAGCAACTATGTCCAGCAGGAACTTTGGAAACAAGTAACTTCTGTGTTAATTTTTGATCTCCTTCCCTAAAGAAAACAATTAAAAATTTTAAAATGATTATGAAACTACTCATCGCAATAAGTTTAAAGATAAATCACTGATAAGGTTTTTAGGAAGAGGGAGGAAAGGGAAGAAGCAATTAATTTTTTTTCTTTCATAGAACAATGCATAGGTAATAGCCCATTGTGTGCACAAATTACAGTTGAGCTGCCCAACTACTGTATAATTCTAACATTCTACTAGCTTTTCCCAATCAATCTCATTGATGTTCTTTCCAAGTGTATAAAATGGAAGCTTGGCCTCTTCGACTTAAGGAAAGTATAAGATCTCATTCTGTACTTCTCAGTCTCCTTGTTATGATGCTTTAGTGCCACTAGTATAATTGATTTCTTTCTTTCTCCTCAAGTTGAATGCTCATTTTTGATTCTGGAATGATAAAACCTGCTTTTCTGAAGCTGTGATGAATGAGGTATATGTACTTCTCTAACTCTTCTGTTTATGTTCAAAAGATGTGCTGGAAGAAGGGAATTGCTAGTTGTCAGCACTAGATACTCATCTTTCCACACTGGTGACGTATTTCCTCACTTCCCCTGGCACAACTAGAGAACAAGAGAGCAAGACAGTTATCATAAAAAGAAGTAGGCAAAAATCTCTTGCAAGCTTGCCTAGAAAAATTCAGATCAAAATCTGGGAATTGCATCAGTTGCAACTATACATGGATAAGCATTTTTAAACAATTTCTCTTCAAATGCCTATTAGCCACCCAAACTCCCAAAGAACCTAAGAATCCCAGAAGTCTCACTAGAGCCAAACAATGTTGGGAATTCTAGAAAGATATACATTTTCCTTAGTTCTTACAATATCCTAGGAAATTACATTAATTACCTTCCCAGATAAAAGCAATGTGACTCCATAGCGTACCAATCAGCCCCAAGGTCACTGAGCTGGTAAGTGTTAGAACTGAAATTTGAACCCAGAACCATCTGCCTTCAAAGCCCAGGCTCAAGCAAACTCTCTCATTGGCAAGGATGTGGGGATGGTTCTAGATATAGGTTTTAACGCTTGGCCAGATCTCAAAAACAAAACAACAAAGCAAAACAAACACTTGGATATCAAAAACAAAAAAAGTTTATCTCTCTGTCCCACTGCCCCTAGCACCAATACATCAGTCAAAAGACACACTATGCCCTCTACTCCCATCAAAAAAAGAAACCAACCCATGGACCATAGGTAATTATTTTCAGTACTTTTTTTGGACTACAATAAGATACAATTTGAGTAGATACTGTGACAGGTGATGAAACCTAGTTTAAAACTATGTTTCCTAGACTTGGAACTTTGTGAAGGTCCTTTTTTACCTGTTTGTTGCTGATATACTTCAGGTACACGGCTGCCAAGCCAACGTAGGTTGTCAGACACAGGATGTCACAGTAGCAAAAATACATGCGTCCTTATTTCTCAAGATAGTGGCTTTAATATCTAACTGTGCCCTGTAATAATAATTTATGCTTCCAATGTTTTATGCTCACATTGCATCTCACCGAAAATGAGTTTTGTTTCTTTTTCCCTCCGCCTCCTTGAATGTGTCCATTTCTTCTCTGTCATGAGCCTATGCAACACCAAAAATGTTTGTGTCACCTCATTTCCTCTCCACTAGGCAAGAACTCAGGTCTATTTTCTATGGAATGTCTAGGATTACATAACCAATAACAGATTAACTTAGTTTTTAAGCCCAATATATTTCTGATTTAAAAGCCCATGAATGTCCAAAATATCATGATGTATTTCTTCTATCCTTCCTTGATATCTTTACCTTTCTTCATTTCTCTGTATAACCCCATATAATTGAATTTCCTTTTATTGTCCCTCTGCCCAAAGACATACCTTTACTCGTATTCCTTCCCTCCCTTCCTCTTTAGCTCTTCATTCTCCCTGCACTAGATCACAACCACCAGACTAGCTCGTATTTTCAGGGGTCTATTAATGCATTCATTCGCTTATTTTTCAATCAGATCAATAACTCATCAATCCCTTCATTTAATAATTCAACAAATATAGAGGGAATATCTGTCATGTGCCAGGCCCCTTGAGAATTGCACATATAAAGAAAAATGTAACATATCTCTCTCTCAGTGAGCTCCTGGTCAACCAAGACCAATATGCAGTAATAGAAAGTGTAACTGATTCGAAGTACGCAGTGCTAAGGAAGCAAAGAGGCTGGGCGTTCCATTTTATAGGCACAGGGAAGTTTCTCTAAGACGTACCTTTTCCCCCAAAGGGAAAACCTTAATTGTCTATATGAATTGAATCCTAAGTAACTTTTAAAATTCCAACTTATCATGCACACTTTCCAGTGAGATTAGATATTTTTCGCATATTTTAATGACTGCATAATAATCAGTGCATGGATTTATTATAATTCATTTTTAAATTCTCTGTTGGCTCTAGAGGTTGTTTCCATTTTTTCTCTGTTAGGCTAGTAATGTTGCAATGACTTACCCATATTTTTTATTTGACTTGTAAGACAGATGCCTAGATGTGGATCATTTGATTCGAAGAAGAAATATTGTGAAGTGTCTTGATATATCTTGCTAATGTGCTTTCCAAAAAGAGTTTCAAATGCACACGCCCACCAGCAGTCTATAAATGGGCCATCTCTCAGCACTCTCCCCAGTACTAAGTGATGGAAAGTATTTTTATTTTTATTTTTTTAATCCTCACTCCAGGATATGTTATTATTGATTTTAGGGAGAGGGGAGAGAGAGAGACAGAGACAGAAACAGAGACAGTCACTGATGTGAGAGAGAAACATTGAACATTGATCAGTTGTCTCCTGTACGTACCCCAACTGGGGATCAAACCTGCAACATTTTGGAGTATGGGACAACGCTCCAACCAACCAGGCAGGGCATAAAATATTTTTAAATCCACTTTAATACATAAAAAAGAAAGTTTTATTGTTATATAAATTTGCATTCATTTGATTGTTAACAACTTTTAAAATATTCCCACATATTTGTTATTGGTTATTTGAATTTTCGTCAGTTTGTGTCTTTGCCCTTATACTCCATTGAGTAATTAGTGTTTTTATACCGATTTATTAACTACCTCCTTATGAAATGTTAATTTTTATTAGAATTATTTTATTATGTGGTATTTTGTTTAAACGTTGTAGAGTATTTTTGCATTAAATTAAATATTCATACAATATTTATGAAAAGACTACTGGTTCCAGGTGACCAACTGAGCATATGGTGTTTTTCTTCCTCTCTTCTAAGTTCCAACTGAAATTATGATATAGTAATAAGGGGAAATAAATCTGAGGAACAAAAAGAATACAAGGGACACAATAGCAGAGGAGAGATTTAAACAGATGTTTGTACATAAACATAAATTGAAATGTATCATGGGTGCATGTATATATCCAAATTCATCACAATAAATACATTAGATACGTGCAATTTTTGCATATTAATTACATCTCGATAAGGTTTAACAAAGTTAAAAAATAGATGGAAGCGTACTGATAAAACAAACTGGAAGAAACCACTGCCCAGAAAAGCAAGAGAGGAGTAATCAGAAGAAGAAGCCCATCTGCCCAGGAGATCCCCAGGGAGGGTCCTGCTGAGGGGAGGAAAGGTGGATCCAAGGGGGAACCCTGGTGATCATCCCTCCCCCCTCCCCCAGGCCTGTCCACAGTAGAGGTAGACTAGGTGCTTATGCCCAGGCAAACAAACAAATAAAATCTGGAGGGCATTATGCAAAGTGAAACAAACCACAGAAAGAAAAAAAAGAAAAAGCCCGATCTCAATTCTATGTAGAATCTAAAATAGTCAAAGTGATAGAAGCAGAGAGTAGAATGATGGTTTCCAGGGACCAGGCGGAAGGGAGAAGGGGGTGGGGGGAAGTGAGATGTTGGGAAAAGGGCACAGCATTTCAGTTATGCATCATGAATGAGTTCTTCAGGTCTAATGTACAGCTTGGTGACCATAGTTAAGGATAGTATATTATACACTTAAAATATGCTAAGAGGATAGATCTTAAATTAAAATCTCAACACACACACACATACGCAAAGTTGGAACTCACTTGGGCGTTTAAACAATCCCATGCTACTTGACCATATGAGACACGAAGAAAATCTCTCTGGGTCTGGAAAAAATAAACATGGCGTAAGCTACAGTTCAGTGAAATGTGGGGCCCAGGGTAACTTTGCAGGTAGCTGGACTCCAAACTTGGGAAGCAAGACAACTCCTGGGTGCAACCTGTGGGAAGAGATGGGGCTCTGAACGCATTCCTTTACCCAGTCAGGGCTAATTCAGGAATGAGTCAGCGCTGAACCTGTGGCCCAAATCTCACTGAATCCAGCTGCTATGGGCAAAGGAAGCTGAACTAGGTCAAGTAGAGGGTTGACGTATTGGAGGAATGAGAGAGAAAGCTGAAGACAATGTAAATGCGATTTGTTACAGAGGAACATTACCAGGGAATGAGGCTCTTCAAAAGACAGCCCTTTGCCATAAGTGGAAGTATGGTGAAGGTGCCATTGTTTGCCTTACCTAATAGAAATGTTTGCACACAAGTGAGTAACAGCACCTGTTTTTATTAGCAGGAAGCCTGTGACCAAAGGCAACGGGGGGAAAAAAATCACATTACAAGTATTACAACAATTAAAATTCTCATTTTTTAAATGTAACCATGCTGAGCTGGCCCTGAAACTCCGGGGATCGCTACCAGGAAGGTTTAGAAATGTCTGCAAAAAAGTAAAAATTGTGAGCTCATACCTTCCTTTCTCAATTCCTAAATGTATTCTCGAAGTTAAAAAGGAATTATTCAGGAACCATTGTCTCTCCCTACTTCCTGGATCTGCCTGACATCAGCTTCTGTCTCTGTGGAGAAGGAGCGACAGGTTTTGAACAAGAAAACAGTCTTTGGAACATGGCCATTCCCCTATTAAAGGGAAAGAAGAGGAAATCTGTGTCTAGGCTGTTGTATGTGTGTACTGACGAGGCGTTTGAGAGTGCCTGGCCCCAGCATGGCTGCCACGCCAAGCCAGTCTCCGTCCTGCCAGCGGAGGGAACACAGTCTGCTAACAAGAGGCCCCGTGAAGCTCTCCGCCGACAAACTACTTAGGTCTCTGCGATCGATTTCAAACCCACAGCAAAAGACCCAGAGCTGGGACTCATTTGTATCGATAAGAATCACTATGCCATGAGATCTGAATCTGCTATGAAAGAAACTGAAGGTCTTCAACCTGGCAAATTCACATCTCAAAAGCTTCCCACTCTAGAGCCGCATGCTTTAACTGAACTGTCTAGTTTGTGTCCACAAATACTAATTTTTCTGTTTCAAAACCATCCTCACCGCCACCATAATCACAGGAACTGTTAATAAATCTGCAACATTTACAACATGCCACTTTGCTGAGCATCGTACAGGATTTATCTCAATGACTAGAAAAATGCTATGAGGCAGGTATTATTTCCATTTCCCACTTAACAGGTGGAGAAAAGTAAGGCTCAGAATAACTAAGTACTTGACCAAGATCCCACAGCTAGTAAATGGCAACATCAGGATTTGAACCTTGGGCTCTCTGAGTCCAAGTCGTTATACTCTATTAGTCATTATACTCTAAATAGCTTGCCTCCTCCCCTTGAAGGCTATGGAGAAATTTTTTAAAAGGCATGTTTACAGGGTGGGACATGTCAAAGATCTGAATCCTTGCTTGTCAGCTTGTATCTGTCCTGACTCTCTTTTAAATGGGCTCAGGTGTGCGAAAATGCTGGCCTCTGATGTAAGTTTCATGGCAGAATCTTGCTTTTGTTGCCAGTGCAGGGGGAGGCGCCCTCCCCCTCAGCTAACTCAGGTTCCTCCATTCTCGCCCTCCCTGGCTCTCTACCTCAGCACTTGATTCTTTTTCTTCAAGCGCTCTTTGCCTCTGACACTGGTTTGCACTTTTCTCTCTGACTCAACATCGACGTTTACCTTTAAACATGCCTAATAGCTATCCCGCTTTCAACAACTGCTACTTGTACCTTCCTCGCCCAAATCCCAGCCCCAACGGAGTCAGACGACTTGGATCTACCCTACCTGAGCTTCCCCTTAGGAAAGAGAAAATTGACAGTGGATAACCAATTAGGGGATCTCCGCTGATTTTACTCGAAATTTCATACTTTCTCCTCCTGCTTCGGTTACTGATCATAACATATGGCGATCCCACACAGCAAATGTCAAAATCCAGGCAACTCTGCCAGCATTTCAGGTCATTATTCAGTCTACAGTGGGGGCAGGCAAAGTAGACAACCAATTTACAATAAGCCAATTATAGGTCCCCTACCAAAGGGAGAGTCTGACCCAAGTTCACAATCGCATGAGATAAAAGATTTAATGAAAAATAAGAACAGTTTGCTTTCTATTTCCAGGCTTCCCCTAACTCAAGGCCTACCACCTGACTCCGCGTGTTCAACAACTGTCAGGCAGGGCTTTTAATGGGCTGGCCGCCATTCCCCAGGGAGATGCAACTGCACTGGACCCGGAGTCTCTTTGCAGCTAATAAGGTCAGCGTGTGAATGCCCAGCCCCAAATGGAATAATAATATATGGTCATTCAGAGTGAAAGAATTAAATTCCCATAATTCATATCATTAAATAATAATACTAAAGCACCAGCACTCTCTGTTCTGATAATGGCCCCTTCAAAAGGGTGAAAAGTGATACCTGGCAATGAGTCCTTTGCTACCTCTAGGCATTTACTGTACCTGGGGTTAGTAGTAAAGGCTCGGCCCAAAACCTTGCCTGGGAGCCGGAGCCCTGATAAAAATATGTCTGTTTGCCTCATTGCTCCTACCCAGACAAAGGTAACATAATGTCTCTTTTAAAATTCTGATTGCTACCCGATCTTCCCCGCTGCGTTAGTCCCTACGCATATTTTTCTTTATATAAATATACACTTGTACGTGTGCACACACACACAGCTGCTCGTGTTCACGATACCGTAGCTCTCCGTGCACAAAAGCTTTCTCTTGCGTGCTTCTGCCCTCGTCTTAGGCTGACAGCGCTTCCTGAAGATTCCCTCCCCTTTTCTGTCCTCACAGACTCCTACTCAGTAACTGATGTGAATGTCACTCCTCTGGAAATTCTTTCCAGAATCAGGTTGAACTAATTGTTTCATGCAGTTAAGACTTCTGGCATAGCCACAGTCAAACTTTATGGGCAACTTTGTTCAAAGCCACATAGGACTGTAGTTTCCTTTGACTTTCCTTAGCCTTTAACTCTGCATATAGCAACCAAACAACTTATTATGTGCTAAGTTTATTACCAACTGGTAGTGTTTACTACCATTGCTGCAAAATCTCCACTCTAATAGCACTGCCAAAATGAGGGATGACCCGTGAATAGAAAATGACACTTTTTCATAATCTAAAGAATGTAGTTCGAAACCTCTTCACTATTTTAAAATTTACATTTAAGTTAAAATGAATCAGGGCCTGTGTCTTATCATACTGAAATAGGAGGCTAAACATTCTTCTGTATTCCAAGTAGATACCCACAGGACAAATGGTCCTGGTTAAGCATCCACTGTTACTGATGTTTAGGCCTGTCGTTTCTCTAAAAATAAAGCATTGCCTCTGGGTAACACCTCGAGCACTTAGAGAGTCCATAGGGAGTGGTGGAATTCTGTGCTCAGGCTCGCCAGTGAGGATGTTGGTACTGGTCTGGAAATCAGGGGCTCGCCCCCAAATTCCATGTGGAGGAAAACTTTGCATTCACCTTAAGGCCCATCCCAGATGATAAGCCGAACTCACATCACACTGAAAGACAGACATCCGAAATCTGAGTGCACATTGACAACAAGGCTATAAATTCTCAGACCCTGAAAGGCGCATCGCCTGTCCTGGGCAGGAGTCAGGGTTTGGGGGATATCTCACCTAAGCTCTGGATCTCTTTTTTGATATCCCAGATTACTTCCTTATAACAGCCTGTGTTCATCCTGATAAAGTTAATTTTTCTTAATCCCGTTTTATTTTTTAATGATGCCCTCTGTGTCGACCGTCTGTTGCTACACCACCACTATGCTAAGACTTAGCAGGTCAAAACAACCACCATCTATGAAGGCTCACAAGTTTACAAGTTACCTGGGCGGTTCTGCTGATGTGGGTGAGGCTCAGCCGTCCTTGACTGGGCTTACTCAGACATCCGTATCAACTGGCAGGTCGGCCGGGGGATGCCATGTCTGTAATGATGTCACTCCTGTGCCTGAACAGTTGGCTGGAAGCTGGGTGATGCGTGGAGCTGAGCCATGAGCTTCTCTTCCTCCAGCAAGCTAGCCTGGGCCTGCTCACAGGACACGGTTCCACGAACGCAAGCAGAAGGTTGGGGTCGGTAGTGGTGTGCCGCGACTTCCTTTGGATTCTATTGACCAAAGCTTTTATTCAAGGACTCATATATGGAAGAGGAGGTCCAAAGTTACATTGCAAAGGGCATGAATGTAGAAATGCTTCAACCATAGTGCCTGTTTTTGCAACCTACTACTGGATTCTATTGACCAAAGCTTTTATTCAAGGACTCATATATGGAAGAGGAGGTCCAGAGTTACATTGCAAAGGGCATGAATGTAGAAATGCTTCAACCATAGTGCCTGTTTTTGCAACCTACTACGATCTCTACCTCTTTGTGTGACAGTCTTTCTTTAGATGTGTTAATATTGTTGATTAAACTATAGTCAAATATGTGCCTGAAAGACATTCTGGCTCTAACTCTTTCTATAAATTTCCATGTATCTTGGCGATAGTCATTACCAGGCACATCATCTGAGAGTTGACCCACTGCCATTAATTCTTTGCTCTGGAAATGTTACTTGGGATTTTTACAGCCACAGTTAATGAAAGGCGGAGGGTGTCATTGGGAAAAGGGAACTTTCCCCCAAAAAAGTGGAGAAGGGAGTTGAATAGAAATGAACTAGTCACTCCTTTTTAATTCTTCAGTATTGTGTGTGTGTGTGTATGTATGAATGTTACTTTCTGCTAAATTTCCTGCTAAAACTATTCTAGCCTTGGTCTATTATATGTCTCTGGTATAGTTTGTAGGGGATTTCGAGTGGCATAACATGCAGTGACTTCAGGCACAGTTTTATAACAAATACACAATTTAACTTTTGAGACTGTAGGCTCAGCCAAGTTCTGGGACATATCTGAAATTTATTCCTGAAGAAAATCCTGGTGTAATAGGAGAAACCTCTGTGCACAAGCCTAGTGGCCTCACTTGCAGGCAAGAATGCGAAGCGTGTATGTTAATTTTCATGCTATTATCTATTTTCTTCTGCTTTCCAAGTTAATGGACCTCTCATTAGTCAGTAGGTAAGGATACGTTTCATCCAGAATCTCAACAGACCATATACATTTGGAAATTCTGTAATCTAGCACCAGCCAAAAATCCAGGACAGTCAAGATCCAACTTGCAAGAATCCACTAGTGGATAGTTTGAGAATATAAAATTCTTTAAAGTTACATCATCCTGCACTGAATATCATTGCAAAGTACTGGAGAGAGAAAAATTCATGGAATGCACTTCAGAATCAAAATTCAATAATGTGAAATTTTCTGTGGCTTGACAATTGTAGATATCAAACCTCATCTATCCCCAAAGTTGTTTCCATTGGTAATTGGGACTATATATATACACATAGGCAAAAAAAACACACACACACACAAAACTTTAGTTCAAATAGATCAAAGTTAAGCTTGTTGGGAAGATTACAAGAATAATGCACAGGTGAAAGAAAGGTACTCCTTGAATGTTTTATCTGCCGCTGATTCTAATAATAGTGCAAACAGAAAGCAGCTGGTTGGGGAAGTGAGAGGAGGAAGTCAGAGGGCGTCTCTTTTGAAAAATGCAGATCTTCAGGAGGAAAAAAAATCATTGTATATGCTATCCCCTGGTGGAACTGCTCTATCCTAGATGTTTTCATAAAGAAGATATTTCAGACAGTGAGCGCCAGAATCTTGTTTCAAGGGAGTTGCTTATAAATTTACCCCAACCAGAAGCAGCAAGCTAAAAAGATGTCACGCTGGCTGCAGTGATAGCAGGAAAGCTCAAAGACCCAAGTCATGGAGAGTCCCAGGGTCATGGAAGGACAGAGAAAATTAAGTCAGATGATGTGGCCATAAATGATTCAACCCAAAAGTCATGAGGGCAGGCCCTGGCCGGTGTGGCTCAGTTGGTTGGAGCATCATCCCGTAAACTGAAAGAAGTGGGGGAGGCAGTCTCCTGTGTCTGTAATTACACATCGTGTTTGCATAGCTCCTTAAAATAAAAGACACTTTCTGCAGGTCTTTCCCATCTTTCCATTTATTTTATCCCCACATCTTCCTCTGGAGACTGTAGAGCAAGTTGCATAAAAGGTGAAGTATTTTTTAAGAGAAGAAATGAAGGTGAAGAGAAGTAAAGTGATTTGTCCAATGTTGGTCAAATAATCGGGAACAAATTCGGAATTGGCACTTCTCCAGGACTCTGCCTTTGAGGATGCAGGATTCTTCCGGCATGCCGCTAATTTGGCAAACACACCTGGTAACAGTGCTACCCCCTAAAGTGAATTCCTAAATGCAGCCCATTACATTTTTAAACCTAATCCCAAATTCTTATTGTTCATTCTTTCCTTCTCTCCATTCAATCTCTGGTCAGCTTGGAACTGCTTCCCTCCTCACCACCTTCCCTGAGGCCAGTAAGCTGACCGTGGGGGACCGGAGATGAACTTGCCTTTAGCATCTGCTTGATCGGTTTTATGAAGTCAGTCTAATTCTAAACTTAGGTTATATTGACGTTGAAAAGCAAAAAGAACGAATCGTATTAGACTTGGCCGTTTGTTACAATTCCTAGGGCATGGTGAGCCTGATGTTCATCAGTGGAAAATGATCACGATAAGGCAAAGGTGGTCCAATGAAGTTAAATTCAAACCTTGGACTCAGCCAGACCCCATTCAAATCTTGAACATACCCATCTGCTCATTCGGTGACCTTGAGCAAGTTATTTAACCTCTACAAGCCTCAGTTTCTTCAACTACAAAATGGGAATAATCACCCCCAGCTCATGGGATTCTTAGAAATATTGAATAATACGAGGTCTGTCCAGAAGGTATCCAGCCATGCAATATGAAAAGTAGAGACATTTATTGAAAAAGATACAAGAGACAAGAGACATTGTACATAGGACAATTACGCCTCAGTCCCCTTCAAAGCAGGCACCTTGGGACCTCACACAGTTCTCCCAATCACCATCAGCTGCCCTGTCGTATTTTCCTGAATCTCGTCAGTGGTCTGAAATCTCTTCCTTTTCAAAGGTGATTTTGGTTTTGAGAAAAGCCAGAAGTCACAGGGCATCAAATCTGGGTTGTAGCGGGGCTGAGTCTCCTGGGTGATTTGATGTTTTGCCAAAAAACTCTGCATGAGACATGATGCAGGAGCGGGTGCGTTGTTGTGATGAAGCCGCCGATCACCAGTTGCCTATAGCTGGGGCCTTCTGAATCATCCAAATAGTTTCTGTGGAGGAATGTTCAAGCTTAATGCAAAATATTAACGATGCAGATTCGTTGCTCTACTCACTCAGTCATTTTGAATGCGATGGCCCCATCGTACACACACTCACTCAATGGTATCTACCACCCTCACTGACTAGTAGAATGAAGTCTTCATTGTTCACTCATGTGCATTCCAGTCTACTCTCCTTGGCTGCCAGGTTATAT
This sequence comes from Mormoops blainvillei, assembly GCA_004026545.1. NCBI lineage: Eukaryota > Metazoa > Chordata > Mammalia > Chiroptera > Mormoopidae > Mormoops > Mormoops blainvillei. Next base: position 120,807 of record PVJD01002513.1, on the reverse strand, counting down.
CGATGTTGCCCAAACCATTCTCAGTATGTTGACAATGGCTGGACTTTTTCTGGACAGACCTCATATAATATGTAAAACCCCGGAACACTCCTTTTTGCAAAGGTGGTTGCAAAATAATCTATAGGATAAGGCACCTCGCTAATTCAATTAAAATAAAGGAAAAGATTTGTCTAAAATGTCTAACGTAGATCATATTTTTTATTATTGAAATAAATTCAGAAACACAATGGCTAAATACTTCCAAACTAGAAGTAATACTATCCATTTACTTAAACAAAATATTTTTTAATTTGAACATAACATGTAAATATTGGTAAAGTTATGATAGAATTAACTGAGATATACGTTTCTTCTTTCTTGCAGTTTAGACATTTAACTTATCAACTAAACTTTTGTGATGACCTTTTAATGTGTCAGCTTGGCCAGACAGCAGTCACCAGTTATTTAATCCAATATTAATCTCGGTTTTGCTGTGAAGGTGCAAAGGTAGATGTGATAGAGCCTATAATCAGTTCACTTGATGTAAGGGAGATAATTCTGGATAACCTGGATGGGCTTGATTCAGTCAGTGAAAAGGCCTTAACAGCAAAGCTAAGGTTGTCCTCAGGAAGGAGAAAATCCACCTCTGGCCTATAGCTCTAACGCACCAGAGACTTCAGACTTACCTAGGTGATTATATATATTATACACGCATGCATACATATACACATATACATATGTAATTATATATAGAATTTTATGTATAACATGTAAAATATTGTATATATTTTGTGTAAAAATATTTTATATACATGCATACCTCTATATGTCTGTGTATATGTGTGTGAGTGCGTGTGTTGTTGAACTTTATGACTTCGCTTTTATGCAGGTCAAAAGAGATAATCATAAAATAACATTTCAGGTTTTACTGTACCTATACACGCTAGGGGTCCTGGCTTGCTTTATCTGATGAGTGCTAGGAAAAGATGAGCACTCAGTGAGTCTCAGTGATTAACTCGGGTCCCTGGCCCTTTGTCCCCTCACAGACAGCCTAACAAAGTAGGAGCCTATGAGAATGTTAAGAACAGACGTGGGTAGTCCCTCTGTCTTGCTGTTCCTGGAGCCCCGGGAACTCCCTGCCCCAGCTTTGTGGCAGCGTTCAGCCCACATTCCCTCAATTCTTCCCACCTGGCATATTACCAGACCTCAGTGTCATCTCAATTCATCCAAGCCTTCAGCAGAGTTTAGGAGCAGGGTTTAGGAGAAGTGAAAAATTGAAACGGTCCAAATAGCCATTGTTTTGTGAACCCAAGGCCTCAGAAAAACCAAGTCCCAAGTAATAGATCCTTGTTCCTTTCACTCCCAGATAAACATAATCAATACCTTCAGGTTGAAGGTTGTAATCTTTCTTACCTACCCCCTAATGTTCTGGACACCCCCATTGTTCCCAGAATTATATCCAGTATAATACTGCCACGAGGCCACGAGTTGGCTTTGAATTGAACTAAAACATTTCTCCTACCCAAACAAAGCCAGGAAACTTTGCTTTGTGCTCTTTTCAGCTGATGTGCATCTTGCTATTATGTGAGCAAGCAGGTCACAATCCATCTTCCTTTGGAAGGTCAGAACGCTGCTCCCCAGCGCCTGACAAACTAGCCAGGCCAGCTAAGCATTGCGTTGAATATCCGTAGCCTACTAGCCCACGGAAGAACAGATAGATGCAGTCGTGCTCTCTCTCTTGTAGATGAGAATTACCGGAAAAGAGGGCTTTTCTGTTGTTTTTCCCAGCCCTGAGGAAAGCGGTTTCCCGAATTCACCAGGCCAGTATCTTTGTTCTCTTAGGGACTTGTTGGCCAACTAGATTCAACTAACATTTACTGAATGTCTAATACCTGCCAGGAGCTAAACGAGTCAGTTTCATCTCTGTGTCATTGGGCTATCACAATAATGACGGGAAGTAAGATCCCTTTGTGATGAAAATATTGGCACTCATAGACTTGCCAAATCATGCGGCTAATAAATACAATGGCAGGCCTGGGGTTCAACTGCGGATTTCTTAACACCAACTATGATGTCGTTTCCACCCTGTTACAGTTTTTATATACACTAGCATTTTCGTTTAAGAGATGAGAGAGATGACTCATGTTATTGGATAAATATCTGTTAGAGTGGCTTCCCCAGAATGTCTTCTATAGGTACTACTCTTCTCGTTTCCTGAGTGCTTCCGTGTGCCCATCTCCATTGGATTCCGTCCATGGGCTCTGGAAACCGAGACTGAAGGAGGAAAAGTGAGAGTGAGTCTCTCCCTGGATAACTGAAATTGAGAATGCATAATGTTGGAGCTGTTAGTATCCTACCATGACCTATGCAGAATCATATGCAGAGCAAGAAGGCAGAGAGACAGCACTTGATTGTTCTAGGAGCTCTGGGCCCTCTCTTCAGTCTGTTGCTGGTATCAGCATACCTTTGCATATCCCAAAATATCCATCCTCTGAATCCTTTTCTTTCCCTTAAAGTAGACAGGCAGATTCTGTTCCTCGGAATCAAAAGAGCTCTGACACACCAGAGAAGTCACAGAACACACTTTGTCGTGGGAAGCTAATAGGGGACTGTGCTTGGATTTGTATCAGGATCCTCTCTGAAGCATTACTGTAGGAGGATAAGGCAAACTGAATATGAGACAAAGGGAGTGTGAGCGTGAAATTGAGGTCATCCCAGGTGTTAACCAGAGCCTCTAGGGAAACTGCCGGAAGAGAGGTAAGAAATTCAAGAATTTATACCCACAGATAATGTCACATTTATAATATGAAAGAAACAAGGTGGGCTAAGAACGAGGCAGAGGAGCCATGATTAGAGAAGCAGAGGAAGCAAGATAGTGCTGAGTCACAGAAACTAATGAGCTCACATCCAGACAGGAATAAATCTCCCAACAGCAACTGAGCAGGTGAGAAGGGGAAGTGACTGGGAGCTGAAAGGGGAGGGATTCGAGGCCATTTCTCACTCATGAGAAAGCTTTTTCATAAAAGACGTAGGCACAGAAGTCAGATTGCAGTGGGTTACGGAGTAAGCAGGTGGCAGGAATGTTGGTGCACTGAGTATAGATTACTTTTTTATAGAACTTTGGTGGTGAATGAAATGAAAAGAGGGCAGTAGAATGAGGGGGATCGCAAGCCGAGATTTATGTGTTTTTAGCACATGGGAAATTCAAGTGACCTATGCGTTAAGGAGAAAGCACATTCGTTTCCCTATAGTAATAATCTAGCAACACATGGTGGAGATATCATTTTCCCACAACACCCATTCCCCTTTCTTCCTCTTAGTAATGAGTTCCTTCTACCATGCTTTGTGTTAGCAGAGCCCATGGCTGCCTAGCTAGATATTCACATTCCAGTTTCCCTCGCTGTGGCTGCATATAACATTCATATAACAATTCTCCCAATGGTGGAGAAATGTGTGCAACTCCCACATCCCCGCCTTAAGTAAAAATGCCTTGCCCTCTCTGTGAGCTCTTTATTTTTTGCCATGAGTGGGAAAGTGGGCTTGCTGATAAAACAGGTCAACCAGCACTGTAAGGAACAGTCGAGCAGTAAGAGAGAGGGAACTTGGGCTGTTAATGGAGTGAGGCTGCTGTTCTCCATTGGACAACCCATAGATTTCTGGGAGAAATTTCTCTATGAGAGAGAGGGAGAGAGAGAGAGAGGAGTGGAACGGGGGAGAGAGAGGGAGCAAATATCATGTTTGAGTGACTGTGTAACTGTATTTATATTATTTGGGGGTTTACCTTTCAAAAGTTCTTGTCCCAACATACGCCCCTATCAAAAAGGAAAGCTGCAATTATACTCTGTAGTTTTAACAAGAGTTTGTCTTAGGAACTGCTAATATGATCACTTATGTGGAAAAAGTTGGGGAAAAAAACTGTCTTACAGATCTAGACTAAGCACTATAAAAATATGGGTCTTTCTTAGATATGGGATAAGTCTGAGTTGGGACATCCTCCTGAGAAAGTAGACTACGGACTTCAGAGAAAGATAAATGAAAAATTTTTAAAGATTCACTAAATTGATTTATAAATGTTCAGGGCAATTGGAAAAGGCTTTGCTAAGAATGGCAGAAGATGCCATTTTGATGTCGGTGATGGAAGTTGGGTCTTAAAAGTGACAGAATGAAACCTTGGTGAGCTTACGCAAAAATAGGGGATCTGTTGACTTACACAACCAAAGAAAGGGCAGGAACAAAACTAACCTCCAAGAAAAAGGAGAGTAAGGTCTCTCTCTCTGTCCCCTCCGCCCACGCTCTCACCACTGCTTTCCATATTAGCTTCAATCATTTAAAGGTTTCTTCACAAGATACAGAAGCCGAACACAGTAGCTTCTAAACCTCTCGTCACTCAACCTCACCTTCCAAGAAGACCTGGGATTTACTCTCTTCTCCCAAATTCATCTAGAAAAAGGCTCAGGGTGGCCTAGCTTGGCTAAAGATCTCTAAGAAGATAGTAATTCACATTTAATTATTCCTTCAATAATTTACCTTTGAACCCAAGCACATTACTTGCTCCAGAAGGCTGACTACAGCATTTTGGGAAATTTAATACTGTTTATTCTGCTTCTCAGAACCCATACATCAAAAAGCGCTCTTTTCACCTCACAATATATAAAGTCTAGGCTTCTGAAAAGAAGCAGGCTTGGCCGTGGATAACCAATAGGACAGGAGACAGGACAAACCTATGCCCTTCTCGCCTTTTCTGTTGTTTTTTTGAAAAATTACTTGAAATGAATTTATAGAAATCACGCGTGAATTCATTGGTTCGCACATGGTTTATGATTATGAACTTACTATTACGAAATAATCAAATCACAACGTGATGAATACAGGACCTCAATGAGTTGAAATATCTGGAAACAATGGCTAACAAAACATGGGTGGCGTTAAGAAGGACAATTGCTGGAAGTGTTTCAAGATAGAAGCCTCACCTGCCACCAGCACCGTTGGAGCCCTAAAGACAGGATAGACTTGACCACAAAGCTCACCACCAATTTGAGTCAGGTTTTTGTGACGTGGAAAAGATGCCCTTCGTGGCATCATGTTCAGATTTGATCAGCAGCTCCACGATCAGATCAGGATCTAGGCCGACCTTTTTCTTTCTTATTTGGTACAATGGAAGAATTCAAAGGGAGTTCCTCACCCCATAACACAACCTCTGTTTGAGGCTAAATTACAACTTCCAGACCCCAGCCTCCCTGTTTTCTCCACCCCAGGGGACTGGATATGCTACTGAACACTCACCTGCAGAGTTAAATAAAATAAGAAGCTGGAATCTTTCATAAAACATAATTGGACAAATCTCCGCAGACAGTATAAAATATTGTACCCTGTCTTACACAGATGGGATTATTTAGCCCTCACACAACCTTCAGATAACACATTATGCCCCTTTTAATCGATCCATAATTCGAAGAAGACATGCTTTAGCATCCAGAGGTTTTCACTCTGCCTATATATGTGGGCAGGTGGGGGCAGATGTTTTATTAGGAAAGTCAGGGCTGGCTTGGGCCATAATTTTATAAACCTCATTAGTGATTATAGTTTCTTATTTCCAGGTATGATAAAGTGCCATTTTTGCTTTGTCAGTGTATCTTAGCCAGGAGGAGGGATTCCAGGGCCTCTTCACTAGGCATGGGAACAAAGGGATCGCTGGCGCGGGGAGGCTGTGCCGCTGCCGATAAGAGCCGCTCTGCGGAGAACTGACTGTCCTTTGCTTACAAACAGCACCTTAACGAAAGGTCAGAGGACAGAGCAGCCTCCATCTGCGTCTCCCAGGGAGAGAGAAGCAAGAGCTTTGTGAATGTGGCAACATTCCCTCCGCCTCTCATGCTGATTCCTCTGAATGGCCTCACCGTAAGCAAACTCCGAATGGAAATTCCTCGGAAGTGCTTGCAGAGGCTAAACTGTAGACTCTCAGAGAGGTTAAGATGCAGCTGGAGAAACTGGTAATGGAAGATCTTGGCAGCCCCATCAATCAGTCAACAAAGCAGCCGTGCCTCTGTGGCTGTGGTAAAAAATGAGGCAATTAATATTCTTTTGGAAACAATTTTCAAACACCAATTCCAAGCAAGGCTATGGGCTAGGGGCTGTGAGAAGATACTTTTCCTATGTTCAAGGAGTAGACGAGTAATGTGTGTTGGGGGGCGGGGCGGGGCGGGGCGGGACCTGGAAGCATCCTCCCGCAGGAGAGCAGGCGTGGTGAGGCAGCGTGCGGAAACCACTCCAGAGCAACGGCGGGTGTGTGCTTGGGGGAGCTTAAAGAAATGCTGAAAATGAAACCTGAAAAATGAATGGAAGAGGGTCCTGGCAGGGAAAAGGAGGAAAACAGCTTTTTTTTAGTTTTTAAAAAATATCTTATTGTTTATGCTATTACAGTTGTCCCAGTTTTCCTTCCTTAGCTTCCCTCCACCCGGCCCGGCCCCCACTCCCACAGCCAGTCCCCACACCATTGTCCATGTCCATGGATCACGTATCTGTGTTCTTGGACTAATCCCTTGAGGGAGAATATTTTAAATAGAAGGACTGGCAAGTACAGAAACACGGGTTCCAATCTGTATATCCAAGATCCTGGGTTTGTTTTCATAACAATACATAATTTTAATGATAATATAATGTAAATAATGTATTATAGCCCCTAAAATATATAGTTATAGCAACTAGAAAATATTAAGAGCTATGAAAGCAGACATAGCTTTAATTGTATATCCTTGGGAAAGTGTTCACAGGATGCTTTAGGTGAGAACGAACTACAAAATAATATCTGATCCATTTTTATAAACAAAAGTGAATCAAATCAAAATCCTTTTAATAGGGTACACATAACTATATAAACAAAGGTATGGGATTTGGAAAGAGAGGGAGAGGCTATTTATTTTACATTGGAAACTTCGTGGTCTTAAATGATTCAATTAGTTTATTTGACTTAATTCAAATTTCTGAGAAAGAGGTAATAAATTAAATACATTCTAAAACATAGTGAGACCAAAAAAGAGAGGAAATGTATCCAGCTTCCATGTAGGGTCATAAATATCAGAAAATGAACAAATAAACTAACAAGATAAAAACAAGCATGGAAATCAAAGTAAGAAGAATTAAGTAGAAGAAAGCCTCATATGGGCCCAATTCTTTTTTTAAAGTTTTTAAAAATTTTATTTATTCTTAGAGAAGGGGAAAGGAGGGAGAAAGAGAGGGAGATGTGAGAGAGAAACATTGATTGGTTACCTCTCATCTGCACCCTGACCGGGGACCGAACCTGCAGTCCAGGCATGTGTCCTGACGGGGAATCGAACCAGTAAACTTTCACTTTGCAGGATGACACCCAACCAACTGAGCTACACTGGTCAGGTTGGGCCCAATTCTTAAATGAGGTTGGGTTGTAATTAGCAAAGAATACAATCTAATATTACCATCTCATTTTAATTAGTATCTCTTCATCAGCATTGGAGTAAGGCATCTTTTCATATGGCCATGAGCCAATCATATTTCTTCTTTGATTAATCTGCCTATATCTTATCTATTTTCATGTAAATATATCAACTTGTAAGAGCTCTAGGGATTTTAGGGGTATAAAAACTTGGGAAACACTTTTAACTTCTTGAAGTTTCAGTGTGTCATCTATTAAATGAGCATAATCAAACCTAGCCCACAGGACAAATAGGCCATATTTCCAGATAGAAAATATCAAAACTTCTGAGGAAAGGCAAAATCTGAGGTCTGGCCACTTGTATAAGTTGTCAAATTTGAAATCGTGTTCTGAGTTCCTACAACGCATTAGCCACTCTGCCAGTCACTGGTAAGAGAAAGACAACTAAGATGAGTTTCTAACCCCAAGGAACTCATGTATAGGTGACAGAATGAAGTAAGCTGGCAATTGTACTAGAATTCAATAGGTGTTATAATAGAACACCAACGCCCCCAATAACAGGCCTGCTTTCCTAACTTTATGCCCCTGAAGAATACCTCACCTACCATAATTGTAATTAATCATTAATGGTTTGTCTCCCCCATGACTCCTGACCACAAGGAGTGTTAGTCACACCTAGAATGTAGTTCATATGCAGACAGCTTTCAGAAAGTACTTGTTGACTGACTGAATGACAGGATGCCCTGGGAATAGTGGTAGAAAAAGAAGAAAAGGCTTTCATGGGGTGCTTCAGGAAAGTCTGCGTAGAAGGTGGGATATTTGACTTTGTTCTCAGACATGAGATAAGCTTCCCTGGATGGATAAGAGTGGCAGTGCCAACATGTTCAATGAGAACAGCCAATACGGCAGCATGACAAGAGCAGAGAAAATAGGACAGGTAGAGGGTGAGATTGAACGCTAAGCAGGGGTCAAATCCCAGAAAAGGGTACTAAAAACTTTAGAGTTTTTCCTATAGACAGTGGAAAGACATTGAAGAATTATAAGCAAGAGGGTGCCAAAATCATATTTGGGCTTTCAGAAGATGATCGAGTGACAGCATGGGGGAAGGAACTCGGACTGAGCGAACAGTAAGGAGAGTAACTACGGCACACACTAGGCTCAGGAAAAATCTCGTTAAATAAATGACTGGGACAAGCAAGATACAGTTAAATGTTTATATTAAAAAAGGGGTGCCTTTCTTTTATATTATCTTAACCATGTAGAGTCAACTGATTACTAAATCAGGCTCTGCATAAATGAGCCAAGATTCCCAACGCTTCAGCGAAGAACCCAATCGTTACACAGCAAGCAAGAAGGCAGTATTGAGAGCGAGAGTGAAGCAGTCGATCAGGGTGGTAATGGATTTCATCAATGACTGGAGATGGAATTTCATTAAGTTGCATGTCAATAGCAGGAACCATTTAACTTAGAATGTCAATGGTTTTACCATTTTTTAAAAATCACATGCTGAGATAATTTGGGAAAGTTTTCATGGTTGTAGCAAAAAGTAATGCACAATTAATCTTGCCCATATTTTATTATGACAACTAAAACATTAGAAAAGATTTGAATGAGATTTTATTTTCTTTCCTAGTCTTTTATTTTGGGGGTGGGGGTGGAGGGAGACTTTGGTCATATTGCTTAATTTCTATAACCCTAAGGAACAGACTTTATATCCCCTAAACACCATTCTGGCCTCTTTCTCTGCTGGACATAAAGTTTTAGCCTGTATATTTTTCATGGATGCCAACAAGAGGGCAAAGCAACATCCTCTTTAAACTTCGAAAGTAACTGTCCCAGGGTTGCAAACAGGCAGATTGCCATTTTGCTGTCTCTGCCTCCATTCTAATTCTGATAACCTGGGAAATTTATAAAAACAAAATTTCTCTCTAACATGCTGCTTTGGAAGGCTGGGGAAACTATTACTTCATTAAATTAAAAAGATGCCAGGAAAACAATATATCAGCTCCTCCCCTCGAGATTCCAAGACCTGAGATAATTCTGAATCTCGATCCTGTAAATACTTTATTACCAGGACAGTGATCAAACCCTGAAAATTAACCATTTTTCCCTGGGCCTCCGTTTCTTCTTTTACAGAGACTTTCCAGTTCTAATATTCCAGGATTTACAAAAGAAGGTAACAACTAGCAATGCCCTAGAGATAATTAAGGAAGGAAACCCCTAATGATCAGAAGAAATAAGGAAGAATCAAAATCCAGTGCTGTTGGCTTTTAAGTTCCAAGTGTCTCCTCATTCTCTTCAACCTCTTCATTGGTAAGGTACAAAACTTTGACATGGAAGGAAGCTTGACTTGGGGTGGTGAACACACAATACAATATGCAGATGATGAATTACAGAATCGTATAGCGAAAACCTACACCATTTTATTAACTAGTGTCACCCCAATAAATTGAATGAAAAAAGAACTCTTTAAAGTGTCTAGGCCACATTGTAGTTCCCCTCTCCTTTTAAAATTCGAATGAGTTATTAAATCCACCGTCTGCATTTTGTTGATTTTTAGTCATTGTGGTTTATTTTTGGTAATTTTAGTAATATTGAGTATGGCTGCATTTTATCCACAGGATCCACCAGGACTTTCTGCTCTCTGGTGCTCTGAACATATATCTTTTGCTCTCGCCACTTCCCAGTGTGCATGGCATAATACCCTTTCAATACAGTACGTGAACTCGTGGAGGCCGTAGTGGGGGGCAGGAAATTGGAAATCTAAGTCACACACTGGGAGCCACGGGGGAATCTGGCCTTATGCGTTTCCGACAAAAACTTCTCATCTTTGCAGATGCCTGTCCAGCTCCCTACTTAACACAGGTTTGTCTCCAGGGCACTGAGCTCATCATCCGCCCTCCTCAGGCCCCTGCAGAAAGGCCATGTCTTTAGGCACAGCTTCTCACTGTGTCAGTGTAGTTGCTTTCTCTCATTTCTTTGTTGTTTTTTTTTTTCTTTCCTTAGTTTCGCAGATACCCAGCAGGATCAATGTAAATGCCCTCTCTGAGGGCAATCTTTCTTTTCCCAAAGAAAGAAAGAAGTGGGGCCTGGGGGTGCATTTGTTCTACTCAAATGTTCCTGTTTTTCTCAGTGGAACAATTGGACTGTTAAAAATGTTTCCGGTGTCTCTCACCCAACCATTTTAGATTTCCTAAAATAAAAGTGAGGATTCCAAACCCCACTCCTCTCTCCTCGTCTGTCTCACTCTCACTCATATGCCCCGGTTTGTAAGGGTCATGTGCCTGGATTCTTCCGCATTTTCTTTTCTTTCCTTCTTCTGTATCTCTCTCTCGTTTGCTTCACCAGCAGAACCTTGTCTCTAGTCTCAGCTGTTTCCCTGGGCCCCCACTAATGAAAACCCTAATTGCAATGTATTGTTCTCTCAGTGCTTCCTTAGATCCCTGGCTCTGAGGGCTGGAGGGGGAACTGGAAGTGGGCCTCCACTTACCAGTTCTGTTCTGGTGACTTGGACAACACATATCTCCTGCTTTGTACTTATCTGCCAGGGCAATTGATATTAGAGATATCGGTGGGGGGGGGGCGGGGTGCACATCTCATGGAACACTAAAAAGAGAGAAACTGGAAGAATTTTTACAAACTATTCAAAAAGGAGAGATTTTAGCACAGATCCTAAAAGCCTTCACAATGGACTCCTCCAAAAGTCTCCCGAAATGTTTCCCTGCCACTGTTGTAGAGGAAATCAAGGCTGATACCAAAGATGAAATGCTATTTGCTCTAATGCTGTAGATGTTGAGACACCATTTGCCCTGACTAATGCTGTAGATGTTGAGACACCATTTGCCCTGACAAATGCTGTAAATGCTTATCTCCCACCTCTGTAAGCCCCTTTGCGTCAAATCTATACCACACCTCCCAAGACCCTTCCCCCACTTGACCCAGCATGAAAGGAGTGCGGGGCTATTGTTCTGGGCTCAGAATTTGGAGTTTGTCTCCTCTGGGCCCGTGCACGTAAATAAAGATGGTGCTCCTAATCCCTCAGTGTCTGGTCACTTCATTTTTCCGTAACACTATGTGTCCGCCTTCCACGCCGTCATCAGAATCCCACCAGACTTATCTCTCTAAGGGTCAAAGTTGATTGGCACCTGGTATGTACATCTTTCTGAGGCAGGATAGTAAGAAGCCAGGAAAATTCCTTGGCAAGTGGAATGAGGAAACCGAGACAGGCGGCTGATTCAAACTGGCCCCACCCAGCACCCTGAGCCACCTGCCTCCTTCTCCCCTGCAAGACCACTCCCTGAGGCATTAAGCCCTCAGGATAAGGAGGTTCTGATCAGCATCAAGTAACCTTAGGAACAAGCCTTGGGGCTGCTGACCACAGAGACAGAGTTTTGGTCAAACTAGAGAGGACACCTAGGCCTCACTCGTGTTTCAGCTCCAGGCTCAGAAAAGCAGCAGCTGAAGTGATGCCGTGGATGCTGCTGCCATCAAGGCCAGATGCAATGACCAAGGACCCCCTGCCCTAGTCCCAACCAATCAGTAAAGGTCGCAACCCTGGAAGGACACACCTAGAAAGCTGATGAATATTCTGTTGAGATCCTCCCCTGAGACCTCCCCTAAAATTCCCACCTCCAGAAAACAGATAAAAACCCTTAAGACAAAAGACCCAGGGTGTTTTCTCTCTCTCCCTCTCCCTCTCCCTCCCCCTCCACCTCTAGAGCACAGGCACATCTTTACCCCCTTCTTTCCCTATGCACATAATCTTTGCTTTCATTCTCCTAACCTCCCAGGACCCTCCCTGCTTTTGCCTCGGTAACTTGTTTCCTGAGTCCGCAAAGCCCAGCTGGCTCACTACTTCTGCCTCTGTAACTTTCTAACAGGCTAAGTAACCTTCTTAAGTAGAGTTCCTGGCTCCAGATTCTTTCTTTGCCAAAGTCAGAAAGCAAGGGCTGGAAATGCCACTAGCATTTCCACAGCCCCCCAGGCCTCTGCGACAATGTCTTGGTGTTTTAGCATGCAGTGCCCTCCATGGTCTGGCCCTTCCTAGTCCTGCAGTCCCACACCTTCCCTCCCTGCTCCTTTCCTGACCCTGACCTTGAATCCTATGCTCCAGTCATGCCCAGTAACCCCCAGATCACTGAATGCATCCAGTTCAATCTCCCTCTACGCAGAATACTCTTTATTTTTAAAATTTTATTTTGCAATTATAGTTTACATTCAATGTTATTTTGTCTTAGTTCCAGGTGTATAGTACAGTGGTTAGACAGTCATTTACTTTACAAAGTGTTCCCCTCAATAAGTCTAACACCCATCTGGCACCATTTATATTTATTACAATATTATCAACTATATTCTCTATGCTATATATTACATCCCTATGACTATCCTGTGACTACCAATTTGTATTTCTTAATCCCTTCACCTTTTTTACCCAGCCCCCAACCTTCCTCCCTTCTGGTAACCATCAGTCTGTTCTCTGTATCTATGAGTCAATTCGTGTTTTGTTTGTTTATATTTTTCTTTAGATTCCACATATAAGTGAAATAATATATTTGCCCTTCTTCCCAGAATGCACTTGACCCATGAAATACCTCTTTGTTTTTTAAAACTTAGCTCGTTTTCCACCACTATGTTCAAGGAAAATTGAGACCTCTTCAGATTCACAAATTTATCTTAGATTGATATCTGTCACTGCATGAGCAAGACTTCTTGGACTTAAGCAAAGTCTCTTCTCTTTCCCAGGAAGACTGTAAGTTCCTTAAGGGCAAGGACATGTCTGTTCTGTTTATTTCTGACTCTTCAAGATCTAGTGAAGTGCTTGTCACATAATAGGTGCTCAGAAAATGTTAAATAAATGAACACTTAACTTAGCACATTATTTTCCTTCTTAAAAATCTACCTATAGACACACCCTGGCTGGTGTGGCTCAGTGGATTGAGTGCCAACCTGCCAGCCAAAGTGCTGCTGGTTCGCTTCCCAGTCAGGGCACATGCCTGGGTTGCATGTGGGCCAGGTCCCTGGTAGGGGGTGCACAAGAGGCAACCACACACTGATGTTTCTCTCCTTCTCTTTCTCCCTCCCTTCCCTTTTCTCTAAAAATAAATAAAATCTTTTTTAAAAAAATCTACCTGTAGGCACCTAGCTGAAATCTAAACTGAAATCGATTTAGACTTTCAATCTTCCCCACTGATTCTGTCCTGCACTTTGTACTCTACTCAGGAAAAGGACCTCTCAGTCATTTTGATCATTTCATTCAAAGACCACAGGACCCCAGGGAAACACTAGGTCAACTGTGACATGTATTATGCTGTGTTTTTTTTTAATTATGTAAATAGCCATCTGTTCCGAAACTATTTTGGACTCATTTAATGTGTATACTTTAGAATAAAGGGGAAACTAGGAAAAGTGCATCTCGCTTTGGACCCATAAAAATCTGAGTGGTACCTGATTGATTTCAAGTTATAAAAGGTCTCAATTTTAATGGTACATCCTTTCTCTTTGGTCAGAATTCTAAATCTTTTTAATTGCAATTTAAGCACCTGTAGTCAAATCTTAAATGCTTTTCTCATTTAAATTCTAAACATTAAAATTCCAAACACCTTGATTATGTAAATGGTAAAAATAAGGGGTGGTTTTTAAGGGTTTTTTTTTTTTCCCACAACCCTCCACTGCTGCCAATTATGGGTATTCTTTATGCCCCCAACAAGGTGGCTAAGTTTCCTAGGTGACCCCAGAAGTTCCTTTTTGGAATTCAACAGGAAGGCTAAATCCTGGCAGTGCTTTTTCAAGAGAGCAACAGAGTAAAAATAACTGCACTTGTTCAGCACCTGTTATTTGCCGGTCACCATTCTGGGCCCTAGATGTTCATTTCTTGTAGGCTTAGTCCTCGCAGCCATACAGTTTCTTATGATGAAGCCCATTCCCCAGTTCAGGAGTCACTGGCCCAGGTGCACAGGCAGCTTGTCCCAGGCCATATAGCTCGCGAGCTGTGAGACCAGAGTTCAGAGTAGATGGGCCCGAGCCTGCGTGACCTGTTCACCGCACTGCTGCCCTCCCAAATGCCTGCCTCGTTGTCCTCTGCCAGGACACATTGTGGGAATCGATCAGCAAGGAATGCCATGATTAAATGAAAAGAGTCATGGAGAAGTATGGTTTAATCCAAAGGGAAGAAAGTACACAGGATGAATAATCATCGCGGCCCACAATTATTTAAAAAAAACCCAACCTGGCATACGGGTGGGGAGGAGACACCACCAGGGAGCTCCAGTGCGCGAAGACTTCGGAGAGCATCCCTTTCTGTTTGAGACCCACTTCTGGGCACCCACTTTGCTCTGGCTTTCTGTGAACCCACTTCCAACCCTGCTTCAACTGATTCCTCCATGGAACGATCTGTACCATGGTTTGCTGGTACAACCGTGCTCTGGATCCTTTTCCTATGAACCCTTTGATTTTCCCTAGATTCAAATGTTGGAGTCTGTTTCCCCCACCCCCTGCTATAACCTGCCTCTGACACTAGCCATGGCCATCCTGAGCATCCTGCACCCCGAGGTGGCTTTTTTTTTTTTAACCCAGACATAGCAGTTGCACAACAATGGCCTGAATCCTTCCCCTTGTCAGACTGGGGCGGCATGGTGTACTGGAGAGAGCCCTTGAAGTCAGCTTCTTGTAGGTTTAGTCCTCGCAATCAAGTCCAGTTGTGTGCACTTGGAATATTTAAGCCCTTTGGCTCTCAGTTTCTACATCTGTGAAATGGGGAGAGTAAAAACCTACAGTCCAGAAGTAAGTGAGATTATGAAAATAATTTATATAAGGAGGCTTGCGACACATGACACAAAGCAAATGCTCTGCAAATTGTATTCATTTCATAAAAATACCAAGAATGCTGGGTGTTCTTTCTTCTCGATGCCTGGGATACATCAGTGAGCATAATAAAGTTCTGGGGCTTTATTCTAGAGCATTGAGTCAGATAATAAGCAGCAGACAAAGTACACTCTAGAGTGATAAGTGTTATGGATAAAAACAGAGAAAGGGGGGTATAAAGAGGAGACTCAGGAGAACAGGGGAGGGTAAGGTAGCGGGCGTAGGGTGGAGGATTAAAGAAGGTGATGGTTGAGATGGTAAGAAAGGTAGCCCAGCAGATTTCTGGAAGAAGTCCATCCTGGTCAGAAGAAATGGCCACTGCCACTAGGATGTTCCGGGGACAAAAGCGGACTGTGATGTTGGAGCTGAGTAAGGAAGGGGCAGAGTGGTGGTGGGGAAATGAGATCGCAAAGGTGAAAGAGATCAGATATGCTGGCCAAGGGGCCACTGTAAGGACATGGGCCTTTACGCCGAGTGAGATGGTAGCAAGGTATTGACCTAACTTCCTTTGGAGCCTGGTATGACAGTCGATTCTTCAGAATTTTTCCTTTTCCTAATGTGTCCTTGGTGTTAGTACTTCAGTGCTAGCTACTCAAGGGTAGGACTTGTCTCATTCACCTTCGTAGTGCCAAAGCCTGGCATGGTGCCCAGGGCATAGATCCTACTCAATGAGCATCTTCTAAATCGAAGCTATTTATTTTAGCTGCTTAGCCTGGGAATTTTTTTAGGTACCATAATACTTTTACACTGTTAGAACGTTCATGTCTCCCAAAGGCCACTGAGATCATTTTATAATAGGCCTTCTTCTGTTTCTCTCAAGCCATAGCCACAGGTTGGTGTGTGCTCCTGCTCTCCTGTGGCATAATTACTAACTGTGTGTCACACTATTTAATAAAAGGGCATGGGCTTGGAACTCGGAAGACGTAGGTTTGATTACCAGAAATACCACGTTATTAGTTATATAGTCTTAGATAAATCAGGTAATCCCTCAAAATCTTTATGTCATCACACTAAATGATATGCAAATCATAGGCTTAAATGAGGATCTACAAATATTAATGTGGAGGAAAACATTTTGGTAAGCTGCATTGCAGTATATAAATGTTAAGTGTTATAATAATAATAACTGAAGCACTAGCTGACTAATATTTGGGATAAAAACTTGAAATTTTCACTGAATAGTGATATATATGTTCCTTTGCACAAGAACCAGAGACTGTGTGTTTCCCCAGATCCCCAGTGAGGAGAAGACCCACTTCACCAAAGAAGTAAACGCTTCCTGCCCTAACAGCTTGCCATACTGTTGAATTTTTCCCACTTTTCTAGAACAACTTTATTTGTGTTAGAATGCTTTTTAAAATATCAATTTTCCCAATTAAGAAGCCAGTAGAGATGCAGAAGGTTTTGTTCCAGATCAATAACACTGGTCCAAACCACATGATCTACGTGAAAACTCAATTACAAGGTGCCGGATGCACTCAGTTCTTCGCGTGCCTTCTTTTGATTGATGGGGCACTTCTCTGGGTAACTGCAGCAGACCCAGAACTGGGGGCACCTCCATCCCGCAGGAGTGTGCTGAGCTCCCTCTCACCTGGCACGGAGGGAGTAACCTGAGAGCATCCAGGTTGCACCCATAAGGCAGCTGTCCGACTGATCCACGAGAGTCTCACCTCCCAACTTCAACCAGATTCTTTTCAAAACTGAATATGTTTGTAGATCGACAGCCTTGAGCCCTTCCCCGTGGAAGATTACATAAACCTAGATGCACCCATTTCCCGCGACTAGATGGGATGACGTATTCAGTTCTACTTGACCCCGGAGACCACCAGTCAATTAAACTAAGGGTAAAACAGGAGTGAAAACCCGTATTATTTTACTAGCTTGATTATTTTGTAAAAATAGAAAGAAAGAAATGTAAAATTTGAATAGTCCCACAGCGCCGAGATGTGCCAACTATACCAGGCTGTTTGGAGCTATTAGCGATTGATTTCTTGAAGTTATTTTTAAATGAGCTGAAAAGAGAATGTGAGTGCCCAATAGTCTGAGCTTTATATCATTAGCCTGTTAAACATCAGGTCCTCTCTGGTCAAGCGAGCAAAGCACTACCGTGTACGTTCAGGATATTAACGGGAACAGAACCAAATGTCTGCATATGTTTTGAAAGAATAAATTTAAAAATCAGAATTCTGAGAAATATAAAAAGGAGCCATTTGACATAAATTAAGCACCTACTATGTTCCACACATGGAGCTAGGTTCAGGGAATTGAGGCGTAACTAAATTTCCTCAAGAGATTCTCAAACACTAAAGACATACAAATAATCAAAGCAATATAATGTGCTTGCTATGTAAACATTATTTTGAGAGGTATCGATGAGGAAGTGGTTAATTCTGGGAAAAAAGAGAACTAAATTTTGGAAATTTCTACAGAGGTCCTGAGGTGGGTCTTAAAAGATTAATAAAATTTCAGCCGACAGAGGTGAAGAGGATGCTATTCTGGGCAAGGACACCCTCAGACAGTTCTGAAAGGACATGCAGCATATG
Organism: Mormoops blainvillei; assembly: GCA_004026545.1. Taxonomy (NCBI): domain Eukaryota; kingdom Metazoa; phylum Chordata; class Mammalia; order Chiroptera; family Mormoopidae; genus Mormoops; species Mormoops blainvillei. The sequence continues at coordinate 103,020 of PVJD01002513.1, read as the reverse complement.
TGCTCGGGAGTGGCTCTGTCTGACTAGTTCATAAGGAAATACTGTGGGAGGAAAGTAAGAAAAAGGCATGACTGGGGAAATGGAAAGAGATAAGGCTTGGTGCATTGATTGAAGCCATATTTTAAAAAGAATTGTACTGCTGCAGATTTTGAACTTTGTACTGTAAGAAATAGAAAGCTAAAGATTTTACAGAACAGATAGGCTATATCCAAGTTGGCAAACTGAAACATATGTTATATATAGTTTGTTAAATAAAAAGGAAGGAGAGGTAGAAACACACGTCCCGAAATACTAAGTTATCTACACTCTGCATCAAACTGATAATACTTTGCCTAGACCTTGCAATAAACACTGATTAATCACTTATCCTTTATACTGGATCATCCTTTTCTTCAGCAAAAACTTATTAAAATCCAAATGGTGCTAGATTTATGAGGCACAATGTTGATCAAGACAAGTATAGTCCCAGTCTTCATGGAATTTAAAATCTATTGGGGAGATAACTATTAAACATCTAAAAGAGATCATTATAGATTGTGATAAGTGCTAATACAATAACATGTGAAATAGCCACATAGCTCACTGGTACTGACTTACAAAGATTTCAGGTTGGGCTCAACACCATCATCCTCAGCAAACATCTGTGGAAGTTACATTTGTTTTGTTTCTTAAAATAGGAGAACTATATTCTCCTTTCCGTACGTTCTTTTTTATATATATTCTCCATGGCCTTTGTCAGTGAATTCTGAGTAATGTAGCTTCCAAACAAACCATTGCAATATCTGCAAGACTTTTTTTTATTTTTTTGCTATTCCAAACATTTGTAAATTACTGGAAATCATTATATTTTGCTGAAGAGGAATAGTCAAGCTTTTCTCAGCTGGAGTCTTTGAAATGTCCGGGTTCACTGGTGAAAGGGACAGATGGCTGAGCTAATGTTGGTAATTACAGAGAGAAAAAGTCCACCGTTGACCTAAAAAGGCAACAGAATCTATTCCTTTATAACTTTGCAGTGACTGCTTAGCTCAAGTCCTAATTACTACAACGTTGTGAAAAGAATGGTTTCACATCAGCAAATTTCCCTAATAACCTGAGAATGCTAGGCCGTCTCTCTATGTGACTACCAGCCCATTTATGTACGTAACAGCAGACCTAATCTTATTAGGTCTGTGATACACTGAGAATTTTTTTTAATGCGGATTTTTTGTTTGTTTTTGATTTAATCTTTATTGCATCTTTTGTCCATTACCATTTAGTCCCCTTATGCCCCCTCCCCTCCCCCACAGCAATCTGAGAATTTAATTCAAAGTTCACATGTCATACTCCAGGAGCAAAGGTAAAGGTTAGCCTCAATAGAAAAGTAACTCAACAATCTAATATAGATTCTTATGAGACCATCTTTTTCTCCGACCACTTACATTTTAATTGAGTCATTTTCCAGGCTCTGTCCCGCGGAGTGGCTGATTTTGCAATTCTCTCCACCTCCCACCTTGCTCAGATTTGACAAAGACCTAGGCAAGGAGCACCTGTGGCTGAAATGGCCTTCAGCATCCGAGCTGACTGATGTCGAAGGAGGCGGAAGCTCGTGTTTCTGAGCATGCTGTATTTAATGAGACATTTCATTAGTCTAGTCACTTTACACAGACACCTGCACACCACACATTTTCTCTGTGTCCCTAAGATTATGTAACCCTCACCATCACATAAAAGTTAGCTTCGGTGTTACCTGATAAAAGCTGTTTTTTTGTTTTGTTTTGTTTTGTTTTTGAGTTCCTATTATATCCCAGGTACTGTGCTAAGTATTTCACATACAGCACTGCTAATTTTCACAGCATTGCAAATTCAGTATCCTTATTCTCAGAAGAGAGAAGCAACTTGTTCAAGGTCATCACAGAGGGCTGAGATGTAAACTCAGATTGGTCTGACTCCCCAGTATATGTACCTTGTACTACATTCCACTGAGAAGTGTTTGAGAAGGATGATTCATTTTAATGTGATTTTCCTTTGTGAAGTTTTTAATGCAACCAATTAAACATTAGGTCTTTCCTTCAAATTGAGTTGGGTTTGAATGCACATTAAATATTTTTAAAGTGCTTTTCACAGGAAAAACAATTTTAGCAAAACAAGCACTGATCAGAAATGAGATTTGAGATCATGTGACCTTGGGAAGTCCTTCACTCACCTGGGAAAATTTCCTCACTTGTAAAAAGGGAGTGAAGTTTGAGGGGGGGACAGCAAGGGTTCAAGCTGAAAAATTAACACTCTAACTGTCACTTTTAACTCTCCCAGCTCAACAGTCTATCCAGTTCTTTAGAACACACTCTTTTTATGTATTCCAATACAACCTTTTGCAAAGGAGCCAAAGAAAGAATATAATGTCAAATTTATTTTTAAAGAAAAACTCTCCACCTGTCTGCATATCCCAAGTCAGTCAATGTCTTTCACTTGCATGCAACTTGAGCAAACAGCAATTATAATATTTGAAGCTGACGACTGAAATCCATTTGAAGTCTTGTTGACCAATGAATACAAATAAGTACTCATAGCAAATGAACCCAATTCTTGTTTCCAACTAGAAATAGATTTTCAACATAATTCAATTTAAGGAACTGGTGTTTTAATTTTAACCACGAAATGTCATTAAATTGTTTGAATGAGAAAAATGGAGGCTGGATTTAGTCATGCCCTTCACAAAAGCCTTGGTGGCTGCAACACTAGTGGAAGGTCCTGTAATAAAAACATCCACAAACCTTTAAATAAGGAGGCCATTGAATGTTCCAGGCAGACAGCTGTCACAGAATCACCTGTCTCAATGCTTTTGTGGCCTAAGTTAAAGATTGCGTAGAACACGGAGAAGAAAAGGAGGGAGGGGGCGGAAAGAACTGGAAGGCAATACATAATGGACTATTCCCACTAGGAAATGTTTCATATGGTGGTGGGTGCAGGTGGCTAGAATAGTTCACCATGATTTTGCAGTCTGGTCTCAGATTTAGCACTGGAATTAACTCCTACCGCTCTATGAAGGACATTACGTATTCCATTCCTACCATTTCAAATAATAAATTAATTTGAATGCAATTTTGCTCTAGCTTGAATGAGAAAGATGAAGAGCAATCGATAGGCTCTGAGTTTTTAGAACACCCTTCAACAAGATTGAAAGCAGAAGGCATTCCATATCCACTCGTCTGAAAACAAAGGAGCCGTCTGCTGGGGCTATAGAATTATCCTGCTCTAAGTGCTGCATGGTCTGGTACAGTAGACACAGCCCAAGGCACTCTCACTCTTTGACCACACTGACCCTTGGACAGAGCCACAGCCCCATGTGCTTTCAAGCAACATACTTAAGATGTTTAGCTGAGATACCCCCTGTCTGTATTTTATGGAACTGAGGAAAAGAAAGAGGCTCCTTCCAGACCTGGGGGATATAAATACCTCCAGTGAACTCAATAGTAACCTTAAAGACTCCCTGCATTTCACTGCAGTTCTCTCCAGCTAGCAGGTGGGACTGGGGTGGGGTAGGGGTGAATTTTCTTGCTTTTTATAAAGTAAATGCTATGCTGAGACTTGAACAGAGAAAGGAATGAAAGTATTTTAATAATGTTGCTTGTTCATTTTATTTTGTTTCATTTGTCTTTTTGTTTTTTGCTTTCTTCCAGAACTTCTTTCTTGTTTCTAACTCTTCTTCTATCTATCTGGTGTTTTTGTGTTTATCCTTCTGCACTAGACTGTCTTGGAAAGGTATTTATTTCTCAGGGAGCCCCTTCTCTCCTAATATTCCTGATCAACTCCTACTGAGTGAGTTTTCTGAAGGCCAAGTATTGAGCTAAGGTGATTTTCTCTCCCACCAAAGGCAGAACTCTATGCTATTTATTGAAAGTTTACCAATATCTGAAGGAAGATCACTATCTGAAAAGAGAAGCTGGCTCTTAATCATCTTTAATAAGTGATCCTTCCCCTGCTGGAAGCAGCTTTGAGAACACAATGCTACGCTTGATTGCTCAAGAACTGACTGAGAACTGAGATGTTGGAGAAGAATCCTGTGTAAACACTGTTGGCTGACAAACCGGACTTCCTTTCTCAAGCTCCTTTTCTTTGCTCACCTCTAGTATAAAGGCTGAGAAAGCTGAGGACTTCCCTAGCTCAAAGTGGCCGTGGGAGTTCCAGTGAGAAGGGAACAGCAGTCAGATGGGAGTTTCTTAAAAAGCTCGTGCTCGCCTAATGGAAAGAATAAATAAGGCTTGTTCTTCCTACCTCACCTCCCTTCTTGCTGCTCTGGGTGCAGATGTGATGTCTGCAGCCACCACTACCATCTTCGAGTCAACAAGCGTAAGGACAAAACCAATGAGCTGAAAATGATGACTTCAGAATACAGACAGACCCTGAGTCTCTGACAGCATTACTGAACCAGCTGAATTAACAATTTACTTCCATATTTCTTGTTGATAAGAAAAATGGGCTTCAATCTCTTAAGCCACCTTTTTCCTGGTTTTGTTTTTTGCAATCGAAGTCATTACAAATGATAGAGAAGTGATTTTGACATCTGATAAACCGTTTATCTACAATGATATCTTGCCGTTGTGTTTAGCATTTTCCAGTTTACCAAGTTGTTTGCCACATATGATCTCATTTTGCACAATAAGATGGTAAGGCAGGAACTTGTTATCCCAACTTTAAAGGTGAGCCCATTTAAACTCAGTGGGATTAAATAACTTGCCTAAACTCACAGAATGAAAATATGGTAGAATTCAGGACTTAAAACCCTTAGCCTCTGACTCCAATTGCCAATTAACTCTGCCCCTGTTGGAAGCCAACTTCTTGTCTTCATATAGTGATTACGTTTTTAACAATCCCTGAAGAGCTTCTGTTAATCAGTCTTTAGAAGATAACAAATGGGAATTGGATAAAAATTATGGAATTCATTGTCTGGAGTGAACTAAGGCACTGTGATAAACTTTGTGGTTTTAAAAATGAATACTAAAATATCTTATTTGAGGGATTTCACAGGCCACTAGGAAAGACAGGCATAAGCATCATGAACATAAGTTATTCTAAATATAATACAGAGTGATCCATAGAAGATGTGTGTTTATTTCAGTATAGAAATACTAATTCTGACTTTGGGGGAAGTGGGAATGAAGGGTGGGAGAAGGAAAGTGACAGGGAAACAAACACAGAGTATGTCACTAAGCAGGCTTGTATGTCTGTATACATTTTGGGGAGCGGTGATTTGTGGGGCTCCAAAGCTAACCAAGCCTACATCCTAAAGATTTTTGTAGGTCCTGAAGTTTTGTTTTTATATGGATGGCTAAGACTAATAGATTTCAAAAATGGCCATATTATATATAGAATTATATTTTTGAGTACTCTTCTGGCATCAAACTAGAAATAGGACTGTAGACAGGGAGCAGAGATACTGGGACAATCTTTCTAGCAAGAAGTCATGAGATCAAAAGTTTAAGTAATGTATGTGGATCGGATAGGAGGAAGCAGATTAGAGGGATCTCAAACTTTAGCATCTCCGGGCAATCAAAGACAAGTAGGCATGGTTGGAGGGTTGGTTGGTGCGTGAGAAGGAAGGAAATAGTATTGTATAGAAGTTTCTGGCTCAGGCTTCTAAGGAGGTGGTAGCGCCACCCCCACATACTCCACGAAGGTAGTGTCACCTTCATGATTTCTAACGCTAAAGGAGCGCTAGAAAAGCGTGGGAAAGGCATGACAAATGAAAAAAATTCTACATTGCATACATTGAGTTTGATAGTCCTTTAGAACATTCAGATGGAGATGTTCATAAAAGAACTGGAAATAAAAACCTGTAATTCAATGAATAATTCTGGCCTAGAAAAATGAAATTCTGCAGTCAGGCAAGTAAACAGACTCTCCCGGGGGCACATGGAGGGGGAGAAAAGAAGAGAATAGAACTCAGGAGGAACACAAACGTTCAAAGATGGAGCAGAAGCATAAGATCCAGCCAAGAAAATTAAGTAAGGGAAATCAGAGGGGGCGGAGAAAAGCAGGCAAGCAAAAAAAAAAAAAAAAATGTGTTTTCAGGAAGCCTTGGGATGGATCTCCAGAAATTAGAGAGCAGACAGTAATAATGTGAGTAATAATAGGTGACATTATTGAGCACTTCCTATACATGCAACATTGTATTTCCTCTCCGCGTTGTCAATGATCGTGAAGAGGTTAAGTAATATAAGGGCTGAACCTTTACAATTGGATTTTGCCACAAGACAATCCTTAGTGACTTTTGACCTTTGGAAAAAGAGTCTCAGTCAAGTAATATGAGTAGAAGCCAGATTGCTGTGGGCTGAGGACTGAGTGGGAGGTGAGGAAATAGAAGATGGCGGAGGGACCAGTTCTTTTCAAGAGTATTGACTGGAATAGAAAGAAAACATCCCAAGGTCGCAGGGTCATTTTTGTCACACAGTAAAGACTCTAGCTTTGAGGAAGGAGTAGAAAGAGGACAAAAGAGGGAACAGGGTGATGCTCCAAGGTCCCTGACCTGAACAGGATGAGATCTTTGCATTCCTGGCAGAAGAGCGAGCCCCAGGTAGGAAGACTCACACGTCTTCCTCTGAGGACGGCGGGAAGGCACAATGCCCCACTGCAGAATCTGAGGAGGCACATACCCGCAGGCGTGGGCAAAAGGAGGCTTGTGGTTGTGAGTGTGCAAAATACAGGGTTTATTCTTCTGTTATCATTGACAGTTCTACTTATGCAAAATATAGGTTATTCTTGTATGATCATTTATTAATTATTGTATTGTGTTCCATACAAACAACTGTAAACCTGCTTTTGCCCACCCCTGTGTAAGTAACAGACTGGAATTAGTCATCTCACTACAGAGTTACTGACAACGGCCCCAGTGGTTGTAGACCACGGGTCATTGGCCTCCAGCAGTGCTCGTCTCCTTCTGTGTTCAGTCCGAGGGAAGGCAATTCGTGCGGATTAGTGATCATTTTTTAAATGTCAAGCTGATTTGTTGTCTGCAGAGATCGCTAGCATTCCCTTCCTGCAAGTGCTCAACATTCAGACTTTAAGGAGAGGTGTCTTACATTGGCTGCCCTTGGAAGCAGACCTCGGGATTTGAATTTTAGCGCAAGTTTATTTGGGAGGTGACACCAGGAAGCTCCAGGACAGAAGTGAGGAAATGAAATGGGAAGACAAGGAAGGGTGCGCAGGACCCTGGATTAAGCAGGTTCCCACTGTGGGCAACTGAGGTTCCATTTTCCTTGGCAGCTCCAACAGATGGCACTGAGTTGACTCTCCTCCCATCGGGGGACGAGGAAGCTGGGGTATTCATCTATTAATAACGTCGTCATTGATGACAGCGCTCCCAGGCTGGATAACTCCCTGGCAGTCCTGTTCCGCCCTGCGTTTGATCTGAAACCTGTCCCCATCGCCAAAGAAAGCTCCCCGCGGGCAGAAGGCCACAGATGTTAGCAGCAAAGAAGCTTAGGTGGGGGCCAGACACCCATGGTATCTACTCTGAGCTTACTGTGGGTCAGAGCCTTTGCAAGGGCCAAAGACCCAAGAATGAATAAGATAAAGCCTCTACCTTCAAAAATTATAATATTGTAAGAGAGAAAGATATAAGCCAATTAGCATGTTCAGTAAGTGCACCAATACAAGCGCATGCAAGAGACCAAAATAATCTCAAGGAGAAAATGGTTAAATACACAGATAATAGTCATGGAGGGCTATCAAGGAAAGATGATTACTGACATTGGATTTGAAGGATGAATCGGACCTCCTGAGCCATGAGAGGAAGAAGGCAGGGCATCCCAGTCAGTGGCTTGGAAGGCACGGAAGCTGTGAAACCGTGTGACTGTGGGTACATGCAGAGAACCACCATGAGCTCCACCATAAGTGCGTGGAGTTGGCAGTAGGGACCCGTGGAAGTCTTAACGCAGGAGAACAATGCGAGGGCCATATATTGTTGAAAGACCCCTTTGACAACCATGCGGTGAATGGTTTGTATTGATTGTTGGAGAGGTGGAAACTGGCAACAGGAAGACTAGTTAAGATGTTATACTAAATTTCTCATTTCTGAGATATAGCTACAAGCCTCCTTTTGGATGAGGTGGTTAAGGGTTACGGAAGGGATAAGAACGTAGAGGAAGGACGCGCTGTTCAGGAAGCAGCCCTAAGGTGGGCTGAGCAAGCCCGAAAGTACTCCAGGCATCAGTGAGGATTCAGAATTCAGCTCACAGCTCAAGAAGACACTTTTGCAGAGGAACAGGATTACAAGCAGCCCTTGGGGTGAAATAATAGCTGCACCTAACGCTTATAAATACGTAAGACATCCAAACAGCCTTCCTGATTCAGCTCAAATTAAGTACGGTTACTTTTGAAAGGTTAGCGAGCTTGGCTTTTGCTAAAGTGTTCCTTCTCACACTTTGTTGTAATATTGTGCTGACAAATTGCCTTCACTTTGAGGATTTAGCTCCCTTCAGATGTACCTCACCAAAGAGGAGTTGTAAAGTCCTAACGCATCAAGGGGGTGATTAGCGGTGACAGGTAGAGGCAGGGGCAGAGAGAGGACTGTGTGCAGGAAGGGGAAGCCTCTCCAGAGCCAGCCGAATATGTGCAACCCACGTTTTTCCAGGTGTCGTCCACCCTCCCTCTCATCTGCCCTCTGGAGGACCACAAAGTGACGTTCCACCCTTGTGACAAGCCCAGTCATCACAATCACGCAGAACAGTGGTCCTCGGTCAGAGCTAGTTCAAGAGTGATCGTCAGAGAGCAACTTGGAGCCTGCAGAAGGGAAGCTGCCTTTTAATTCAGCTCTGGGCTTCCAAGGAGCTTGTCCTGACAGCCGCTGGGCCCTCGTCCCAGAAACGAACAAAGCAGTTTCAATGCAGATCAGGCAGCCCCTTGGGCAGTCAGACTCCGGGGGGGAAATGTCTGCCTTATTTTTGCTTCTGCTCTGTGACCTCTCCTAGCAGCAATGTGTCCAAGGTATTTCTGAACTTGCGGGTAGCAGTGGCTTTTCCCATTCATTGAGAAGGGAGCCTGAGGGAAGATCAGGCCTGGCAAAGGCACGACGGAAGGTCTGGGGAGGGACTTGGCAAGATGGCAGCCTGAATAAGTCTTCAATTAATGTTAGTTGTTTTTGTGGGGCCAGTGCTGGTGTTTCTTGATGTGGGATGGAGGGTAGGTTCTGTCTACTACCATGAACAAAAAATTCTATTAGGCCATCATGAACTCAGAGAACAAAGGTTCCTTTACCTTTCTCATCAAATCACCTATTCATTGATACAAGGAGTCACCTTGAGTCTCTTTAACCACGGGTCCCTTGTCTTACCATCCCTTCCTCCTTCTACCCCTCTGCTCTCTCCCAAGGGTCGGAGCTGCATCCTGGGGAAGGGGTAACAGACCTTTTTTTCAGACTCTGGATAGTGGCCATAGCTAAAGAGAAAATCATATTAAGACAAATGCTTCTCTACACTGTACTGCCTTTCTCCCAGAGCAAACCTTTAATGTGTTATTTTATTATTATACAAATACTGTCTCTGTTTCATCATTTTCTCTTACCGAACACCTGCAGTGCTATAAGGAATAAGAAAAGGCAGAAAAGGCTGGATGAAAAAGAAAAATACGTCCTGCCACATTATTGCTGCTTTTATGATTACTATTATTAGTAGTATTATTCCTGTATCATTATTATACCTGTATATATGAGTTCACTCAGGTCTCAACTCCAGAAATTGAAAATTGCCCATGTTTTTATTTAATGAACACTCATGTCCTCATTTTTTTCCCAGTGAATAATTCAAAAACTTATTTGTGATTGCAAAAGTTTAGTTCTTATGGAAAATAACTTTGTTCTTTTAAATAGAAAAGAAAGAAATATGAAAAAGTATCCTATAACCCAATAACCAATATCAGAAAAACAGTGGCAACAATTTCAACAAGGTGAGGAGAATTGGTTTACGACACATGAAACCCAGGCATTAGGGGAGATAAAAAACAAATTAGGAACCAGATCATTGGGAAGCTGGTTCCAAAGTTGGGTTGGAACTGGGAGCAATACGTACTCAAAGCTGAACCAAAAGGTAAATGACATGGACCTGCTTCTATCAGCCCTGCCTGGGGCCAGGATTGGTTTTGGAGTCCAGGGAGCTCTGGTTGCAGGCGAAGATTCACAAGAAAAAAGTGCCCCCCAGCCCCCATCAGAGGCTACAGGAAGAGAGAGATGCTGTTTCTATTATTTGTTATTATTTGTTATTTATATTTGATTTAAGGAAGAAACCTCTCCAAAACAATGAAGAATAAAACCTTTTAAATTCTGAATATTTCAGCGTTTCTTGGATGTAAATTATTATTTTATTCTCCATTAAACTTTGAAACCTGCTTCCCGAGCCCCAGCCTAATCCCAGAGAGGGACAGATGTGAAGTCTCAAACTAGAAAATACATACTCGTAAAAATATGTTCTCTGTTTTCAGATCATAGCATAATATCTGTATACAATCAGATCTAACATAATAGCACAAACCTCCTAATTATATTTTTGGACCTGCTCTATTTTTCTTCCTTAACTTTCAGAGACGAGATAGTCACTGATGCATTATTTATCACTGCTCTGGTCACAGTGAAGCTCCAGCTGTAAGGCTTATGGGCATTTCTTTTCTCTTCTCCTTGCCTTACGTCCAAGGTCAGAGGAAACAGAGACAGTGAGTGTGTCTGAACAGTGACTTCTCTCCCCTGTGCTCTTCTCCACAGAGCAGCCAAGGGGATTCTTGAAAACGACATGTCTCAACCAGGTGCCCTCCAAGAGACATTTGGCAACGTTCAGACATTTTGGGTTGTCACAGTGGGGGATGGGGGAGCTACGGGCATCTGATAGGTAGAAGCTAAGGATGCTACAAACATCCTACCAGGCACAGGAATACTCCCCAACAAACATCCGTAGTGCTGATGTTGAGAACCCCTGCTTTCAAACCTTAGTTATATCATATCCCACTCCTGCTTAAATCACTCCCGTGGCTTCCCACAACACTCAGAATGACATTCAGGTCTTTTTTGGAAAGTACATGTTTATAAATAAAGAAGCTAAATAAATACGTATAGCATGATTTGTCTGTCATCCTCCATAATTTTATTGAAAAGTAATAATAAATCGAACCAAAAGAGACTGTGGGATAAGCATCATATGACTTAAAGAGAAAATTCAGATGTAGAGGTGGCTGGGTTTAATAGACAGGTTAGAGATGGAGGAAGGGCATTTCAAGTGGCAACTAATATGATGAAAGGAGCAAGAACAGAAAAATAAAGGACATTTGCCAGAGTAGAGATTCTGGACTAGCAGTTTCAGATGTGGGAAAGAATTGTAATGGGAAAGAATGAAAAGTTGGATGGATTTACTACAGAGCGTTTTAAATGCTGGAATTAGGTTTTTTGTGATCTAGAGCCATTGAAGATTTTCAGGCCAGGTAACAAGCTGAAATCTCTGTTTTAGGTAGATTTTTCTGACTGGACAGTACACTACAAATTACAGGAGAATGACTGCAGACAGGAAATAAGAGACTGAAAATAATCTGAGTGTGATGTAATTTGTACCTGAACAAGAGGGAAGGCAGTGAGAATATACAGAAAGGCAGCAAAATGTGCATAATTTATGAGGCTTTCAAAATTCATCCAGCAGCAATTAGGAAGTGCCTAATAGTCCATAGAAAGAACTTGATCCTGGACATATAGGAAAGAAATAACATTGGATTCCCCCACTCCAAAAACTCCTAGCTCAGTGAGCACCGTGCATTCATTCATTCATTTATCATTAAATATCATTCAATATTTAATGACTGACTCTATGTGCCAGGCAATATTCTAGGCGTTTTTCGATTCAGCAAAGAACAAAAACAAATGGCCCCTATGGAGTGGATATTCCTGTGAGGAAGACAGACAGTAAACAAGTATGTAATGAACTAATAAAAGAACATATATATTTAGTCCTATGATTTTAGTATTTATTGAGAGCCTAGCATATACTCAGTATTCTTGGATGAGAAACAAGAATATATTTGAAACATAAGCTCACAGTCTTACAGTCTTGCTGACAAGACAAGACTAATGCACAAGATACAGAAAACTACATAAGCCAGCATAAGATAGCGCCACGCAGTTTATGAAACTTATGCCCTTAACTGAATTGACCTTAACAACAGCTCTTCGAGGCAAGACTGTTGATGTCCCTATTAATAGAAGAAGCAGAACCTCAACGATTTACTAGTCTAGCAAATCAGAACTAAAAGAAGCAGAAACGAAACTTGCACCCAGCTCTTTAACCATCAAGCCCTCGCCCTGTTCATACACCAGGAGTAGATTTGTATCTATTTCCAGCTATGACCTTCTGAGGTCAGATGTGTGCACTGACAAACATGTCTTTGCTAATGCACTTTTTATTTCAACAGATAATTCAGGTGTGATCTAATGACAAGGGTCTTCCCTGATGCGGCATCTAATTTTGGATTCTGGTTCCCAGGATGCCAAATTATAAGGAGATAATCCGTAACTGAGGCTTTCTCTATGGATCACTATGGGAGTGGGAGGCAGGGAGCTAACCAGGCATGGAAATGCACTCATCGCCTTCTTTATCATCTCACCAACAGGGTCTGTTTGGGGAGCTGCTATTCAGGACATGCTCCCAGAAATTTCCTGTAAAATCTCAGCTTTCAGAAGTGCCATGCATTGGCAGCAAGTTTAGAGTGAAGTCGCGTAGAAGAGTGGTTGTAACGTTGCGGAGCGTAAACAGCCCAGAATTTGAAATCAGAGGATCTTTATTCAAGTCAGAGTAGATGCTTTATAGAGTGTGACTTTGGGAGCCAAATAAACTTTATCAGCCTCAGCATCTTCACCTGTATAATGAGGATTACAAACATAAAATACCATTAATACCATGTAAATAGCATTAGATTAAAGGTATAAAAATGTACTGTTAACTTTGGTTACTTTTGAGGTGTTTTTTTCTTACATATTACTGTATTATGTGAGAAAAATAAAAAGGTAAATAGATTAAAAAGTGACTTTTCCATGTTTTAGGGAGTATAAAATGAAACAAAGTTGGTACATTATAAAGACTCATATGTTGTCATCACTGTTGTCATTCTCTGAGAGCTGTCATGAGAAAACTCTACCTCACAAGGCGATGACAGCCCGGGAGAGTCTCCTTTTCCAAATCCAGGGCACCTGCTCAGCACCGAAGAGAGGTTATCCAATGGGAGCTAGGGGTGTCAGCCTTATACTCAGGAGAACTCAGATGTGACTTCTAGCTCTACCTCTTCCTAAAGACTTAAAGTAGAGTTTGATTCTGGAAACCTTATTAGAATTATGTTGTGGGGTTTTATTCTTTCCATCATCTATATCAAATTCTCCTTTGCATTTTCTGTCCTTTTACCTCTCTGTAGTAGCCTGGAGCAGCAGTCCCCACCATTTTCGGCACTAAGGACCAGTTTCGTGGAGGACAATTTTTCCATGGACCGGGGTGGAGGTGGTTGGGGATGGTTTCAGGATGATTCAAGCACATTACATTCGAGCTCACCTCCTGCTGCATGGTGCAGTTCCTAATAGGCCCAGACTGGTACCGGTCCAGCCTGGAGGTTGGGGACCCCTGGTCTGGAGGACTGACTTAGCAATCTTCCCCTTCCAGTCCATTAATTCTGTCTTTAGCCATGTCTGGTCTACTTTTTGGTCTTCTGCTGAGGAATTTCTTTGTATACTTGTTTGTTTATTGATTTTAGTTTTTGTAAATTTACATTTCATTCCTTCCCTTTCTTTTGACATGTAGTTAACACCCATATCAGAGTACTTTTTTTCTGAAGTTCATTGCTCATGATTTCTCTAATTTCCCCCATTAGCTGACTATTTTGCATAACATTGTTTGAAAAAATGTGTGCTTTGTAATTTTTGCCTATGGGCTGATCTTCAGTGAACCCTCAGAATTGTTTTCTAAGGGTACTGCAAATGTTTTCACATTTGGAGAAACCCCTGAGGTGTGACTTTGGGATCGTCCATACTAAGACCTGGGACTATGTTAGTTTTCAGCTCTGAGCTTTTGCACATACGGATGCTGTATGAATTCAAGCCTTATACCCACACGTGGTTCAGTATTTTGGATTCAGTTTCCCACACTGACTCTGTTTATGCCCATGACTTGGAGGAGGTTGCAAACTACTGTGGAGCATCCTTGGGGTGATATGTTGAATTTTTCCGAAAAGAATGCCCTTTGTGTCTTCCTGAGTTAAAAGGAACCATCGTTCCTGTTCCAGTTGTGTGAGAGGCCTGAGACTTTGACACCAGTCTCTGTGACAGTGCTTAGACACCAGCCTTTAAGTATGATAGCCTTTTGATCTCATGTGATAACCTCATAAGCCATGCCGTTTCATACACCTCTGGGATTAGCCTGTTCATTCTGGTGGGATGGTCTTTAAATATTTTCAAAAATATTTAGCTTGGCTGTATGTTTCAATTGTGATGACAATTGCTATAATCTCATCATTTCCTCAAGCATTTCTGTGTTTGAAGTATAAGGGACCAGACCCATGAATCAATTGTCTGTCCTTCTTGGCTGGAAGATCCCCCTTTACTGTTTTGGAGGTAGTATTTTTATTTTCTTAATGATAACCCTAGATTCAATAAACTCACCCTCTTTCTTAAGGCATCATAAAAATACATAAATGGATTATCTAAAATGCTACTGTCATTTAAAATAATAAAGTTCTAATAGCCTAATTAAAACACTAGATAAAGCTATCAGGGCAACAATCTCAATGGACCTGTCCTTGTGATGCTACAGACCAGAATTGTTGCCAGCTCATTAATTTGAGAGAGAGAGAGAGAACAAAAGAGAAAGAGAGAATGAATGAGAACAGACTCTCTCCTAGGAACCACTTGGTTCCTAGATACTAGCACTGGTCACAGAGAACAGAACTCAAGACTTGATCCTAACAAGAAACACACCAAATTAATTTTCATTCACTTTCCTTAAAGACCCAGAAAAATCAGTCTGAAACTATTTACAAGTAGTTCATTGCATACTTTTAAGATACATGTCAAGAGAAAACAAAAGTCAGTGTTTGAGTAAAACACTGGCATCCCGTAGGCTACATTCTATAGTGAGCTTTTCACCTTGAGTGATTTCCCCTCAAGGATTAGAAACCAATGAACTTTATTTTCATATAAGAACAACTAGGATGCATTTGTAGATAACTAGCCTGATTCCCAAATATTCTGCATCCACAAGCGAGTCTTCAGCACATGTCCCAGACTTCTACCTCTGCCAAAATAACAGACTATTTAACCAGGAAATGTCCTCGTTACACACACCAAAAATGTCTAGGCAAATATATTGAATATCCTTTAAATTCGTAGCTAAAATTCTGAGAAAGCACAGGAAATTCTCAGGGACCAGACATAAAGAGCATACTGAAAATTCTAATGTATGTAGGGAAGCAGAAGTTGCAACTGCCGTAGGAAGTACCGTCAGTCTCAGTGGTCTGTGTTTTATGTTGTTATATTTTATTACCATATTAGATGAAACCTTGGGCCGATGGGAAGCAGGGAGATGGAACTGACTCTCGCATAGAACTTGGCCCCTTGACAGTGGGATTAGTTAAATACATCAAAAGGACTTGGTGTCTGCACGGTGTTTGAATGAGAAAACAGATTTCCCTTAAAAATTCATAATTATGAAACTGTCACATATGGATCTGAGGTTGAATTTATACCACCTGCATGGTGTGTGGACTTTAAACAAAGGGAAGAATGTTAAAATTGATCCCAATTTGTAATGTCTCCAAGCTCTAAGCTGAAAAAAATTTAAAATCACCTTGGAGGAATGCCCTTCCACCAGTCCATACAGGATTTCCAGAGGGAAAGCTAGTCTAAGAAAACTCTCACACTCAAAATTATAAAGCACATGAGAAGACAACCCACCATCAGCAAGAATTAGCACACACACACACGCATGGGCAGAATTAGGCTACCAAGAAAATTATATTGTAAAACAATCTATATTTATAAATTATTATATTTTAAATGATTAATAATATAAACTAAGGAATTAGGGCATGGAAGTAGGCTATAAAAAAGAACAAATATATTTAGTTCTAGAAATAGCCACATAACACTTCTAGAAATAAAAAGCTGATTATTTAAATTAAAATCCAACAAATGGGTTAAAGAATAGATTAAACACAATTGCAGAGAGCTGGAAAATACATAGGAGAAAATTACTCATCGTGAAACAAATAAAAATTACAAGTCAAAAAATATGAAAGGGAAATTAGGAGCTATGGGGGATAGAGGGAAGATTTACCATATATCTGACAGGATTTCCAGAGAAACAGTTCTTTGTGACCTTGGATTTAGGCAACAGTTTCTCAGCTATGATATCAAAAGTATAGCAGACAAAGAAAAAAATATAAATTGGATTTCACCAAAATTAAAACTTTTATATATCAAAAGACACCATCAAGAAAGTGAAAAGAACTCACAAAATGAGCGACAATATTTGCAAACCATGTATCTGATAAGGATCTATTATTCATAATATATAAATAATTCTCAACAATAAAAGACAACCCAATTTTAAAAATGGGCACAGGAATATATATATATATTTCTCTACTTTCAAAAACAATAGCAAAGGAGAGGGGAATAAAGACGACTTAATTGAACCAAGAAAGTTAAAAAAAAAGAGGGGAAAAGAGATAAAGGGGAAGTCCGGGGGACAGCAAGCACAGAGTAAGATGGCAGAAACACTCCCAAATATATGAACGGTCACAAGAAATGCAAAAGGCACCAAAGATATTCATCATATATTTATATGCTACACACAAATGAAAAGAAAGGAATTTTTTTAACCTCACTGCTAACAGAATACAAATACCCACTTTCCATTGTTAAAGTCTGGCTCTAATGACAATGATTTCATTCATGTTGAAAAGCACTTTGCTTCAAACCAAGGACAGTTAAGTTCTCTGTAGAATGTTCGCACATTCATGCTGATGCCACCTCACGCTATGGGTGGTAAAGAGGGGAAGCCAGTTTTTTCAAGCGGGAAATATGAGTGGACCCCCAGAAGCTTGCAGGCGATTTCCCGAATGCACGCTGGGGAAAGCCGAAACATAAAACACACCGAATCTCCATGCGAAGATACCGTGGGGATGCAGCCTGTGACAAGGAGCATACCCCGGTCTCTCCTTCCCCAGCCTACTGTTCTCAAGTGTCTGCGAGCACAATCCAGTGTGGAAACCAGTGGCGGAAGGGCTAGAAAATGAAGTAGGCAAAAATAGTGTCTGAGGTCAGTTGGTACAAACCATATTAGGTCCTGGACTCAAAGGCTATTGTGGTTTGAATGGCGCCTACTAAGCATTTAACAGAATTGTACTGGAAGCAAAAAAACCGAAACAAAGAAACAAAAACCCCAAATAAACCAAGCTTGTCTGACTATTGTCTGTCATTGCTTTAAACCCTGAGAAAATTCCCACATCCTTGAACTCACACTATGTCCTATAAACTGCTAAAGAGGGACAACCCACACACAGAATGGGAATTCTAGCCAATGGCCATCTTAAATGATGGCCCAGAAGACCATGAGGAAGAAAGAACCTGC
The DNA here is from genome assembly GCA_004026545.1 of Mormoops blainvillei. Taxonomy (NCBI): domain Eukaryota; kingdom Metazoa; phylum Chordata; class Mammalia; order Chiroptera; family Mormoopidae; genus Mormoops; species Mormoops blainvillei. The sequence goes on along the minus strand of PVJD01002513.1, from coordinate 85,405 downwards.
CACAGAATGGAACTTAGGGCTATCAGGTTGACTGATCAAGAAGTTCCCTCCCTTAATAGGGATCAACATTCCTACTCTGTGACCTGCAGCAGGTGATAATAACCATGGACCCATGACCACGGTATATCACTCACCGACATGCGCTTCTCCAGAGAGACACTTTACACCGTCCGCACCCCACAGTGTATTGGACGGGTTAGATGTGAATAGATTTATAACTTAGGCATGTATCAAAAGATAAGGAAATGCTACCTCCCAAAGTGATCCAGAGAGTTACATATCCGCTAAGGAGGAATCCTGGACTTGAGCTTTCTCTTTTTCAGTGAGTTTGGTGTGTGGAAATGTAGGCGTGTAGTCTATTTTGGACAGCAAGGGATGTGCTTTATAGAATGCTTGTCGTTTTCAGCCCAGTTATCTATTTCCTCTCCTGGGAAAAAGACCATGAATTTCCTTGGGGAAACTGCGTCGCCTCCTTTCTCTGTCCTGTAGACTGAGTTGAAATGACCGTATACTGGCTCAATAAGCCCTGAATAGCTTAAACCCATCAATAAATCCACACATACACACACACAAACACCATGCAATGAAGTTAACTCTATCATGAGAAAGCAATAACTCTTTTCCTCTCTATCTCAATATAACTAACAGAGTAAATATCTGCCCCTATGAAATTACTGGGTGGTTATTATTTTGTTCATTCATGTTTGGTAGTTCTATAATTTAAAGAAGTTATTTTGATCAGTTACTATACAGAGAAGTAAACACTGTTGTTAAAGCTCCGCGGGTGGCTCTCTCTGCGACACAGAAACCAGCAGCAGGTAATCAGAGGTTAGCTGTCTATAAAATGTGTGCTGGGAGAGGGGCAACCATGACAGTGGGAAACAAGGAACAAGACATGGTGCAGGAGGCAGATTGGGTCTGAGTACGTTTTCTTTTGGTTCCAAAACTCAATGAATATGTGGAAATAAAGTTTTTCAAATGAAGAGTCGCAGTCATTTCCTACTCTGCCATAACACATAACCACAAATTGAACAACTTAAGACAACATAAATTTATCATCTTACCATTCTTTAGGTCAGAAGTCTGTTATTGGTCTCCCCAGGCTAAAATCAAGGTGCCAGCAACATTGTGTTCTTTCTGGAAGCTCTAGGAGAGATTCCATTTCCTTACCCACTCAAGTTGGTGGCGCAAATTCCTTGTGTTTATGGAGTTGAATCCCCATTCCTCTGATGAGTGTCAGCTGAGGGCCATATCCAGTGTCTAGCAGGAGTGTCTGAATCGTGGCCCACAGGCCGTATGATACCCAGGATGGCTATGAATGCAGCCTAACACAAAATCATAAATTTACTTAAAACCTTTTTTTTTTTTTTTTGCTCATCAGTTTTTGTTAGTGTTTGTGTGTTTAATGTGTGGCCCAAGACAATTTTTCTTCTTCCAGTGCAGCCGGAGATGCCAAAAGCTTGGACATCCCTGGTAGAAGCTGCCCCCATTCCGTGCTTCGGGGCCTTTTCCTGTTACTAAAGTCAGCAACGTTGGTTGAGTCTCCTTCACATTTGTAATGTCCCCTTTTTTTTTCTCCCTTCATATCTCTCTGATGTACATTTCTGCCTTTCTCTTCCACTTTTAAGGACTTGTGTACTTAGATTGGGACCATCTGATAATCCAGGATAATCTCCCCATTTCAAAGTCCATACTGTTAATCACATCTGCGAAGTCCGTTTTGTCATGGAAGGTAACATTTTCACAGGTTCTAGATATTAGGGTACAGACATTTTTGGGAAGGAGGCATTATTCTACCTGCTATAACATTGCTACTGTAACCTTTAACAGGATGTCAGGGGAGTTTGTTTCAGAAATAGAAATCACAGGGTGAACATTGATATTGAGCAACCCATTCCACTATATTTAAATCAGCTAAACATGTTGCTTGTAAATTTGCACTAAGAGAAGACAGTTCTCATGACCAAGTCCACTGATGGGTGACCAGTACTAGTTTACCGTTGAGTGACATCTGCCATACCTGGTGTTACTGGTTTGGGAGAGAGGTTCTAGGTCCTTCCTCCCTGTAACACAAGGGAGTAGTTTAGCAACAATCAAAAATTTCCACGTTGGTCCATTGAAACAGATAACCATGAATTTTTCCTCTCTAACAGATCATTGTGTCCCTGTCTCCAAATTCTATTTAGCTGGGTCCAGCAGGCCCAATATGGCTTCTTAAGAAGCATAGAAACCATCATCCCCATATTAAGGTCTGTCCTAATTCTCTTTACTTGGTCTATATCAAAGCCAGATACATTACTGTTTAATTTATTGAAATCCAAACCTATCTACAAAGTAAATAAGAAAAGAGAACAGCACTGAGGATCAAAGGAACCGAGTTCTGGTCTCTGTTCTAGGCTGCGTCCTTGGGCACGTCACTGCCACCATGGGTTTCCTGAGTCACCTAACGGAAAGGGTGAGAGAACATAATATCTTAGGTCGTTTCCAATTCTGTAAGCCTCCATTATTAACTGCATTATTAAATATGTTGAATATTGAATCCAAGGAGTCTTTTGATATCTCTCACTCTTACTGAATTTGCTAACTTAATCAGTATGCTATGGAATAACTATCTTTTAATATTTAAGAAGATAAAAAATAAAATTTTAAAAATTAAAAAAATTAAAAATATAATAATTCATACTATTATCTATCGAAAATTGTATATTGTTTTTTACAAGTCACCAATTCAAAGACTATCTCTCTGAGCTTTTGAAGAGAAGAGAGTATACATTTCCTCTCCACCAAAGAGGCAGTATAGCATGGTTGTCAGGTACTCTATCGACACCAGACCACCTGGGATCAGTGCCCTGCCACTAAGTTAGTAGCTGTATAATTGCGGAAAGGTTACTTAAGCTCCTTACGTTTCAGTTTCCTCATCTGTAAAATAAGGATAATAATCATGGTCATCTCACGAGCATATGGAGTGGGATAAATGAACTAATACAAGGTTCTCACCACAGAGCCTGATATGCAGCAAATATTCAATAAATGTGAGCTATTATTGGAGCAAGGCTCACAAATTCATTTTTAGTAACTGAAGGGTCTATCTTGAAATAGTCACAGGTCCCAGTCTTGAATTTGAACCTGTTCCCAAATACCTGAGTTCCTTCAGCCTATGACAGATGTTCAAGAGAAATAATAGCAGAGAAGACAAAGACAAAATACCACATTGTAAGAAACCTACAAAGGGACACCCCTTGAAACTGTGGTGGTAAACCTTAATTGAGCTTAAGTTGTTTTTTTTTTGTTTGTATTTTAAGCATATATGTGACTTTCAGCAAGACTTGGATCTGTTAGAACAAATTGTTTGGTTCCAATATTAAGGCCTATGATTCTATCCAAAAAAAAAAAAAAAATGGGAGAGGGGGTGGGGGTAAGGGTCATTGTGAAGCAGACTCTAAGCTGTTCTAGAAGCCCTTAGATATTAGCTATTTGTGCTGTGCAGGCCAGGACTGATGCTTTTGATGCAAGCTCTGCAGTTTAATGTCGCTTCTGGAAAGGCACCATTTTTGCTGCCTCCAGACATTCCAACTTTGCCTCCGTTTGTAAGTCAGTGGAACCAGCAAGCTGAAAATGCATCTCCAGCCACCCATCTTCAAGGGTGACTCTCAGGGCCTAGGCCTTCTCTGCAGAAACAGCATAGGAGCACAAGTACCATTTGTGGTTTCTTCTGGGACTCCCCAAAATAAACAAAGGCTCCCCATAAGAAAAATGGCATAGTTACCAATCAAGACGAAGAAGATGATTTTGATAGCGGTATTGATGTTTGCGTTCACCGAGCACCAGCCCTTTGGACACATTGTATGACTCCATCCCTGTAACGAATCTGTAAGGGGGGAGTGGCACAGCCATCTGTGGAAGAAAACCAAGGCGTGCAAAAGTTAAGCGACTGGCTCAAGGTCACAGCAGCACTGACCCCGTGTCTGAGATCAGAAACCTTGATGATGTGGATGGCTGTAACGTACAGTCGCCATGAAGCTGCAGGAAGGCGCCCCCTCCACCCCATCTCACCTCACCCTGGGGATTGCCTCTCCCTTGTCTCATTTTTCCTTAGCATCCAGCTTCACATTTACTACTTGTGTTTACTTGTGAAGGGCTTTGCTCCAGTGATTAAGGACCTAAAGCGGATAATTATCCTGTGATTTGCAAGCAATGCAGTGGCTGGTATTTCTTGAAGTCCTATTGCCAAATAAATACTACCTGTGTGCTGTGTCAGCTTATTGCCCACCTTGAGAGCAATCTCCCTGTTAGTTTTATGGCACATTAAGTCTCCTTTTGGAATGAATTGGGTTTGTATGAGTGGGACTGGTTACATCAGAACAAGAGAGTAAACAGTGGGGATGACTGGAATGCTATTAAAACAGAGGCATTAGGGAAAGGAAAGGAGGGGGGAGGGTGGGAAGAAGAGGTTTAAAATGATAAAGTAATAGAAATGGAGTGGCAGTCTGAGAAGATTATATTTAATGCAGAGAGTGTGACAGTTGCAACAACGGTGAGTCAGAGGATGAAATAACACTTAGCTCTACAGGAAGGAAATTATTTGGGGAAGGAGAGGAGAGAAAAGAAACATTAGTATTTATTAAACGTCTGCTAGGTGTCATTCCTTGCACCTTTAAGCCAACTTTGTGGCCCAAGTGGACACCCCCTTTAGCGTCCTAACTTGCCTCCACACACTCTGCCATCACCGATGCCGTCAAGGGGGACAGCGAAGGGAAAAGAGATGGAGAGGGGCTTAGCCATGCTCCCAGCACTTGCCACACCATGTCGGTGCTGAGAGGGGTGATTTCTCTGCTGGCATTTTAACAGTTTGAAGCCAGAAAGCATCTTGGGTATCAGTGTTAGCATGAATCTCTCAATAAACAATTATTTATTCAATAAACAAATAAAAATAAAATGAATGTACTGAGCAGAAAAGTCCCTCTGTGAAAGAGGCAGCAGAACTGGATTTCTTGGACTCCAGCTATTCAAATGCAGTTTCATTCACTAATTACAGAAACGAGGAGGCCAGAATTTGGTGAGAGTCCCTGATTTTAGAAATCTACTAATTTTGAGATTGATTTTTTGTTTTAGGTATGAAATTGCTTTATAATCCTCAGGACAAGAAATGCAATAATTCCTTTATTTACTGCTATGGCAAGCTTTCTATGCTACTGTATCATTAACTTTCTTTAAAAAAAAAGCAAAGTGGACAAAAATATTTAAAAAGGGAGTATGCCAACATGTATGGGCTGGATCTGCTTAATTTAAAAATTAAATGATAGATTAAAAAAATTAACTATGTAACCTTGGGAGGAAGGAAGAAAACGGTGGAGGACACAAAGATGAAAGCTAGAAAGCTCTAAACATTTTTTGTTTTATATGTTTGACCTGGGGATCAAATATTAAACAGAATTAGAAAATAAAGATAAAATTTACAAAGCAGGTCCTGAAAACTGAAATCACAATGAATCGAAGGGGCCCAGCTGTGCGGCGAGTCAGTGCCACAGCCGCACGTAGAGGAGCTATTTCAAGCAATTTAAAACATATTTGTTATATGGAATATCTCTAATAAGACGCATCCCCAAAACAGTAAGAATATTTTTTTAATCTTATTAACCATATCTTCAGGGCAGCATTAGTGTGGTTTTTCTGAGACGACCATAAATCTTAGCACTTCGAAAATAAGTAATTATGTTAGTGACATAGGAACAAAGACTTTTGCCAGGACAAATCTAGATCGATGGGGGTAGGCTAAAACTTAGTGGTCCTGAATTTCATTGGAAGTATGAATGCATAATATGTTTTGTCTTTAAAAAATACATAAGTAATATGCACGTGTGTGTGTTTATGGACATATGTGTACATATATATCTATGTATATACGATAGACATGTACACATGTACCCCCTCCACTTAACTCCCTCCACTGAGAGGGCCTAGAAACAGCGGCCAAGAGAGGAGCAGGGAGTGCCTCTACCACTCAGATTATGGTCTTAAGTACCACTGGCCGGTGAGAAATTGCTGATTCTAGGTCACGGACAGCATTTATGACATCTCTTTATACCAGAAAGCAGGGAAGTTACCAGAGACTGTGTTGCTTTTTTACTTACTAACAGACCCCCAAAACAAATAGAAATAATTTTTTATTAATCATTGTTTCGTGTTTACACTAATTTTCCCTCATTAGAGTAACCAATACACACACACACACACACACACAAACACTTCATGAATTTGTGGTGGATTAATATAAACATGATTACATTTGAAAGGAGAGAAAGAGTAAACCCATTAAAAGTCCATTTAGATAAATTAAAACTACCCTTTGTGTCTAGTGTCAGGTCTGCTGAAACCCACTCTCACTTAGAATTGCTGTTATATGCTATTGATTAGCTTGAAGTCTTGGGAAAATGTTTATGTTGCCTTTAATAGAAATGAAATATAGAGGAAAGTAGCTAAAATCAGTTCCTAGACTACTTCACTTAAATAATTTATCATTGTATTAAAACCTCTCACAATTTTTAAATTTTTTCCTTCTTTAAAAGTTACATTTTTATGTATTTGGTGTTTTATTAGCTGGCGTCTAAATGTTCACAAATGTTGTCCCTTCACTGCAGCCTGTGCTTTGAGTATTATAAAATAACCAGTGTTTACCCATTTAATGTTTCTTACCTTGAGCTCTTCTGAGCTGGAATAAAAATCCTCACCTATGCTCTCGTTTTCCTGGTGCATTTCTCTTAAGCAGCATGGCAGTGAACTTTGCGTTTTATCCCATCAGCAAGTTTGATGCGAGGGATAGTTCTCTGGCCTATAGAATTTCAGAGGGAATAAGTGCCCCTAAAAGAGAAAAATTATCTTTTTCAGCTCAGCTATGATGCAGTAAAGGGGAAGAGCCTGACTACATCCTCTGTTGTCCGTTAATAAGAGGATATTCAAAAGTGGCCTGCGGACCATTGCATCAGAATCCCGTGGCTTACCTGGTAAAAAGGTAGGCTGGAGGGCTCCATCTCGGACATCAAGCCTGAATCTTTGGGGCAGTGCAGTCCTGGCATCTGCTTTTTCAGCAGATCCCACAGGCAATTCCTGTCATCATTACAACTTGAGAATCACAGACCTGAAGGACAGTGAAAAGGCATCACTGAAATAAATTCACTTCTTAATCTATTTGGATGATTTTAAAAGGCAAGGTTCCAAATAAACTTTTTGTCTGTACGGGAAGAGTTAGAGTTGATAAGGGGAACTTGACAACATTCATAGAAGAATTCTCTTTTCCTATTCCCTCCTTCACACTAGCTCAGAACAACACAACACAAGAGGGTGACACAGTGTTCAGATTTGCCACCTCTCCTCTAGATTTTTGTCTCACTTTGTCCAAATGTTTCCCATTTCTATCATCCTTCTATCTTTAGCTATTTTGGCTTTCCTATTTATATTTTATGATTGTGGCCTATAGGATCTTTTGTATAAACAAACTAAGACTCTTTTTAAGTTGTTGTTTTTTTGTTTTTTTTTAACGGGAAAACACATGTTTGAAATGATAACAGGGTGTTAACATGCTCTGACTACACAAAGTTTCCTCTTCTTTTATTCTTATACAACAGAGTTTCAATTTACCAGGCCAAATATCACAGTATTTTTGCTGTCAGTCAGTGAAGCTATAATATGTAATTTAATCATCATGTATTTCTTTCCCTGCTGCACAAACATTTACTGACTTTTTAGATTAATCTTTTAGCTGAAAGAACTGGAAACATTGTCAAACACATCGTGGTGTATAATAAATAGATTGAGCTTCTTCCCTCTGCCCAAGGCATTAGGGAGGCAAATTTCTGTTTATTCAACTCTGTTTTATTAGGTCATGCCATCAAAATGGGACTCTGTGTAAGCCTTAAATGACATCTCAATTCATTGTTTACATTCTCGACGGAATTTTATAAACTTTTCCCTTGGGAAATGCTTCCTTTGCAGGCCCCTAGGAAAAGCAAAGTCTCCAGCAGTGTCACCAATGCAGTCAAAATATCTGTTAGCAAAAAAAGGTTGTGTTTAATACTGAAGAGATATTTCATAAATGAAGTAGGTAAACTTTTAGAGGCCATTTAGTTTATCCTTTAATTTTTTACCTATGAGAAAATTGAGCTGCACAGAGATGGAAAATTTCTTGCTCAAGGCCAAATTCCATGTGACAAGTCACAGAAAAATATGAGTTCTTGGTCCAGTGTTGCATTGGTTGTGCTATGCACCAATGGGATGTGTCAGGATATTATTTTTTGCATGTCAAGAAAGGTTTTCTTTGGACCTCTTAACATAGGTAGCTAGTTAGTTAAGGAAGGGAGCAAATGGAATTAGACATTAAGCCTGATTCACTAGAAGCCACTGCATTTGCAAGCTTCCCAGGGGACAGACACCTCCCCTGCCTGTGGAGGGGACTTAATCCTAGAAGTGGGGAGGAAGAATCAGCTTTCCAATCTTCCCAGGGGTCAACTGGCCATTAGCTGGGATTACTGAGGGAAGGATAAAAAAGCAGGAGAAATCCCTTTGCTAGGTACGTGCTCAGTAGCCGCCCAGATGGCGCAAGGAAAGGTAAGTATATGCAGAGGAGAAACGAGATGACCAAGGCAAGACTTTGAGGCATACATAGTACCGCCAAAATAGTGACATAAAAGGGAGGTGTCTAGCCTGGGAAAAAGATTGAATTGGATAAGGAACCCTGGGAGACCCAGTAAAGGGGTTGGTTAGGGGGCGGGCCCAGGGCAAGTCCAGGAAGAGCTGAGAAAGAGATTGGTTAGTTTGAAAGAAAGCTTACCCCTTCCCAAACCCGAGAAGATACAAGATACAATCAAAGCTTAACAAAGGTTCGTTCATTTGCCGGTTTGTTTGTGTGCTCTCTCTCTGAAACAGACACGCAACTCCAAGCGCAGGCCCACAGATGGGCCCGCGTGCAGCCTTGGCGGCAGATGGGCAGATGGGGAAATGAGAAACAGAGAAGTGCTGCCTCTCTGGGCCCCGGTCCCCTGAGCTTGGTGAGGACAGGTGCTGGCTTGCAGCCCCAGAGACTTGCCTCAAGGCACAGAGAGATGGAGCGAAATCGTCTGATCTTGGATGAGACACCAGGCAGCTGAGGACAGTCCTTTGTTTTGACTCCAATAAATTTTACCACTAGACCTGATCCTCCTACATGTAAGTCCCCAAAATGCTTTTATCATGACGCTGGGGAAGAGCCCTATTTCCACCAGCAACAGACCCACTGGTTCTTTACCTGTTTGCAAAAACCAATATACAAGCATTCCACAGTAAATTCCTTAGCTCCTCTATTTTTCGATCCTTATAACCCTCAACAAGTCCTGTAGACACTACCTTTGAAATCAACCCCAAATCTAACCTCTTGCCCTTGTTCAAGACTCTAACATCTCTTGCTGTGATACTGTGATGTATATGAAATAAATGTCTTAGGTCTCCATCCCCATTTTTGGCACAGAGCTCCTAAAACCCTTCGAATTACCGTAAGCAATAAGAGCAATAAAGGTGCCTTTTGTTAGTTTAATGAGGTGACTTTTAAAATGCCCTTATGTAACCTTGGGATGGGGGCTGGTTGCCAGGGTAACCAACCAAATAATTAAAAGGTTGGAAATTTTAGTCCCACCCCCAACCTCGGAAGAGGGGAGAGGGGACAGAAGTCGAATTACTGACCAATGGCCAACGATTTAATCAATTGTGCCTATGTAATGAAGTCTCCATAAAAACCCAGAAGGATGGAATCTGGAGAGCTTCCGGGGTGTGGGCCATGTGGACCTGGAGTGGCCCTCTTAAAGGGTGCACTGAAGCCTGCACACTTTCCCCTGTGCCTTGCCCCATGCAAATCTTGCATCGTGGTGTTCCCGATAATAAACTGGTGATCTCATGAGTAAATAGGTTTCTTCAATTCTGTGAGATGCGCTAGAAAATCAGTAGAATCCAAAGAGGTGGTGAGGGAGCCTGTGATCGATAGTCCGCTGGTCAGAAGAGCAGATTAACAACCTGAGCTAAAGCAGCATCTGAATCGGGGTGGGGGGGTGTGGTCTTGTGGGATTGAGCACTTGACCTGTGGAATCTGATGCTGTGTCCAGATAGATAGTGTCATGATTGAGTTGATTTGGAGGACACCCCACTGGTGTCCTGAGCATTGCTTGTGATATGGAGAAATGACCCCCCAACACCCACCCACGCACGCACACACTGGAATTGGTGATCAGAACGCCTATTCACTTGCCTGGTCTGCAGCTGTCTCTTCTCCCAGATGATCTCCTTGCTTCCCCTCTGTGGTCATGCAGGTCATTTCTCTACACTGGAGCCAAGCCCAGTGACCTCAAAATGATGCAGTCATTGCACAAAACATTCTGACGTATCCCCCATCCCTCTAGGAATGGAATCCAAACTTGTGATCATGCCCTACAGGGTTTGATAGCATCCAATTCGTCTATCACTACCTGGCTTCATCTATTACTACCCTTCTTCTTGCTCATTCGACTAGAGCCACGTAGGTCTCTTACGGTTCCTCAACCATGCCAAATTCATTTGCTTCTGGATCTTAGCGCTTGCAATTAGTCCTGCCAGAAAGGCTCTTCCCTCAGATTCTGCCAGTTTATACCCTTGCTTTGTTCCAGTCCCTGTTTAAACGTTATGTCCTAAGCAAGGCCTACCTTGACCACCTGATCACATGCCTCCCCTCATCACCTGGTCATTCTCTGTTACCTTACTCTGCTTTGATCATCTCCTCGACATTTATCTGTCTGGTATTTAATTATATATTGATCCATTTATTACTCTCCAACTAAAATATAAGCCTTGTTCTTGAGAACAAGAAATTTGTCTTTTGCATTCATTCTTGGTGTCTTACTCTCAGGAAGATTACCTAGCATGTAGCAAGACCTTAATTAATATTTACTGAATAAATAAACATCATTGTTTCTTTCACTGCTTGGTAAAAGCAAGAATATATATACATACGCACACACCCACATGCCACACGCATGCACGTACAATCTGCTTCGGTCAGACTATGCTTGAAGTAAAGCATTTAATTCTGGGTCCACTTCAATAGGCTGAAGAAGCCAAGCTATTTATTCTTTAAAAAAATGATTTAGGGAGAGTACCATGGGAAAAAAAATCATTGAAAATCTGAAAATCTGCTGCTTGAAAGAGAAATAAATAGAGCATGATGGATAAGGCCCAGAAAAAAAATTATAGGAAACCATATTCTAGGTCCTTTATAAGAAAGGACTCCTAACAGGTATGAATAACCAAAGGTAGAATGGGCTACACTGTGGAATAGCGAGTTCCCCATCACTTGAGGTGTGCAAGCACAGCCTGGACAACAATTATTGGCACAGCTGTAGAAAAGGTTTTAGTATTAAATGGGTTCCTGTGGGAAATGGTGGGAGTGGTCCCTTCCAGAGCCGAGACACCCTAATACGTATCCCACCCATGTTATCGCTATTCAGAACACTTCTGAGTCTTTCTTACAAATTGCTTTCAAAATCTGTGACTCATTCCTCAGAATATGTTCGTTAATGACAAGTTCAAGTCCACTGAAGAAAGTGAGGAATAAAGCTTGTTGATATCATACATTATCTATTTTTTAATGGTCGTGAGTGTAATATAGCCATTTTATTTTGGCATGACTTTTTAAAACCATTTCCAAATAAGAATCCCCATACTATTTTGAGAAATAATAGCATTGTTGAAAAAAAATCCTTTTCTGAGGTTCTTCCTTTGAAGAAGAAAATTATTTGAACATGCAAATTCCACTGTGTGAATAAAAAACACAATGAAAGATCCTAAGATCACCAAATTATGTTATAATGTCACCTCACATAACACTCATTAACCTCCGCAATATATGCAGAGTGCCGTCACTAAATATCTCCTTTGAATGCTTTCACCAGTTATTTCATAACAATAATATTAGTGCCTCCGTTTTTCTGTTGTATAGATTGAAGATCAGAGATGTTCAGTGGCGTCGTCCCCAGTTACACGGCAAATAAAAGACAGAGTGCAGACTGAGTTTCACACTGTCGGATCCAGGTTCGTGGTCATATTTTTTACCCATGCTCGTCGAGAGTGAAAACCTTCACCAACACCGCATAATTTCTGGCCCTACCTAAGGTACACAGAAGAAATAATTCTGGGCAGTTTATATTTTCCCTCAAGCTATATAAGAAGCCTTCTATTCAGCCTCCTTGTTGGACTGTCCTGGCTATAAAGCACAGTAAAAATGTCAAAAATTATTCTCCTCTCGCATAATGTGGGCCTTCTCCTGCCAGTATGTGGAAGGCAATGATGGATTTTCCCTCCACTTTATAAATTGTCACGCCCTTGTTATTTTGTTTTCCAAAATCGATTTACATTCCATGGCTTTGTGTTAAGCTTGGGTTGCTAACTCACACATTTATTCTTAAGTTAATTGAATTTTTATTACTCCTGATAAAATTGGTGTTTTGCATTTTGCACAATATTTCTCTGCTATGGGATTTCATAAGGTACAATTATACTTGAATCAGAGTCTGGGGCAATTAATTATTAATGAATAGAATAAAGATATTAATGTTTATCTGTAACAAATGAGAGGCTACGTTTGCTTCCCTCAATTGTCACGGCACCACTTGGATTCTGATGCCTTTTCGTTGCCTTAATCAGTAAATTCCTATTGGGGGCTACCACGGATAGGTTACATAATATTGAGAGAGCTTCTAAATGAAAGTCTACATGTGTATGCATAAGTGTGTATACGTATACATACATATGTCTACATATATAGATGTATACCTACAAACATATGCATATATGACACATACATACAAGTGTGTGTGCATATGTATACACACACACACACACACACATAAAGTGTTTTGCACTGATTTTTTTCATCAGATCCACTACCTAGGAATAACTGTATGAAGTAGGGAGACTCAGTATAGTCTCTTAGTTTTAAAGATGAAGAAGCTGAAACCTGGAGACTTTAAGTGACTCACCCGTGGTCACTCAGTAAGTGGCAAAGCCAGGACTCAGGCCCATGTCTCACTGATCTGCCCCCAGAAACTGAGTGCTCGGGAGCTGACAGTAATGACCCCATGTATTTGGGGCTTACTCTGCACCAGGCGCTTGGCACACATTATCTCATTTATCCCTCAAAACAGCCCAGTGAGGTAGGTGAACCCACCTCTTACAGAAAAAAAAAATCTATTACAGAGTCAGAAAACAAAACACAATAAAAATAAGAACTAAAACAAAAACTTGGGCTGGGAAAAGTTAAGTGGCTCGCCCACGTAACTTCCAAATGGCAGAGCAGTGGCTTCACCCCGTGTCTTCCGGTGGCTATTTCAGCTCTTCAGATCTCATCTTTATGATGTCGTGTTTCCTCGCTGAGACGAATAAGAAGAGAGGGTCTCGTTGGTGAAAATCAAATAAATATTGCTTAAAAATATAAATACCTGCTTGTATAATTGTCTACCCCCCTTTAACTTCACCACCCTAACCCCAGCCCTCTCCAACCAAAGACCATGGCCTTGGCTGTGATGGAGGGAAGGTAGAACAGGATGCATGAGAACCGTAACTTGGTGTATAGACACCGTGTCAGGTCTATGATCCTTTAGGATTCCTTCCTATTGGCACTTTCCAATTACAGCTCCATATCAGTTTAGATTATTAAGTGCCCATAATATATTAAGTGCTTTTATGTACACTATTATATGTAATTGTCTCAATTCTACATGGAGGACATTTTTATTGTGCTTTCCCAGTAGAAATTCTGGTTTAAAACGTTTAAGTGTCTTTTGAAATCCCATAGCTGGTAAGTGATAGATTTTGGATTCAAACACCAGTCTTCTGACTCAAGGTCCAGGGCCTCTTTATCTACTGTATCCTCCACAGTGCTTCTGGTTAGCACACCGTTAAAGTTGGGGTGACTCACCTCTGCCCTCGAGCTCTGCCAGACAGTTGCGGTTCACGGTGGACATTCCCTTTCTGAGCTCCTCTAACGGTCTCTGTGCCTGTAAGTCAGCCGTGTTGCCTCTCTAACTCAGATCATGTCTAACTCAGGGTCTAGTCTCCAGACCAAAAGCCATCTCTTTTCTTTTTGCATTTACCTTTGCAAAAGGGAAATTTGTTAACTGGCAGGTTCTAGGACATGGGCATAAGGCTCCACCCTTGGCGCTGCTGGCTAGTTGGGGGCTGGTCCCAGCGTGATCATGAGAAAAACTCGACCTTTGACTGTGGCGGAGACAACCGAGGCTATGAGTGAGATGCCTAATTCAAAGGCAGGGAAAAAGACCCTTGGGTAGGCTACTTAGTTTCATAGGGCCGTGAGAGATTAACACAAGAACAGGTTTTGGAAGATCAACGATATATAAAGCTGTAGGTAAGAGATCAGAACTGCTGGTGATTCAGAGAGGAAAGCGCTGCTCAGTCCCACCAAGCACTATGAGAAGCAGCTAAGAAGCAACACTTCGTTTTCAAACCTGGGCTGCAACAACCGATGAAGCTCTCGACATTAGAAGATAATCTTCCTCCACTGAGGTCCTGTCATTGTTGGAATTAAGTGGGTGTGTTGTTACTGACCTGTCATCTGTTAGTCCCCGATCCTTTCACACTCTGCTCTGTGGTGTTGTAGCTGGGTCTTGATCTAACATTTCTCTTTTGTCAGGTTATGCTCTGTTTTTGCCAACAGGGGGTGCTAGAGAGATTAAAAGGCCAGAAGAGGGAGAAAGAACTTGATCCATTCCGTTTTTTAAAAATAACTTCCTCTGTTGTGCCAGCTTTTTTAATTGTATTTTTTTCCATTGCCATTTAACCCCCTTATACCCTCTTCCACCTCCACCCACAGCCTTCTCCCCCCTGCAAGCACACTGTTGTCCACATCCAGGAGTCCTTTTTCTTTCTGCTCCATCTGTTCAGTTTTTCATTCAGTTTTTCTAAGTATCTCCTCAGCAACAGCTCTCCCTTCAGCAAGCAGCAATTGGTCCACTTTCCAGTGTCTTCCAGGAGCCTCAGAACCAGCATTCATTGCTCTGCATCAGCTATCAGGACCAGCCGAACAACACATCCTCCTAAAGGCAGGTCTGAGTTACAGCTGCTCGTCTGAGCTTCGAAGCTACCAGCACCATGGAAAGCACCTTCTCTTAAGAAGTGGGGTCCCAGATCATCAGGCACGGATTCTCCAGCTTCTAGGTTCTGATAACGCCAACATCTTCCCGTTGTTTCCCCAGCCATAATGGTGGTGGCGGCTTCCGTCACTCTCTCCGCATTAGCTTTGTGTTTGCTGCTGACCGTTGCGTCCTCCAACCCCTGTTTAACCAATTCTTTACATTAAATTGTCTAAAAAACATAACATTTTGTGTTCCCGACAGGATCCTGCTTAGTTCATTGGGTCTGCAGTATCTAGTTTGGATCTCCATTAAAGTTGCCAGGACTGGCTTCCCCTTCGTGGGGAATGGTTAGGTTGAGATTCTTAAGTTCCCTTACTGCCAGTTACCTTCATTTTAAATTTGGAAATTGCTTCTCCACAGGGATAGGTATGTCCAGGCTGACTCAACGTTGCACCCTGCTGGTTTAAAGTAGATAGCTGATAGCAGGTGATGAGCAGAGGCTCTCCTCACAGTGTCCCATGGCCAAACAATTTGGATGAAAATCAGTCACCGAACCATTTCAGATCCTCCTTCTTTATACCAATGAGCCTATCCAAGCTGGCCATCGTTTGCTTTTGTGACACTATCACCCTGTACCTCCTTAAGAAGCACTGTAATTCATTTCTATCAAAATCTATTTTTTAATGTTATCAAACTCTGGAAGGTAAATGAAAAATCTTTGGGAGTGACTCACATTCTGCTTGATAAGGACTGTTATTCCCTTTCTTTGGTTAATGAGGGCTATTGAACAAACTAACTCAAGTAGCTATTAATTGAACTGAATCCAAGAGTCCAAAAATTATTAGGGTAACGCCTCCACAATTACTACCACCTTTTTCTGAAATTCATTGATACAAGAGCAGAGAATAGAGTGTGTTCTATTCATTTTCCTTGGAAGGAAAAACCTGATGTGAAGACGAAAGGATGCCAGCCTTCTTCCTGTTCCAAGGGAAAGTTAGAGAGAAACAGCCGCCAGGAGCTCTTATTTTATTACAAGAGAACTTAGTGATTTGAAATGAAGAGAATGATCCTTTTTAAAATAGTTGATCCTTTAACATAGAGTTAAGATTTTATTTACATCTATTTAAAAAAAAAACATTTTCCTAAAGAAATAATAATTTGTGGGACATGAAAATAAAAAATATTTTCACACGTAATATTTACGTCCTTCCTCCCACCCCCAAAGAGGAAACCCAGCATCATGTAACATCAGCTTATAAAGGTTTTCAAGATTCATTAAGAGGAAGTATTTGACCTAGCAAGATGAAAACCAGCACTTCATGATAAGCCTATGTGACATTTACCAGAATCTTGATACGTTGTAGTACCTGACAATGGCATGTTTATGTTTGTGTAATGAAGGTGCTGGCCTCATAGCCTCTTTGGTCTCATCTGCTGTTAACCCTGTCGTGAGGGTTACGGCTCCTCCTACCAGCCCCGGGCTGCTTGGCAGGAGGCTCTTCCCGATTTAATGTTTTCCTCCCTGCCTAGCAGCAACCAGAGAAGAGGTTCAGGACTCTTTTGGTTTCTTACCATGGTAACTCAACGCCTCCTGCTTTGTTAAATCCACACAGTAGTATTGGGGAGAAAAATTCTGCTGTTAGAGTTGGGCAAAAATTGGGAAATCCCACGTTCAGAAGAAAATAAGCTAGACATGGAGACTTCTACAGTCCCACCCTCCGGGTTAATTTGGGGATGGGATTTCTTTTAGAGGCTTCCAGGTACAACATTCCTTGCTCATTGAATATCTCCAATGCTTTGAATTAAAGGGATGTTATTTCACACAAGCATTTGGTGTTTAATACTGTTGGCTGAGGGAGGGGACGGGCACTATTTTCCTGAGGATAGACTGCAGTACCAGGGCATGTGTGCCTAGGACTGAGAGTGTGGCCAAGAGATCAGTCTTTAAATGTGTGTGTGTGGGAGGAACATGGGCTTGAGGCATCTTGTATAAGCATGGAAGCCCCCACGTGAGACCTTCGCCAATGCTAGTCAGTGCCAAGAGTGGGAAGGGAATGAGGAAAGGCTGTGCGTTTGGGGAAGGAAGACTTTATCAGGTTTACTCTTGACCCAGGCCTCCAAACATTTGGAGTGGGTCTGTCTGTCATCATCACTATGTGAAGGTTTTCCTAATAAGTAAATGGGACATAGCGGCCCTATAATTCAGCATGTAGACAATGCTGAGTAGCTCATAAGAATGTGTTTTTCGAGGACAAAATAAAAAGGGAGACTTGATGTTTGTCATTTTAATGCTAATCATTGGGGAGGCAACGTGAAGAGAAATTTCTAGAAAATAATATAAAAACCTAATGCATTTGTTGCTAACTCCAAAATTATACAGGCGAGATGGGAGCAGGCTGTTGTCCTAATTGAAGCCTTTCTTTAAACCAGAGAACCCTTATGAAGTTAAAACCCTCTATGTTCATCTATAGCTGCTACCAGAAGGTACCACAGTTGATGTAAGAAGAGAAGAAGACTCTCGTTCATATGAAACTACGTTGAAAAATGTTTAATGTGGAAGAAACCAAGAAAGACCACAAAACCACACACATGTGCGTGCACACAAACGGTGGAGTGGAGATGAAAGTGCATTAAGTAGAAAGCAAAAAATCTGGGAAAAACATCTTCCACTAATTTGTATGGATGTAGATAATATATTTTCTGTGTTTAGCTGCTGCAATGTGTTATTTGGTAACAACAGAAAGAACGATGGAGATGGAAGGTTGTTGGAGGAGGGAGGTCACTGAGAGGATGAGACAGCTGGTTGACCCATGAACAGGACCTGGGAATTCAGTCTCCTCACCCCCTCCACTGTCCTTGGAATGTAAGTTCTGCCTGCTCTTTCCACTCTAGGGTTCATTTCAAGGACACAGCCTTGAG
Organism: Mormoops blainvillei; assembly: GCA_004026545.1. Lineage (NCBI taxonomy): Eukaryota > Metazoa > Chordata > Mammalia > Chiroptera > Mormoopidae > Mormoops > Mormoops blainvillei. The sequence goes on along the minus strand of PVJD01002513.1, from coordinate 67,346 downwards.
AGGAAGGTGTGGTTGAGACCATCTGGATGGTCTACTTGACTGAACCCAGTTAAGGCCTCTAAAATGTTAATCCTGGCAGTCGGATGTGCAGATCCACTTGTCTTGTGACCACCTAAGACAAGTTCATATGTAAGTTCCCTTTCTTATTAAAACTGCCATCTACCAATCTGTAGTGGCCTGCCTTGATCCTAGGTCTCTTCTTGCCCTTTGGGTGCAGGGGCCAGTTTGGGAACCAGCAAAGTTTTTAAAATAAATAATTAAGAAGGCTGGAGTCAGGTTCTTCCTCTGCCTCTGCTCCTGTCCACATTTGAACTCAGACATGTCGTTTAACCTCGCATGTAGCCTCCATCTTCAGGTGAAAATTAAGGGAGTTAGACTAGATCAGGTCTGAAATTATATTAATGTACACTTGAAGTATACTGTGAAATGTCTATCACATATCCAAAAGATGGGTTATTACTTAAAAAAAAAACAAGCAAATAAACCTGTTCAATTTTTCAGCATTTACGGAATGCCTGCTATTTATTTGTTGCAAATAAGTCTTCCCTTTATAAGATTTTGAGTTCAGGAGGAAGCTGGATATTGGAGAGAGAGATTAACTATCGTGAAAAGAAGAAAGGGATAGCATGGGTTTCACTGACTTCCAAACCGATGTCCAAATCATTGACCAAAATGCCATAATGTTAGTACCATTTTCTAGTCTATAATCACCTGCCAAGATTTGAACAGCAAATAAGGCATAGCATTTTGTAGAAATAAAATATCTGCTAGCTCCTTTTAAAAATAAAATTTCTTGTGCCGGTTACAAATGACAGTGTGGATGAGAAGAAATTCTACTTCAAAAATATAATGAGCACTGGTGGTAATTGACCTGTCATCCAATCTGATGTCAAAGAGAGAACAGTAACCTGTTCTCCTGGTGGTGCATGCTACCTCACCATCCTCACATTCTGGGTCCAAAGGAGTGAACTGCATGCATACAAATATCTTAACCCTTCCTCTTGATTTGGTTCTTACGGAGGACAACTTCCCATATCAATACCTCAAACACGAACTCACTGTTGAAAACGTAAGGTATGTTACTGAATAGTACTAAAAAGTGGCAAACTTTTTTTTCTTCCTTCGCAAGAGGCTTCATTGATCTACATTGGGCATGTTTTGTGTGACCCAAATATCCACCTGCTTGTGGTAGGCAGAACAATGCCTCCTGCCTCAAGATGTCCATACCCTAATCCCTAGTACCTGTGAATGTTTCTTACCTGGCAAAACGGATTCTGCAAATGCAATTAAATTAAGGATTTTGAGCAGTCTATTCTAGATGACCCGGGGTCCCAGTGTAATCACAGGGTCCTTATGAGAAAACAAAAGTGAGTTAGGGAGTCAAAGAAGGAGATGTGAGGATGGAAGCAGAAACTGGAGTAAAGCCACTACTGAAAGGGAGCCACGAGCAAAGGGATGTGCACCATCTAGAAGCTGGTAAAGGCAAGGAACAGATTTTCCCCTCAAGCCTCCAGGAAAGACACAGCCCTGCGGACACAATCATTTTAGCCTCATCAGACTCGTTTCAGACTTCTGACCTCCAGAACAAGAAGATTAAAAGTTTGCGTAAATGGAGTAACTGTAATTGAACAACAATAAAAAATTAAAATAATAAATAGATTCACTGAAGAAAAAATAGTTAGTGTTATTTTAAGCCACTAACTTTATAATAATTTGTCACAGCAGCAACAGGAAATACATACATTGATTGACAACCTCAACTTGCATGCTACATAGTAGAATCCTAGTTCCCTTCTGAGGTTCTTCCCTCCTACTAACTCCTGAGGAGTCCCTGGGCAGGTGACTCCTCGGTGCTCACAGTCCAAGACATCACCGTGATCTTCACCGCCACCCACTTCTTTCTTCTATGGAGCTCTCTCTTCTGCTATGGTCTGCCCTTCATATCACTGTCCATCACAGTCTGCAGTTTGGGGTGCCACCAAGAGCCTTCTCCTGCGGTTTCAACCATCTCCATGTTGATTTGGGAGCTGTTACAGTCCCCCTTACCATTGTAGCCCAAGTGTTGGCACAGAATTTTGCCCACAATACATTACATTGTTTATCAATAGTCGTCGAAACAGATGACAGAAAGGAAAAAACAAGCAAAGATGACTCTTTAAATGGTGATTATTTAACATATGATTATTCTCGGGTAATGGAATTGCATGCCAATCTCATTGGTTGGTTTGCCTTGGCATATGTTCCTGCGGACTGTGAGGTTTCCTCCCTGCCCTGCCCAGCTCGCAGCCCACACGTCAGGGGCAGAAGCTGGCTTTCCCCTCATCATTAAATGTGCTCCTTAATGGGATCCTTTGCCTCTCATCCTAACTCGCGAAAAGGAAGTATTTCTTGCTCAGCTCCACTCTAAGGCTCATCTTCCAAGTCTTCATTGCTGTCCCAAGATCTGCCTCTCTCTAAGAATGACTAACTGCATAATTTCCATGACCTTCAAAGGAAATCACCCCACTTAATAAACAGGGGCTCATATCCTATTTTCCCAACAGAATAATTACATTGCAACGTAATAGACCAATACCTGTAAGACAGATAAGGATAAAAATACGATGTCAGAGCTTCTTTACAAGACAGTTTGCAAACTAAAGAAAGAACAGTTGAGAAAGAGAAGGTAGATAAAGAACCCAAGTGATTTCAATATTGTTCTCTCCTGGGGAGTGGAACTGTAATCCCCTGCTTTCTATGGGACAACTGGAGTTGGCCCTCGCCATTGGTCTCAGCCAAGGCATTCTATTATAACCTGTATGTGTAACGTACCTGCACCGAGTTTGCAGAAATATAGAGTAGGAAAGAGACAAAAGATGAAGGCAGATATAATGGAGAAAGATTCTTTGTACTACAGTTAGCAAGATATGGGTACAAGCTCATTAAAATATGAAGAAAGAGTGCTAAAAATAAATATCTTCACTTTTACAGAAGTTCTGAGTTTTCTTCATTTCTTTTGTGGATTAAAAAAAATAAACACTTAGATAACAGAAGGTTTCTACTTACTACATGATTTTACTGAGTTGTTTTCTGTATTAAGATGGGGATTTCCTTAGAAAATATGTAGATTAAGCCTAGAAATGCCTCCAGAAACATTATTGGTTTTTTTCTTCTAGAAAATGCTAATATAGAAATTTAATGTTGAGGGACTGTTGTGTTCAGTGCTGTATTTCAAGAACAGAATTGGCACTTAGCAGACACTCAGGTTTTTATTAGGAATGCCTTTGATTACTCCTAATTCCCAGTGATCTTTTCTTTCTCTCATTTCTACTGTAGTTAAATTCTAAACGGCATATCCTACGGTTACATTTCGTCCTGCCTTTAATTGACGCCTAGCTGCCTCCTGTGTGGACTCCGGCTTTACCTAAGTACACAGTGACTTCCCCGAGATGATACTTTTCATTTTACAGAGCACAGAGGAGGCAGTGTAGCATGGCCTCCGAGTTTGGGATGCCTGGCTGTGATCTCCCCACTGCTGATTAGCAGCCGTGAGACCTTGGGCAGCTAGCGACTGGGTCTCTGTGTTACGATCTGTAAAATGGAAGCAATAATATTTCCCTTAGATGGATGTCAGGGTGAGTACATCAGCTCATTCATGTAAGGGGTTTGGCAATACCTGGCACATAAAAAACAATAACGCATGCAATTATTTTTACTTAAGCAAATGCTATCATGAATTGATCGTGTTTGTATTTTTTTTTTAATTAAAGTACTTGGTGGCAGAGAATAGATTAAATATTTTCGAGAGGGCCCAAAGGCAAGTAAGTGTACAGGCTGAAAAGGGGGAAAGTTAAGGATTATTGTACTGGCTTGGCTCATAAGGAAAAATGCAGAAGGCAATACGGTCCTTAAGCGTTTTGAAAACAAAGATTACGGACTTCCAATGACAAAACGGCAGCATCTTGCCACAGTGCTTGACACATATAAGGCACGCACGTATTTGCATAATTCTTAAATAAACAAACAAACAAACAAACAAACAGGTCATGGGATAAAAATCCAGGCATCCTGCTGCTGCTTCCAGAGAGCTCTCCAGCTGGCCGAAAATTCGGCTCCCAAATGCAGGAGGTAGGTCACTGTCTTTGGTTCCAAACCCTGGCTACGACGGGATCTGCTGCTCATCTTTGGCAAATTGCTTTCTTTTTTCTCTCTTCCAAAAGTCCTTTCGTGCGGTGGGCTTTCAAGGCACGGAGACAAACACCTCCCCGCTCCATGTTTCCCAAATGGGATAATTCTCACTATCTCAGGTTCTTTCAATGCTCTGAAGTCTCAATATCTTTCCTGCTGAGCCTCCAACTCTTGAAATAAGAATCCTGTTCTTTCTTCGTCTGGGTCTCAGTTTTTAATGCATTGACCACCTGGAGTCCTTGACGGTCATGCCAGAGAACAGATTCCTCGTCCACATCTCCTTCTTTAAGAATAGGCAAGTCTGCCGGTAGTTCTTTTCTCCAATCTCTGGAGGCAACGGGACTACGCAGCTGCGGCTCCCAAAGTCAGCCCAACCCAGGAGGCTCCTGCCGTTTAGCTCTGCGCCTCCCCGCGTCCTCCCCCCACACCTCCCCGATGCCCCCGCCACTCTGCGAAAGGACCCGCCAGACTCCTAGGCTGTTGGAGTCAGTTCAAAAATCCTGGGAACGCTGCAGTGTAACTCCTTTGGCTCCAATACCGAACCCTCAGATGCCACACAGCCTCGAAGACTCGCTAAACTGTCTCTGTGCGGAAGAACGGTACCCGCTTCCCTTTTCCCGCTGCCTCTCCACTCATCCGCCTTTTATGCGGCTATTAGACCGGGACTCACACTGCAGTGGCTTCTAAACATCAAAAATAAAAATGTGCAAAAAAAAAAAAAATTCCCTGCGGGCTGCGTGTGTTTTTTGTGTGTGTCCATCCGTGCTTATGCAAAATCTCCAAACGTCAGTTTGCATTCCGGACATGAGCACCGAGAAATCCGAGATCTTCCCAGGGATTCCCCTACCCTGCCTCCTTAGCTTCAGTACTCCCAAAGGGGTAGGTCTGGGGCTTTCTCAAACCACTGCTGCAGCGATAGAGGCGATACAAATCTGCTGCGATTTCCTTCTCCCTCGCTCCCAGTCCTTTTCTCAGGCGAACAGTCCCGAGCGCATGATTTCCTTCCAATCTCCCGCATCTACACTGCAAGAGGCTGAACAGGTACAAGTGCTTCCCTGGCCTCAGACAGCCTGCTGGTCGCTAGACCAGCGGACCCGCAGGCTCCGCCGGCTTCGGCCTGGGCGGTGGGTGGTGCTCCCGCCGCTCCCACCTTCCCCCGGGGCCTCGGCCAGCCGCGCGCTGGGCGTGCGCGCGCGCGCGCGCGGATTTAGTGGAGAAATCTTCGCTGGAAGCTGCTGAGTGTCAGGGGCAGAGAGTATTCTGGACCTCAGCAAAAGCTTCCAAAGCACTTGAGCTTCCCGAAAGAAAGAAAGAAAGAAAAAAAAAAAAGACTGAAAAGAAGGGAGGCCCGTTCCCCCAAAGCCCTGGTTTCCAATAGTCTTGGATCCTTCCGGAGCTGGGCAGAGGCGCAGTTGGCCGTGGCCGTGGCTCGCACCCGGACTTGCACAGATGCTTTTTCTACTTTCAGGAGGAGGGAGGTGAAGGGACTTGCAGACAAGAGTTGCACCTGCTCTAGGAACCTGCAGAGAGGAGAACTCTGGGGTAAGTAATGTTCTAGCACTGGAGCGGAAAGGGGGGAGGAGGAAGAAGACAGGAGAGGGACGAGCGGGAGAGGGCAGGGAGCGAATTAAGAAAAAAAAAAAATCCTTAATATTCCGCAGCAGAGGGAGGGCCAGGCAGCACTCGCAGATTGAGCCCTGCCCCGGGCTCCCGCGCCGAACCAGCTGGCGCGAAGTTGTTTTTAAGGAGAAGAGAAGCTCTCCAAATCCCGGAGGGTGACTGATGCGGGCGGGGCGGAGTCGGAGCCAGGCTAGGGGCCAAGCGGCTGCCGCGGTGGCCCGATGCTCCGACGCCTGGCGCTCCTGTCTTCCTTATGGCCGCGTGGAGCCTCACCTCTCCACCCTGGCCTTCCCATCTCCGCCCCCGGGAGCGGGCGGCCAGGCTGCGGTTGGGTCTCCCGGCGGGCGCGGGGACGCTCACCTGGCCCAGCACCCCCCCCCCTTTCCACCTCCCGCCCCCACCTACCCTCCTCCTCCCCTCCGAATCGGGAAGCGTCGGGATCTGTAGGCGAGGAAATAACGACCCCTGCAGTTGCATTGCGGAAAATCGCGGCGGCGGCGGCGGCGGCGCTAGTTGAGGGCGAGAGAAGCGAGGGTTCTGGGGAGCCCAGGAAAATAGCAGAGGAACGGAAAGCGCGCGCGCGACGTGGGGAGCCCGCGGGCTCCCGACGCGCCTGGGTCCTCGGCTCCCGACCGTTCCGGCTCGGCGCCCTGGACGCGCCACCAGATCCGGCGTGGAGGCGGCGGGCTGAGCGCGGACTTGGGATCAGGGCGGGTCGGCGGACGCTGCCAGCGGCCGGCGGTTTCGGGCATTAAACCCTGCCTCTTTTTCTCTGTCTCTCTGTCTGCTGCGTCTGCTCCTCCCCCCGACCCCCGGAAGCAGGAGGAGAACGGCCCCGGAGCGGAGCAGCCTCCCTCTGACCATGCCCCGGTGAGGGGGCGGACTTCGAGGGCAACTTGTCTCGGACTGCCTGGGCTCGGCCAGCGAGCTGCGAGCTGCCGGGGGCCCGGAACGGCGCGGCCCGGCGGGGGGCTATCGTCTATGTCTTCTTGGGGCGCCCGGCGGATCGGGGTCTCGTTTTTGCAGAAAGAGCCCAGCGCTTGCGGCTTCAGGTGGCTGCCGCCGCCTCTGCTAGTGTTGTTTCCGCCACTCAGGCCAGGAGCAGAGACCGTTGAGCGGAGAGACCTCCGGGGCAGCGAGACATCGGACATGTGTCAGCACATCTGGGGCGCACATCCGTTGAGCCCGAGGGGAGATTTGCCAGAACAATTCAAACTGCGATATTGATCTTGGGGGTGCCTGCCCCTGGCCGGCTGTCCGGTGGGAGTGCGAGTGTGCGCTCGCTCGGAAGTGTGTGAGTGTGTGTATGTGTGTGCCGTGTCGGGCTCCCCTCCTGTCCCCCGTTTTCCCGTCGAGTGATGCACTTGGAATGAGAATCAGAGGATGGAAATAGTCTGGGAGTTGCTTTTTCTTCTTCAAGCCAATTTCATCGTCTGCATATCAGGTATGGGACGCGCTGGAGTCAGGGGCGGGTTTGTGTCGTGCTGTGTTTGGATTGTATGGGATTTTATCGTGTGTGAGACACTCAAGTGGCCTCGCGGGAGTGGGAGGGGAGGGGGTGGTGACAGAGACCCTTTCAGCTCTGCGGGTTTGCAGCCTTCAGAATTAAAAACCTTCTAAGCCCAACGATGGGTGTGTGCGTGTGTGTGTGTGTGTGTGTGTGTGTGTGTAGGGAGTAGTATCTGTATGGAGTTCTGGAACGTAGAAGGGGTGGGGGATGAGAAAGAAGAGGCAGATGGGTGTTGATTTTCAACTGCTTTTTGGCTGAGAACTCTGGCGCCGAAATCTGAGCCTTGGCAACCCCCACCCCCATCCCCTGGCTTTCAAAGTTCCCAAACTCGGTGGTTCTGGCTGGCAAAATGGACGCAGAGCCCTGCCCTGGTATCTAAGCACTTTCAAGGGACTGCGGGAGGATGCGGGACTGGAGAATACGGGCAGGGACCAGAGGGATGTGGCGGCCCTCCATGCCTTCCCCAAACCTATCAGGCCCCCTGGCGATGGTGTGAAACAGCCTAGCCCGCCCGCATCCACCCCAAATAAAAGCAAACCCCGTCTGAAACAACACACCGCAGCATAAATACCACTTTAGATCACCGTCCTTCTGAATCCTCAGTGGCAAGGATGTGCTGGCTCAGAATTCACTGACCTCAGGCTACTCGTGCCCGTCTTTGGTTTTAGAAGCTGACAGGAAGCCAGTGGCGGTGAATGAGGTAGGGCGTGTGCCTGCCTGCCTGCACCTGTGTGTCTGTGTGGTGGAAGGGCTTCTGATTTCCAAGCAATGTCTTTGTTGGTGCAGGGAGTTGGCGGTGTGGAGGGGAGCTGTGAAAAAAAGCCTCAGGATTAGCAATGTTCCCCAGTTCAGTGTAGCGCCTCATCCCATTGACAGTGTCCACCCCACTTCCCTTCACCCTGTCTTTTAGGTGCCCAGAGTTAAGTCCCATTTGCAGTGCTCCCCTCTGCCTGCATTCCCTCTGCAGAATTGGGGACTCAGCCAACTTCTCATGAAGTAACTAGAAGAGAAGAGCAGGAACCCTGCCCCAGTGAGCAAACGCAGTTGAGCAGCACTGGGGGGACAGGGATGTGTTTCCTGCATCTTCCTTCAGCGGGGCCAATCCCTACCCGCTGAGCCAGAGCTGAATCTGGACGTTCAAAACCCTTGCTGCCCTTACCCTGGACTTAGGTCCAAAGACTACTGTTCAGTTTCAATGATTTCCTCATAGGGCAGGAATAGGAAATCTTTTATTCAAAATCATTCCGTTCAAGGCTTAGCCACCTTACCAGGAAATATTTTGTAAGCCTGGCAAATAATAAAAAGTGCCCTAAATTCCCCTTGTGGGAACTATTTTACCTCATCCCATATCTAAGGAAAAATTCCCAGGTGACTGGTAAAGGTTTACATAAGTCGTATATCCAGGAATGAACTGGGTAGCATCGCAAAAGGCCGCGTTTTGCATCTTTCTCTCCTACATGTCTATTTTGAACTCTCATTCCATATTTCACTAGTTATAAAATAGCCTCCCCCTCCCGCTCTCCAACATCATAAATAATTTTCAAATGAGAAAAGCCATCTGAGTCCTTTTAAGATTTGCAAAGGGTTAACGTCTTTGAGGCTCTGGATCTCCCACCCCACCTCACCCCGCTCCACTCCCAGCATCCTATATTTTTCCAGCCCCTGCACTTTGGTCAGGCCATCACAGGGGACCCAACTGAGCATGGGTGTGTTCTTAGCCTCCCCTTAATGGGATACCTGTCACAGCCACACTTGATTTGGTGTATCAGCAACTAAATTATATAAACAGAAACATCAGGAGGGCGTTATATCCGACCCAGGAGGGGTGCTGTGGAGCACATGGCCTTACACATGTATTTACTAAATAACCATCATTGCTAAGTAATGAGAGGATAAAAGTATAAGTGAAATTGCTAGCTATTAGCTAAACACAGAAAACTAGGTTAGCGTTGCAAATGCCTAGTTAGGATCTGCATTAATTTGCACTTTATGAAGACATTTAGGCAGAGATGCACCATTATGTACTCTCTATTTACACATCCATAAACTTAACTTTAAAAGATCATTTTCTTCTTCAGAGCCAAGCTGGTCTCTGCCCTCCATAAGTATAACTACTCAGTCAGTGATGTCCACGTAGGTCACAATTCTGATTAGTAATATGACTCACAGTTTGGAGGATTCTGGTTTTTGGGTTTTTTTTCCCCCCATCTGGCAGCTTTAAGAGGTTCAGGAATGCAGTGCACTAAGGTTGAGTAATTGTCTCAGGGACAGTTTAGTAGGTCTTTCATTTCTGGGTCCATGATTTGCAGTTTTAATTTACTCATGACTGAGCTTTACCAAAGGAACATAATCCTTGATTATAGTATCTACTAAATCTTTAAAAAAAAAAGAAAGAAAAAAGAAAGAAAAGAAAGAAACAAAGCACCTCTCTACCATCTTGGGTGGAATTGCTGTACTAATTCTTAGTGGGTTACCAGGCATCTGTGATTGATGCACAGCTAGGGTTGGCTTCATCACTGAGGAATACCAGACTAGAAAAGGCCAGCAGAAGTCTGTACTGTAAACGTTTTGCAGAAAGAAAATTTGGGTAATAGATCTGGCCTGTAGAAGGTGTAGTGACTGAATTTCGGCCATGAGCATTAGCTTTCAGGAATACTCTGAAGCCTTGTAGCTTAGTGTTTTGTGAGCCAAAGGAACCTACCCTCAACCCACCCCATCCCCCAAATTAAAAGTGTCTCCAAGGAGTTTTCTCCCTAGGCCTGTGTAGATATATTGCTTAAAACACAGAGACCTGCACTTGGTATGTTTGATGGCTCGGCACTAATCATTTGGTTGTGATGAAGCTGTGGTACTTTCCGAGGTTGCTGATCCTACAGGATAATTGTAAGGAACAGAACACTTTATAAAGTGCCGTAGCACGGTGTCTAGAATATAGCAATCCGTGGCCACAAATGGGACGAGGGGTCTGCTTGGCAAGGCTTAGCTAGCTGGCTGCTGGGGAAGCAGCATGCGTGCCTTCCATTTGAGAGATTTATCAGTTTTGGCTCTTTGAGGACACACAGCTAGGCTGAAGAGGGAATGCCGTGTCTGGGAGTTCTTGGGGCTCCACATTCAACTCAGATCTCATTTTACTGAAAATGTAAGGCAGCCAAGATCTGCGAAGAGGTGAGATGAGATGAGAGAGAGAGAAAGAGAGAGAGAGAGAGAGAGAGGAAGAGAGAGAGAGAGAGAGACGATTTTTCCCTGTGCTTACAAAAGCAGCTCAGATCTGCAAGAATGAATGCATAGCAGCACCACGAGAGAATTTCCTGGTCCAAAAACAGCTGTCTGTTTTAATTCACACAATGCACTCTGCTTCCCTATATCTAACTTTACTTCATCAGCTTATTCATAATAATAACAGTAACAACAATTATTATTATGTGGTGCTTTTGCATATATTATGTAACATTGCACATATTTTAACTCATCTGTTCCTAGAATTGGTAGGGTAATTTTATGTATAAGGCAACCAAAGCCCACAGATGTTCAGCCTGGAGGATTCACAGGCAGGCCTGAGTCAAAATTCAATATATCATTCATGCTTTGGTTCAAGATTTCTTTTAAATGTTGTTATAAAAAAGGAATTATTCTTTTTAATTTTGATATCTCAAATTGAAAGAATAATTTGTGTTAGATGGATGTAAGTCTTAGAGAGTTTGGAAGTGGAAGTTTAGGGTGATTGTAGTCTAGAGCGAGAATTAAGGTAGCATCTGAGTTGTGCGTGACTCTGTCATTCAAACAGAAGAGACTATTGCCCAAGTTTTCCCGCCAATGTCTTAGGATAAACAACCCCGACAAGCAAGGAATATTTCATCCATTCTTTTCCTTATCCGAAAATTAAAATGGTTTAACTTCAGCTTTTTTACATGTAGAAAAGGGATAATAGTACACGCTATACACATTTGTTATGTGGATTAAAGAGATAATGTATTCCGCCTAGTACAGGATTTCCTCCTAGTACAGGGCCTGAGCCCTGCAATACTAGTGATTTCCTCCTAGTACAGGGCCTGAGCCCTGCAATACTAGTAAGCTTGCAAAAATGTAATTATTTTTCCTACAAACCTGACAGTGCACGGGTTTGTGAGGCCATGATAGAAGAGAGCCTTTAGTTTCCTTCCCTTCTGCTTGTTTAAAGGCAAAAACAGAATATCAGCAAGCACATTTTATGACAGTGAGCATGAATCCTACTTTCAGGGTTGCCTTGGCTTAACCACTTGCCAATGGTTCTTCCTTTTGTCTCATACAAATGAGACTGGCAGCATTAGGTGCCAGTGGGTAGTCATGAGTGGCACCCACTTCATCCCTGTGAGCCCAATATGGAGATGAGGTTTTGAAAGTTTAACAAATCACCTGGGAATAATACAGTGCTTATTACCCAGGGGAGCAATGGAATTTTCCACTTTCTGCTCATAAATTATAACTTGGTATAGAACCCAACTTCCAAGTGCTTCCAAAATGCCAAACTACAGATGCTGTCCGTGTGACTTGAAATAGAAAATTCCATGAAGTAAAACAAGAGCCAAACAAAAAACACTTATCTGATGATGATGTCATTAGCAACATGGCTCCCATGATGTCACATAGCCCAGTCACTGACAGATGCCGTCATCACAGATGAGATTCTCCTGGCAGTGAGATGAGAGTCTTCCTGAGTAATAAAAAGGCCCTGGGGGAAAGGGGGCTGGATTACCACCCTAGGTAGCCAGTACCTAACATCTCAACTTTTCACCTTAATTAGCATTACGTATTTGGGTCTGCAGTTTAGATCAAGAAGAGATCCAAGCACCATAAAAGTGTATGGTGCCAAACCATTGTAGAAACAGTGTAGAGGTTAGAAGGCCCAACCTGCTCTTGAAGTCTTCCTTAATTATCTAGATGACTTTAGGCAATTCTCTCAACCTCTTAGTGTCCCTGTTTCCTCACCTGTAAAATCAAAATGAACTCCTCTTTGCCTATTTCAAAGAATTGTTTATAATATTATGGAATGATCCATGCTTAAGATACAGTTCTAAAATCAAAGTTGAGATATGAACACACAGTGTAAAGTTATATAAAATAATATGAATAAGTCTTAATTGTGAAGATGTATTTATAAAAGCAAAGTGGTGATGCACAAAATATATCCTGAGATCAAACAATAAGAATCATGCCTAATTGTTTGGTAAAGGGAATGAATGCCACGGAACAGAGAAGAGTCCAGACAACGAGGGAAATGGAGAACTTTGGTAGATGCTGGAGTTTGGGATAGAAGAGATGGAGTGGGGCCACATTATCAAAGGGAGAGGAACAGGGTGATATGTACAGTGAGGACGGTCCCAGTTGGAATAAAATGTTCACTTTGGGAGATACTGGAAAATTAGGATGCGCCCACTCAGGGATCTTTTGGATTGAGAAGACACGGAGTGTCCTAATGTATGTACTGTGTTGGTGGTGTTTATTTTTAGTATGGGTCTTTGCAACGACTCCGTGGACTGAACTTGGTTAAAATTTGCTTGAGAGTCGAACATTTCTTTGGATCTTAAACTTGTGTGACATGTGTCCAGTTACTGCTGTACTTTGCATAGTTCGTAGCCTATTTGAGATCGTAGCCAGTTGAGATATGAGGGGCCTTCAGCTTCCTCCTCTGTCGATTAGAGCTGATACTTCCTAAAGTTATTGATCCTATGGGATAATTGTAAAAAAGAGAACACCGTTTTTTAAAAGCCTGGCATGGTAACCTCTGACCCAGTGACACATATCACATGAGAGTAGGTATGGGCTTAGGAACCAAGATAGGCTAACATGTAAATCCTGCCTTCTATGTTCACTCTCTGTGTGGTCTGGGAGAAGCTCTGTGAGTTCTCTGAGCCTCTGTAAAATCAGGATTGGAGAACCCATGCACAAAATCCTGCCATAGTGCCTGGCTTGTAGTAGTCAATGAATTGGAGCTGCTCTCATAAAATCGTTATCATCACTGTCATCAATAACAAGGCTCGTTGTTGACACTTTAAACCTGTTTTTGTACATTACAATTAGTTATGGGGTCATTTGTTCTGTGTTCAACAAAATAGTCCTGCCAGCTAACTATGTGCCAGGTGGAAGAATCACAAAAATGAACAGTACCTGGCCCTCAGTATTTACAAGATGACATGTGTTATGTCCTTTGTCCGCTTAGCCATTCAACATTTATGGAGGGTACCCTGTATGGAAAGTACTGGGGACCCAACAGGAGTGAGAAGACATTGCCCTTTCCCTCCTGGAATTCATCATCTAATGAGAGAGTGATTTTTTAAAAATTACTAGTTACACCGGAAGGCGATAGGAATTGTAAGAGGAGAGGAGAATAGAGAAGGGACACTTGACTCATTCTGGAGGTGGAAGGAGTAGAGGAAGGAGGGTAAGCAGTGCCAGTTAGAAGGGGCTTCGACTGCATCGCGAAGGCTGCTAAAGACTTGGCTTGGAAGATTTTGTCTGATTGACCAGGAGGACTGTGATCGGGGAGGGGTGATCGTAGGAAACAGCATTTGCAAAGACAGGGAGATCAGATAGGACATGATGAATTCAGGGAACTGTCAAGAGGTCAATATAGCAACAGCTAGAGTGGAGTGTGATGGATGAGGCTGAGATAGAAGAACATTGAGGAGATATGATCCCAATAAGAGTAATACCTTGCATCTAATCATAGTAGAAACTACCCTTGTGCCTCTCTGCGCAGGGAAGGCAACCTTTTAAGACCCAAGAGGGTTGGTCTAATTTATACTTTTCTCTCTGTTAGGAATAGGACAGTCAGGGTTAAAGCTTTTGGTTCTGGTCCAGCTGTGCTCCATTTGGCCCAGATCACTAGTTATTTTCCAGCGTCGTCTCTAGTTCCAGGTGGCTTCCCAGAAGCTTTGGAGATAACCCAGATACCGATGACAGAATTTATCTCTTAGTTTGTCTCCATGTATTTATACTCTGGCGGGGGGAAGCCAGGACCCTACTGGTTGCCCCTGGATTTTGCAATTATCATTTGGAAATTATCATCTTAGTCTCCTGGGTAATTGAATCTTTCCCACAACTTTTTGCAGTTTTCATCTCATGTAAAACCTTAAACGAAATTTTAAAGGATCTCCAGCATGTAGGGGGCTGGAGTGTGGAGCCGAGCATGGTGAGAAATGGCCTGGAATCGCCCTTCTAACAAAGCCATAACTGTTCCTTATTGACAAGATCGGACTGGTAATAGGGGAGCCAGCGTTTTGGGTTTGATAGCATTTGCATGAAGGTAAAGGAGACAGCCTACAAATTGCCTCTCCCTCCTGATTTAGAAGAGGTGGGATCTTTGTCACAGTAAATGCAGAATTAATCCTTAACTTTGTCCAATACATCATGCCCAGTGGCTGAGGGGGCTGGCATCGGAAATGAAGCCTGCGGCTTTCAGGTGAGTTTTCCAGAGCCAAGTCCTGCCGGCTTCACAGCACCATTGGCAGCCATGCCAAGGTTGGAACGAACCCATTTACTGAAGGATATGAGTCAACATATCCCCCTTCTGTTGTCCCCTCTTCTCCCACACACAGGCTTCCTTTCACCCTCTAGGAAAACAGTGGTGACAGCAGCGCTTAGTGAGTGAGCAGAGGCTCTTCTTCCTCCATGATGTTGGGAGAAAAGTAAACACCTCGTAGGATTCTTAGACTAATAAAGGTCCACGTCTATGGAAGGGTTCGCTCCCGCTCCCAAAGGGTTTAACGTGTTGACTCATTAGTCCCCAGGACGCTAATGAATGCCTCCTCTGAGCCAGGCACTGCGCCAGGCAGAAGGTAAAACATAGTGAGCGAAAACAGCCATGATCTTTCTTTACCCTTGGGAAATGTATATTTACTTATAAACAAATATTGGTTTCTTTTCCCATTGCCCAGCCCGGTACCTGGCACGGAGTAGCTGCGCAGTAATGAATGTTTGAATTACTATGTAAATGAGTGACAGGGAGTGATTGAGACCGGTTTTCCTTCTTTAGCAGCAGGAGCCTGGGAGGCAAGATGAGACTAGGAGGGAATGGGGATAAAGACCTCTCTGTTAGCTGCCCTCTGGCTTCTACCGCGTGGGGCTCTTGAGCATGCAGCCGGTCAGAACTGGGACCTTCCCAGGGAGCACCATGTTTGATCGTTTTCTGTTTCCTTCTCAGACTTAACTCATGTCTGCATTTGACCAACCAACGCTACTTGGGGGCACTTACAATTGCTTTCAAACGTATTTCAGCAACATTGTGTTCTGTGATATCATACTACAAGCCTTGAACTAGGATGATTAAGGATCAACGGACGCATTGCTGTTCCTTTCTGCATGTCATCTCTGGAGGTTGCTTAGGATAAGGCGCTTTCTTGTTGGGATCCAGGACAAGAGAGAGCCCCTTAGTTCTGTATCGAACTAGAGTAAGAGGGCTTCAGGGGGAAGCCTAACCCACCCTTTAATCTTGGTGCGGAGCAGTACAGGAGAGGGCCGATTCTGTGGGGATTCCGTCTTGTTTCTGAAAACTACTCCCCCCTCTAGCCTTTTGTGACAAACCTGCGGTGTAGCTCACTAGCTCTTAACCAGGGAAGAGTGCCAGGCACCAAGACATTGAAAGAACATGGTGGATTTGCAGTTCTTGGCTGTGTCTTCTGTATGTAATACCCGAGTTGACCTGAACAGCTGTGAGGAAACGGTCAGTTGGATGGTTTGTTGTTTGTTTACTTGTCGATTTAATTACAGAAAAAAATAGGGGTGGTTACAGGACAAAGGCCCCTGTTATTAACCTCTTAGTAGGTACACAGAGATTCTGCTAATGGTTAAAAGTGAGGCACCTGTGAGTAATACATTTCTCTTGTATGGCCTGGGTGTGAATAGCCATATGTCTCTGTTTAAGCCCTATAACATACAGTAATGACACCAGCTCTATTTCGCAGTGGCTCAGATCCCTGTGGAATGAAATATAAAGTAGTGAAGTCCTTATTTTTTGTGGCTGTGACAGGTTCTATCCTGTTTGTCCACTGTGGAGCAGTTCATGATGGCCTTTTTGCTTGGGCCTTTGAAGCGCCGTGTTGTGATGGCCCTAATGAGAGCCCTTTGCAGATTTCAGTGGGCGAGTTGATGCAGCCTTCTTACTTATGTACTTTCCCCTCCTACTTTGAGAACGGTTAAAATTAGAGTTTGACCGAGCCAAGCAAAGTCTTGTAATGCGCCGCATCTCAAGGCAAGACGGGTCGAACAAATTAATGAATGAGAGTGCCGTTTTTGCCTTCCACATTCAGGCCAGCCGTGCGTTCAAGTGAAATGTTCCTCCTGGATCAGAGCTGCTTGCCGACCAGAGACTGTATTTGCGAGTGCTTTGCATCAACGAACGTGTGAGGATGGAAGTCACCGAGTTAGTTTTCATGCTAAAAGTGCTACCACAACAGTATCAAAGAAAATTTAGGAAATCAAACTGATTCCCTGTAGACTACATGTTCATTTACCAAGTTTTCAATTCTAAATCTTCAACCTTAAATCTTCCTGCTTTTTAAAGAAAAGTGTACTTTATGTCTCAAGTATTCCCCCTTGCTGCTCCCTAGTTATGTTTGCTCAGGACTTTCCGGACTCTGTGTCAGATAAAACTCATAGTTTCGGTGGTGCAGCGTGCGATAGTAGAAGCTGTCTTCCTTCTGTCCATTCCTAACTGTCCATTGGTGACTGGGTGTACGCGCGTGTATGTGTTGGGGGCGGGCATTTGTGTGTAAGGTGCTTGCGTAGGGGGAAAGAATCCTGTCTTTGTAGACACTTGGGCATCTCAAGGCTGATATTAATATTCATGATTTTCTTTGTAATAGTTTCCTATAGTTTATTCATCTAAAAGGGCGTGATTTATATTTATCTTTTTCCCTATTTTGAGCATTTGTACAAGGGGGACTCCCCCCAAAACTGAAATTATCTCCTGGAGGTTGGGCCTCTTATAGTACAGGCTTCCCCCGCTAGGTGAGTGTTCTAGGAACCCAACCATATCAGTGTACCAGCTGGCACTGTTATGAGAGGCTGCATTCGGCTTCAGTGAATTTTTTTTTGAAGACTCTTTAAATGCATTTGCCCATTTCATGCCAGGTGATTTAGGGGGCACTTGCCTGCACCGTGCTGAGTGTTCAGCAGTTTTTGACTGAAAGTGCAGGACCCCATGCCCCACCCTCCCTATTCTCCCGATCTCGTCCCGAGCAACTCGCTTTTTGTTTCCCCCCAATGAAAACAGTCCTTAAAGGGAGACGCTTTTGCCGCTGTGGAAAAGGTGAAACTAAAAACTGCAGAAGCACTAAAAGGCATCAAAATCGATGAGTGCAAAAACTCTTTTGAGCAATGGGAAAAACATCTCAATAGGTGTATTGCACTACATAGGGAGTACTTTGGAGGTGACTGAAGTTTAAACACATAAGAATAAATACACAGTTCTTTATAAATAAATTCCAATTTTTGGGTCCCCCCTCATATTTCTAATTTGACTATTTTTCGGTATATTTCATGACTATAGATATTTATTTCTATTGAATTATTTTTTAAAATAATCCCAGTATTGCGATTACTGAGTAAAATAGCAATTCTTTCTGGCTTTACCATGTTGCATCCATAAGTAATGTATAACCTGTTTATAAGTCTCCAGAAATATACCTGAATCCTTCAAGGAAGTAAATAAGTACGTACAATACTGATTACACTTTCAAAGATCTTTCAACCGTGGTATACCCCAGAAACTATTAACAAAAACTGAATAACCAGGGTATTTAAGATGTTATTTTGCATAGTAAGTCAAATCAAAGACAGGAAACCATGGTCAAGAACAAGCAAATTCCTTTCCCAAGTCCAGAATTTCGAAGCTTCTTGAGTATTGTTTCTAAAGCATATTTCTATAAATTATAGGGAAGAGTAAATAAAATGGGTGGCAGACAAGATTATGGGAATACAAGTTAGAACCTATTAAAGTTTGCGTTTTCAGTGGCCTGGGTCCTGCTTTTCTCCTTTTAAATGGGGATACCGAACAAAGTAATTTCTAAGACCCTTTTCAACTTGGACATTTTATAGTGTTAACAGAGTTTGCAGAAAATTACCCAAGTTTACTGTCGATGCTAAACTTCTCCAGTTTTTGAAACGTAGAGGCAGCAAGAGTAAATTACAGGGCAGACTTTCAAGACTGAGTGAGCAGAAAAGTGGCACATGACTTTCGAAATGGCAAGAGTGAGATAACGCACGATGAGAGAATAACCCAGACTATTTGTAGAATAATGACTTGGTCCATAGCTCTCCTACAGTAAGACTCTGGTCTTTGGCTACTGTGCCAGAAAGCGTTTACGGAAAACCTCGGGACCTGTATATCAGTCTTAGAATTTAATCTCAGCTCTGCTATTACTTGTTGTGGGACCTTGGGAAGTTACTTAAAATCTCTAATCTCTGGTATTCTTTTGGATAAATTGGAGGTAATAATACCTATCTTTGGAGTTAAGGGAGACTGAAATTTTAAAACACAGCATAGGGTTCCGCACGTAGAATGCACTTGATAAATGGTGGATTTCGTATTGTTATGACTGAAGCTAAAAGAACAAAAGACGAGTTGGGCAAAATTAAGAAGGAATTTGGCAATATCATGTAAAACATGGGGATTAAATGAGCCAATTCATGTGCAAGTGTTTAGCACAATGCCTGCAAATAACATATAATCAATTGAGGTTAGTTGGATCGGATTCACTAGAGGAAGCTGGGATGTCCGGGGAATATTTTAAAGGTAACAAGAAAGAAGGCAATCATGTCTTTTTAATAAAATGATCTTCAGGGTCAATTTTCTGGGTCTGGCCCACATTTTTTTAATAATTAAAAAATTTTAATGCTACATATTTTCATTTTACAACTAGGTGTAGACTTATGAAGGCCTCTAAGGTATGGTCTTGTGTAGCTAAGTACTTGGCCTTGACAATGGTGGCATAAACTAAAGCCTAATTCGTTGTTTTTCCTGCTTGATATACGTTAGTCAATGTTGGCTTATTGGTCAGAGCAATAAAGCAACGAGGTACCATGACACAATTCATTTATGGTAAAAGACAATATTTACACGTTCTAATATTGTCACTTGCTGTTTTTACTGGAATTTGGTTACTCCATCCTTTTCATTATTCAGCCTTGCCGGCTTCCCCAAGCACTAATTTACACATGCGATAACCTTAAGCGTGCTTTTTCAACAAATTTTCAACATGAAAAGATAGTTTTGATTTGTTTCATATTCGCTTGAGAGAATGATTTTTAAAACAATAATTAAATGCTAGGCTATTTCTGGGATTGCAACCTGCTTCCTCTTCAAATATATCTGATCTGAGAATTTCATCAAAAAGCATTAAAGGAAAACCAACAAGAAATAGGACAGATGACAAATGCTGTGTTGATGTTAAGTAAAGACAAGCAAACTGTGACCTAAGTGTGTTGGTCTCCAGGGAGCCGGCTTTGCAGCTTTTCTGGGTGTTTGGTTTTTCTGTGGGATTTTTTTCCTCCAATCACATCAGTAGAGGCTGGATTACAACTGAGAATGCAGAGATTAATGGCCTGTTGTGACTAATCCACTAAACCCCTGCTCCTGTTTCTCTTAAATTGATTGAATTTAGAGAAGCTGAAGATAGACCCACAGCAGCTAGCGTGATATTAGATCCCAGTGAATTAATGAGACCTAATAGCTCTAAGTACATGTAACCAAGAATCATGCAACCTTCATGGAACATAGTCACTTTTTGCATTAGGGAATTCTTTCATTACTTGCTGATTTGATTAGATCCAATGTGTTGTTTCATAATCTTTTTTTAAAAAGAGAACATTTTCATATGATTACATTTAAAAATTATAATACTGATATAACCCAATTTTAAGTAATTTAGAGAAAAAGAGAAAAGGAAACAGATCCCCTGTAATCATATAACCTGAATGCAACTGTTGTTAAGAGTTTGTTCCCCTCGAGGTTTTTACTGATAAGCATTTTTATTTATGTGAAACTGTATCCCACGATGCAGTTTGAGCAAAAAGTCATGTGAGATAAATATATGGTTTGTGTGCATTAAAGCAAGGCCGGCCTCCAATGTAGACAAAAACCATGTGAACATAATTATATATACATAGGTAGATAGAGATGGCGTCGTTGAAAAATCACAATTTTATGCTAAGTCGGGGAGCTCAAATTGGATGAAATTTCTAAATCTTTAATCATGAATCTGTTGCTCTAAAAAAAATAATTAGTAGGAAGATAAAAAGATGAGAAATGTAATCATAGTATTAGGGGTTTTGAGTAGGAGAAACATTGGAAGAGACAATTTAGAAATGAGTATTTTTTAAAAACTTCCAGTTACCTATTAAAACACAGAAATACATTTAAATGTACTGAGAAGCCATTTGGGTGAGGGATTAAAAGCTTACACAGAGGCAGACCTGGGGTTAAACATACCCTCTGCCTCTTCAAAGCTGGATGGTTTTGGGTCCGTTAACTCCTGCATCTCAATTTTCTAATCTGTGAAATGGGAATTTTTTTTAAAGTCATTTATTTTTATGTGCTTGATGACATATGAAATAAGGCATTTAGTATGTTATTACCGGGCAGATATTAATGGCTTCACAAATGGGACCCGTTAGCAACACCGTATCCGTAAGATGCAAGGTGCAGGCAGCCACATCGTATTCAGAGCAAAGGAGGATTCTTTGAGTTGCCTGCTTTATAGGGAACGTTGTGCTAAACACTCTGAAACCCTCCATACTGCCCTCTGGCGCTCCGGAAAGAGCTCACACTGTCAACACCGATGTTTAAAAGTCTTGCGTGGTAGCCCATAAATACCTTTCCAACTTTGTTCCAGTTTGCCACCTCACTTCTCTGTGAACACACCTTGTACATCCTTGCCGTTGCCTTTGTTCGAGTTGTGTTTCTCCACCTGGTTTTCACCCACCTGAATCATACCCGTCTCAGCGAGTGGGCTCCTTCCCTGTGAGAGCTGTCGCCATCCGTCCAGTTAGCAATGGTCTCTCCACCCCACGGGCTCTTAACTATCTCCAGAGCTGCTCATGGCCCACCTGTCTTTCCTCCTCCATCAGACGGAAAACTCAGGGTGGTCAAGAGTCATCTCCGGCCCCCACTCCCAGTACAACATGCTGACTGGTTAGGTTTTACTCTGCAATCTCTCAGGATAATTACAATATTACCTGCAGACATTCCAAGTAGTATTTGTTCATTTATTTCCTGTTCCTGAATCCCCCTACTCCCTCTTAAAGGCACTACAGCTCAAGACAGGGCTCAGCCAACGGCAGCTGGTGGGCCAAGCCTGGCCTGCTGCCTAGTTTTGTAAACCAAGTTTCCCTGGACCACAGCCATGCTCCCCCATTTATGGCCACCTTTGCACCGCAGCAGCGGAGTTCAGCAGTAGTGCAACAGAGACTACATTGCCTGAAATGCCTAAAATATTTACCGTTTGGCCCTTTACAGAAAAATTTTGCAATCCCCAATGCAACGATTGATTTGAATGTTTCCAGCAGGTAGAATGATAAACTGGGTGCTAGCACAACCCATTTCTTCAATGGATGATTGTCTAAATTGTAAGTGAAATATTTTTAAAAAGTGCTGTTGAGCCTTGAGGCTTTAGGAACTTCGGAACTGTCTTAACTTCTGAGGCTATCTTGGCGGATTTTACCACCCCAAAGGGGGTTCCTTTTCCTTATACACCTACCACCGTCAGAAACCAAACAAGAAATCTCAGTTTGAGTGGGTTCGGATTTGTAAAGCTCCCTTCGCTGTCAGGGGAGCTTGGCACAGCTCTGGCCTCAACCAGGCAACATCGTTAGGGGGAAGGAGCCCCCCTTCGAGGGACGGTTTGTGCTGGGGATGGCAGCTTGGCAGAGAAGCAGCAAGATTTCCACGAGTCCGGTTCTGCTGCCAGCCCTTTGAAAAAAATAACCTCTGCTTTTGGGAATACGAAGGTCAGACTGCATTCAGAAATAAGAACGTCACCTGGAAAGACAAGCAATTTTAGAAATGACAACCTGAAAAATCAAACCTTTTCCCCCTGATGATTGAGACAGGCCAGATACATAACCCGAGCCGTGATCAGTTTCTGCACTTGGATAGAGCGTTTCCTCCCCGGTAACAAGCTGAATAAGCTTTGCGGAGCTCTGGGAGGCTGCTGCCGGCCTCCCCGGACAGACAGGGAAATGGAAGATAAGAGGCAGTGGCTTAGCCTGGCCACGGCGGGCCTGGGGGCTGGCGAGGACCCCTCAGGACTCTCGGGAGCCGATCCCCAGCCCTCATAGACCGGCACTTGCAGGGAGAAACCCTGAAAGCAGGTTTCGGAATGCTGCTTGGCAAAGGTTTTTCTGGACTCTGCAGCAGGGCCTGGCAAGCAAATTGTTTCTGTGAGGCCGGGAGCCAGGCGTGATCTTTACATTTTTAAATGGGGGGAAAACTGAAAAGAAGAAGAAGATTTGATGACACGGGAAAATTATATGAAATCCAATTTTGGTCCATGCATAAAATTTTATTTCAACGCAGCCACATCCGTTCCTTTATGTATTGTCTGTTGGCTGCGTTCACGTGACAGTAGCAGAGTTGAGCTGCCTTGACAGCCTACGGCTGGCAGAGCCCGAAATGTTTACTATCTGGCCCTTCCCAGAAAAAGTCTTTGCCAACCCCTGCCCTGGAGTACATGTAATATAATCATTACAATCAATTTATTGAAGTATAATATATAATACACTTACTGTAAATGTACCGTTTGATGAGTTTGGAGAAAGACTAGAGCCCTGTAACCACCACCACCGCCACCACCAGGCAGAGCGTTTCCGTCTTGCCCTGGGTTTCCCAGTACCCCTTCCTGGCCGTTAGCTCTCGCCGCCTCGAACTCAGGCCGCCGCGTACCTGATCTCCGCCAGTAGGAGCAGCTTTACAATGTTTGTTTCCTGAGCATTTTGAATCACCGGAAACTGTGTTAAAGAAGAGTGATCGTGTGAAAACATGTCTTATTTTCTGTCATTTGATAACTCCTTAATTTATTCCAAATACCCACTCCCAACAGCCACTTCACTGTTTGCAGTATTCGTAGCTAACAGGCACTATGCAAAGAGTTTTCCATCAAATATCTCATTTAATCATTAACCTGATACGGGAGTTCTTATCCGCCTCCCATTTTACTGAGCGGAGACACAGGCACCGAGGTTAACTACTTGCCGAAGGGCCCCTGGCTGGTAAGATGCGACCTGAGATTTGAACTCTGGCCATACATCTGAACCCAGCACATAAGCTTGACCACCACACCACCCACTTACCTGGTCTTCTCCACAAGCCTCCATGGGAATGAAGTATCAACATTTTAGGGAAGAAGGACTCTCAGAGCGGTAAAGTGACTGGTCCACGGCACACAGCTTCTAATCACCGGCGTCAGGATTTGAACTCCCAACCACAAGCAGAAGGCAGAGAACGGAGAACAATTGAAAAACATTATTTTGAAAAATCACCCTGTCCTGCAAAGAGCCATGGGTGAGCAAGCTGTAGATAATGCAGGAGGAGGGAGGGCTGAGGAATGGCAGTGGGTGAAGAGCCGTCTTAAGCCAGATGTACTTTCTAAACTAATGGATAGTCCAAGACTATTTAATGTAAACAATGAATGGTAGTAAAGTGCTTTGGAAAACCCTGCGGGGTCCATTCACACGGACCAGCATCAATAATCAAAGCCTATCTTCTTATCCCTTCACAAACAGCATCCTATCTACATCAGTCGGTTTAGGCGGGGAAGAGAGTACAAATCAAAGTCAGGAAGGAGAGTCGAGTGGGGTGTTCCCTTCCCCCTCCTCCCCCCACCCCTGCTATTTACAAACGAGACGATGCTGCCTACCAACCCCTAGTTTGAATGATTACACTGCATTTCTTCAGGGCCTTTTTACTAAGCACTTGGCACCTAAAAGGCACCCAAAAATATTGCTTGTTGTTCTCACTTTCTAGGAACACTCCATCAGCCTCTCTGCAGGCTTTTCTTACAACCCAGGTCAGGAAGCAATGTCCACTGAGGTCTTTAGTTGGATATAATAGAACCCCTTCAAGATTAGAGTAAGCAGGAAAGAAATTCATTAGAGCATTGGAGGTCTCACTACATCAAGGGCTGTGCCAAGGAATCAGAACTGAAGGCTGCCCTTAACAAGAATGTGCATTGTTCTAGAAAAGACCCCTGTTCCTGCCACTGCTGAGCAGAGACAGCCAAATCCCATCACTTATGTGGACTGGCCACCAACTCCACCAGCGTCCAGAAAACTGGACAGCTCTCCCGCCAACCTTACTGGAAAACAAATTCCACATCAGACCTACTTTCTCATGTTGTTCACTGCACAATGCAGGTCTCAGGCACGTGAGGTTGGCCAAAGTCAGTCACGTGCCCGCGCCCTCTGAAAAGTCAAGTTCGGGCTTCTGCCTGGCTGGGATTGAACACAAAAGGCAGGAACTACTCCAAACATAGTGGGCTGGCTGAATAACGACCCCCTAAATTGTCTTTGTCCTAGTTTTGGGAACCCGCGAATATGTTACCTTTCATGGTAAAAGCGACGTAGCCGATGTGATTAAGGATGTTGAGGTGGGAGGATTATCTGGGATTATCCAGGTGGGCCCATGTAATCACAAGGGTCCTTATAAGAGGGAGGCGGGAAGATCTGAGTGAGCGAAAGGAGATGACAGAAGCGGAGGCTGGTGATGTGTTTTGCAGCGGAGTAAGGGGCCTGTGGGTGAAGCGACGCAAAAGATCTCTAGTAGCTAGAAAAGGCAAGGAACCAGATTCTCCGTTAGAGCTTCAAGAAAGAACACGGGCCTGCCGACACCTCGATCACAGCCCCCTAAGGCTCACTTCAGACTTCTGAACTCCAGAAGTAAGATAATCAATTTGTGTTGTTTAAAGCCGATACGTTTGTAATAATTTGTTACAGCAGCAATAGGAAACTAATACACGCAGGGAAAACACTCACAATGCGATGGAAAACCAGAAAACATGACCAAGGTGCAGCAGGGCAGCATCGAAGGGGAGCCCGCAAAATTGTTCCCCACCTTCGATTCATAGTTCCATGTCTCCATCCTTTGAGAGCAGTCTACTACAACCCCGAAGCTGAGCTGAGTGAGCAAGCTGAGTAAATTGCTTGTGATTATTCGGCGTGTGCGCCTACTTTATTCATTCCATGATTTATTCAACAAATGTTCTGTTCATTGAATAAATATTTACTGGAGTTAAGGGCCAAGCACTGTGAAAGATCATGCGGTTACAAAGGAAAATCAGAGAATAAGACAGAGCTAACTGTCGGGAAGTTCAGAGAATGCTGGTTTTAGACTGAACTGATTTTCAGTTGCCTCTGTATATCGAATCCCACCAAAAATCTTCCTGAGGGTAGTTGGGAAGAATTGGAGTTAGGATGTCCAGGTGATTTCAGAAGAAGAGCCCCAACAACTTATATATAAAGGCATCATAACCAGAATAAATATATTTCAACGGCATGTCTTTTCTTGTAGCAGGAAACACTTGTTGAGTGCTTCCTCTGCGTTAAGTATGATATTAGTAATTTCTGTGCTGTATTTTAATATAATTGTCCTGTCGACCCCAGGAGGTATAGATAACTGTTTTCCCCATTTTACATATCAGGAAACTGAGCCTTAGAAAATAGGACCAGTTTTGCATTGCTAGGTAACAGAGCTGGGGTTTGAACCTCAGGTCTTCTGACTCCTGGGTACACGTTTGTGGCCTGCCTGCCAGTGTGCCCAGCACTGGATTAGGAGGTACTGATTCCCATCAAGATCCTCGTGAGTGGGCCTCACAATTTAGTAGATCAAATAAGCTATGGGAATGCAAACAAAGAGTTACATTGCTTTCTAAGTTGACCGACTTAAAAGGGAAAACCCTCATTTGTGTATACAGTTTCTGGTCCATTTGGTTAAAGATTATAGCAGTTTGTACCTGAAGGAGAAGCAACCCCCTCTGTTGCTTTTACAAATTTAGGTACAAAATGCATTGTAGATTATTTCTTTTTTTTTTTTTAAATCCTCAACTGAGGACATATTGATTTCAGAGAGAGAAAGAAAGAGAGAGAAATATCGATGTGAGAGAGAAACATTGATCAGCTGCCTCCCGTATGCCCCAGCCAGGGACTGAATCGGCAACCCAGGCATGTGCCCTGACCGGGAGCCGAACCCGTAATCCTTTGGTGGACAGGGTGATGCTCCAACCAGCTGAGCCACTGGGCCAGGACCATTCTAGATTATTTCAATTTTAAAATCATATCGCATGAGGGATATGTGTGTATATCTCATGCTCTCTCCTTTCTCCACCTTGCATTCACCTGTAGCTATAAGCTCAGCCCAGTGCGTCAGGCAATAATATTGTTTCCTTAATGCTCCTTGAAGCCTCTTTTCAGGAAGTGTGACAGCCAGAGTGGCAGCCCTTCAGCACCCTGTTCAAACATGGGTGCCTCCCCTCTGCAGTGGTTCATCAAGGCCCCCCAGAAGGTGAGGCGGCAGGGCAGAACTGTGTGCAGGGCACACAGACACCACTTATCACTCCCAGGCTGAGTAGGTGGGGTGTTTAAGATCCCTCAGCCACCGAGCCAGGAGCTACTTCTTACCCGAATGGCACCCAGGCGCCGTGTTCCCGGGATTCTGGGAACTGCAGTGTGCCGAGTTACCGCCGAGCACTCCCGTTGACAGATGGTGTGCCTTGCTCATTAAATCAGGATCCTCTTCCCTCCCAGGGCCCCAGGCATGTTGGGAAACAGACTTGGTGGTGTTTTCTGATGCTGAATGGTCTGTAGCTCAAGAGCGTGAAGATAAATATTCTACTTCATTGTGCAGTCACTAACTTAAGCCTACCGGGCCTGTTCCCTCCCCTGTGACAGGGTGCATTTAGAAAAGTGCAGTGAAGCGCTTTTAAGCACCCAGCCCCTCCACCCGTCACTTTCTTTTGTACAAGACAAGCTTGGCCCTTTTCTCTGAGACTTGCCTCCACACGGCGTTTTTTCTCAATCATGTACCATATCCTGAAACAAAAAGAGCCCTCCCTCCCCGCGCGTTTAGGGCTTAGGTTTGTCTTTGAGGCAGCATGGCGCAAAGCGTTTTCCTTCGAGCGCTGTTGGGGAAAAGACTACCGCCTGTGCAGAGATGGGGCTGCTGATAGGAAGCCACCAGCGTGGCTTCGACACAGGTAATAAACATGGTGATGGAACAACCATGTTAACAAGTTGTGTATTTATCTCAGGGGCAGTGGGAAGCTGCAAGAGGGCCTTCGGGCGGGCAGGGGTATCACGTGATCGCATCTGAGGCTTAAGAAGACCTCGTCGGCCACACGGTGGAGCATTGACAGGGGGCGAAGTGGGGCGAGGAAGACAGGTAACCTGGAGAACGGCAGCCAGGAGACTCGGGGGGCAGTCTGAGCTGCAGATGGCGGTGGTCTTGGATAGGAAGAGCGATGGGAAGAGTCAGGAGCTGTTCAGGACATGGATCGATGGAGTTTAATAAATTGCATATGGTGGGGTTGACGCAGAGCGGTGGGTCAGACCAAGACCCAGGTTTTGGGCTCATGAACTGCGTGGATGGCAGTGGCATTCATGGATCCAGGTCACAATGGAAGAGGGGAGCTGTCGTGCCTAACGTTCACCCTGGATTGAGTTACAGAGAATCGCAAGACATCTTGAAAGGAAGGAGATGTTACAGTTGGGGAGTGGGAGGAAAGGAGTTACTAGGTAAAGAAAGAAAGCCCAGTCTCCTCCGCCGGAGACTTTACCAGGGTATAAGAACAAACAAACCTACCACAACTACTCTTTAACTCATATTACCAAAACCACTATTACTACTGATTGCCTAGTGTATGTCTAAACCTTAAGTAGCCTTCGGTTCTTACAAAGACCATGTTGCTAGGTATCATTCATCACCCCTATATAGCTGAACAGACTGAGGGCTCAGATATTAAGTAATTTAGCTGGAGTTAGAAAGCTAGTAAGTGACTGAGCCCTGATTCGAACCCAAGTTTGTCTGGCTCTGAAGAATATACTCGTGACTCCTAGGGAAAACTGTTACCCAAGGGACACATAAATGTGTGCAGGGTTAGGGTGATGTACCTTGAGAATAAAGTGCTGAGGTAACAAAGAGCCTGAGAGAGGGTCATTTTAGGAATATTTCTTGGAGAAGCTGAGGTCCACTGGTTTTGGGTGAGGCTTTATATGCTAGATCTCGGCGTGCAGGACATTAATTTGAAGTAGGGAGAAAATAAATTAGATTAATAACATATATGGTGAAGAGGGCATTGGAGGTAGCTTTTTGAAACAGCATTCTTCTGTATAACCTTTAATTATTCAACTTTGCCAGTGAGATAAATGCTTAGCCTGGCCCACGTGACTCCCATGACAGGATAAGAAACTTCTGTAAACTCAGACCCTGCCCCCTCTCCGGGCGCCCTGTGCTCCAACCCTCAAGAATCTACTCACACCTCCCCCCC
Organism: Mormoops blainvillei; assembly: GCA_004026545.1. NCBI lineage: Eukaryota > Metazoa > Chordata > Mammalia > Chiroptera > Mormoopidae > Mormoops > Mormoops blainvillei. Next base: position 38,540 of record PVJD01002513.1, on the reverse strand, counting down.
CTGCTTTCTTCCTTTCTATGCTTCTTTCCTTCCTTTTCCCCTTTACTCCTTCCTTTTTTCACTTATTTATTTAGTGTTCATAAATTGAGCAGTGCCTTAGGAACTGTACTAAGTCTTGAGGGTCTTGGGGATGCGAAGACGAACATCCTCAAGGAGTTTGTGGGTGGCATTACCCAGGGGTCTTGGAATCTCTAGGCTTAGCTAGTGTTCTCCCTCTAATACATTGAATTCATAATTCATTGTATTATACTTTGAAATACATGATTACAAACACTGGGTCATGTGAACAGAGACCAGGAGAGGGTGCAGCTTTGTCTAAAGGAGGTGGACTTTGAGCTGGGGTTAACAACTAGCGGAAATGTGTCAGATGTGCGGAGGAGTTGGGCTTTCCTGGCAGGGTTAGTAACAGGTGCCTAAAAAAGCAGCAGGTACTTGGAAAACGGTGTCCCACAAATGTCAACCTGCGCCGTTTCTGAAATATGACTTATTTTTTCCCCCCTCATCACCAACCTTGGCATTTCTCTTCCAAAATCCTGAGGCCTCTTCTTCCACTGTATTCTCTTCTGCTTCCTTTCACCCCTTTGCTGACTCCGGATTAAACTCTTCATTGTGGATCTCTGACGGCTTCTCCCCTGCTTTGCTAACCACTTTAAAAAATAGACATTTAAAAGCCTTCCATGCGTCTCACGCTATGTTATGGCTCTCGTGCTGTGTGAATCGACGCTCCCTGCCCAGAGGATGTGTGCCCCACTACTGAAGCCCTGGAGCCCAGGGGGCTTGCTGAGAGGTGTACACCAGGGACTCTGCCCACTGACAGCTTGGCGCCTGCTCCCCGGGTCAGTCACCTGCTGCATGCCCGCCCCCAGCGAAGGGCAGGGCGCCAGACTGCTCGCTCACCAACCGGGAGAGGCCTGGACAGGGAGTGAGGCAGCCCCCGTGAAACACGGGTCAGGTCCAGCCTGAGGCTCAGCTTTTTAAATTTTTCTTTACCGCTGATGCCGCATGAGCCTTCTCTGCATACTCGGCCTGCCAGTGGTTCTCGGGGCCCTCTGAGCAGAGGCAGGGCTGATTTGAGCCACCTCACCCCACGTATTGGGCTCTGCTCCACGGTATCCGCGCTGCTGCTTTGCTCTGGTGCTGTGCCTCAGCGGAATCATGAGATTTCAGCAGGTCCCCAGTCCGTGGCTTGGTCCTCATGAGAGGCCCCTGTCTCTCTAATTGCTGACTTTCCTTCTGCAGGCATTACACAGGGGTCTGGGAATCTCTAGGCTTAGCTATAGTGTTCTCCCTAAATTTGGTCCTACTACCCACTGACTAAGCTCACTCGGACCCGCCGGACTCAGGTTATAAGAGCCCTAGGAAAAGATGCTGAATTCTGAATACGCCCTGAGCCTTTAGTCTTCATCGCTGCCTACACCCTGGAGCCCGGATAGCAGATATTGTTGTTCATTCTAATTATTATGAGCAAGAGAGCAGTTAATATGCACGTACTCTGCCCATTACTGAGCTAAGCACTTGACGGTTGGCCCCCATACCTTCCCAGTGGCTGCATGAGAAAGGCGCCCCACAGTGCTGGGACTCCCGCTCAGGCAGCCCCGCTCCGAAGCCTTTTCGCTTCACCAGAACGCACTTTACTGTCTGCCCCGACTGGGGCACGTCCGCCTGCTGTCATGCGTGGTGCTTTTCCAGCCAAACCAGCCCCCAGTAGAACCTTTCTCAGGGTCCTCCTCTTCAGTGCTTCCACCACTCTTGTGGGCAAGCCTTGTTCCAGTGTGACCCCTTCCTCCGTGATTGGACAGTGGTCCTTTACGTAATCGGACCTTGTGCAGCTGAATCTCAAAATGATCATAGCATGGACTCGAGGATTCTGAAACGACCATTAGTGTCAGATTGTATACCAAGCGGCCAATGAATGTTTATTGTGTAACGTTTCTATGCTCAGCCGTTTTCAGTTCGGCAAAGGGATTGCTTGGAAGAAGAGGTCTCAGTGATTAAGACCAGAGACTCTAGAATCGGGCTGCACAGACTGGAGTACCAGCTTCACCGCCTCGTAGCCACGTGATCTTGCGGCAGTCACGTGTCCCCTGCATGCCCCAGCATTCTCACCTGCACGATGGGGACAGTGATAGCACCTACCGTCCAGTGTTTAAAGATTAAATGACTTAATTCAGCATAACTGCACGTGGTCAGTGTTAAATCACTATTCGCTGTGGCGATGGTGGTGATGGTGAAGGAGAACATGGCAGTGTGGCCCCTGTTTCAAGGAGATTTTAGTCTCATAAGGCAAACCTTAGATCACATAAAGCAAAACAAGACCATATATAATTAAATATTAGTGTAGGTAATGAATATCAGACGTTTAATAAGGGTGTCAGTAATTCTTGGGGAAAATTGGTAAAGACAACATGGAGCAGGGACTTGACCATGGCTTTTGGGATGCGTAGGCTGGAAACAGGCTGAGGGGAAAGTGCTGGTTCAGCCTTCTTGACATGGGGGCTGCTTCCTTCAGTAGAGCGGGGATAGTCCTTGTCACAGTGTTTGTATTGTAACAGTATTACCCGTTGGCTAAATTTCCATTCAAGTAAACAAAGCGCAGGATTCTGGGTCTAAGCTGAAACTTCCGTGGCTTGCATTAGTCCTGGGCTAAGAGTGATTTTCCCTTGGGTAGCAGAGCATGAAATGGAAGAAAACTCAAGATACAGTGTCCAGCCCTGACCTCGTGGCTCAGTTCGTTGGAGTGTCATCCCATACACAAAAGGGTGTGGGTTAGATTCCCGGTCAGGGCACTTACCTAGGTTGTAGGTTTGACCCCAGTGCAGGAGACAGCTGATGGATGTTTCTCTCTCACATCAGTGTTTCTCTCTCCCTCTCTCATTCTCTCTCTCTCTGTCTTTCTCTTTCTCTCTCTAAAATCAGTAAACATATCTTCAGGTAAGGATTGAAAAAAGAGAGAGAGAGTGTGTCTGGCGTGGAGCTGGCCTGGAAGTTGGACGGTCAAGTCATGCTCTCACTGAGCAGCCGACTTGGAAGGCAGAATAAAGGCGTGACCCCCAATACTGGAAACTGGTTATCCTCGCCGGAAGAGGGCTGGGAATGGAAGAGAGAAAGGAGAGCATAAAGACAGGGAGCAGCAAGCTGGGAAGGGCCTCAGTTGATAAATGATGGCAAATAAATTCTAATTAAGGTATCAGATGAATTAACTCAAATTAAGGCATCAGATCCTGCACCAGTGGAGTCCTAGGGGAATTGGCCGTAAGGCAAATGGGTCCTAATGATAGCAGTGGGATTGGAAGAGATTCACGTCTAGAGGTTCTGGTGTGGGCATCAGCCTGAGGAGAGATGCCATGAAGTAGGTGGCCCACGAAGACCATTGTCAGACTCAGCTTGGGGGACTCTCAGTGGTCTTGGGTTGTACGGGAAGAAATTTTATGAGATTGAGTGGTGTTTATACCTTTCTTTCAAAGTATATTTTAAGTTTCTATTGTGTTGGAGGTACTTCAAAAAAATTTTTTCTCATCTGAGGACATTTTTTTTCATTACTGAGAGAGAGAGAGAGAGGGAGAGGGAGAGAGGGAGGGAGAGAGAGAAACATTGATGAGTTGCCTTCTCGACCCCTACTGGAGATCGAGTCTGCAGCCTGGCTAAGTGCCCTGATGGTGAATTGAACCCACAGCCTTTTGGTCCATGGGATGACACTCCATCCAACTGAGCCACACCGACCAAGGCAGGAGGTTACTATACTTTTTGAAACCGTGGTGGAGACAGAGGTGACTCAGCCATGGATCTTTCAGTTGAGAAGCTGACAGTCTAAAGCATAAGATAAAATCTACTTATAAATAACTAATATGAGGTAGAAAGCCGTGCCTGATGTAAAGTAAGCAAAGATAAAGCTAGGAGGACAGAGGAGGGAGTGATTGTTTTCCGTGGGGCCCGTTGACTCACAGCCCCAGAGCTGGCGTTGGCGTCACCTGGCCCGGGGCCAGGTTTCTGCTCCGCCACTCGAGAGATGTCGTCGTGACCCTGGGCAGGTGCGCCTCACCTCTTTGACTATATTCTCATCTGCAAAATGTGGGTCAAGGTAGTGCCTATCTAACAGAGCTATTTCTGGGATTGACTGAGATAGTGCATGCAAAGTATGTGTCACTTGATAAATGATAGTCGCTATTAATTCCAATGGACTATTTCATTTAGGGTCGTATCCCAAGGAAATATAGATCCAGAGGATACCTGATATCAGAGATCAAGGGTCGGCCGAAAATGGAATTAAAGGGGCTTAGAAGCATAAAAGAGGAATGAATTTTAGTGAAATAGAAAAGAGAATTATTGCCAGCCTGAGCCCCTTCCACTCTTTCAGGGTTTACCAGCCGGATGCATGTACATAACTCCCAGGGAGCTGGAAGGCACCAGCTTCTCATTGCCCGCCCACTTCCTCCCTAAATAACACAGAGATGCCTCCTAACTGGAGTGGAGCTGGTTGGTGAAACATTGGTATTCCATTGTTGGACAGCCGGTTGGCAGCATCTATTAAACTTTAAATAAAGGAACAACGCGAGTGTCCCTGAAGCCACAATTACACCTCTCGGCGTGTACCCTAGAGAAATGTGCATATATGCTCACTGGGAACACGTTACACAGGATTCTCAGTGTGGCATGGTTTGAGCATAAAGACACTGGAAATCACCCACATAATCCCTCCACAGAAATGGGATAAGCTGTGATAAACTAAGATAAACCATGGTGAATCCACCCCATGCAGTACTCTGAATCCAAGACCAAGTTTGGGGAAGAGCTCTTTGTCCCTGTCTGGTGGGTTCTCCAAAGAACACGTCTGAAGAAATAAACCTTGCTGGACAATATTGTGGATGTGTTTGATTACCTGTGAAGGAGTCTAGGGGGATACACACTAAATTGATAACAGTGGTGACCTCATGGGTGGAGTGAAATTATGATGGGGCAGGTGAGGAGATAAGAGGGTCTGGAGCCCCACAGGTGCTGTCAGAATTACTGTGAGGACACGCTCCCGTTTTATTGTAATAATATTGTAATAATTGCAAGCAGACAAGAATATAAGCCTCAAGTGTTCACCCCTGTTTGTCATAGCTTCGCCTCACTGCTAGGCGCGTTGCAGAATGGAGGCCCTTAAGCTCTTCTTTAGCAAATGCTATAGAGAAAAGTGATGGCTTAGTTTACTTTCATGCACTAACCCTTTCAAAGTTAGCTTGTTTTTTTAAAAAGTATGTTGCCATTTAAAAAATTTTTGCAAACAGTTGCAAAATTAAATTTGGTTCCTAACTTTCATGGGAATGATTTAATGTTCTCCCACGCATTGCTGGCATGGGCGTATGTCCTAAATAAAAATGAGCTACACAGAAATATAAATAACGTTCATGTGAGACGGACAGTCCTCTTTAGCTTGTTTTTCCAAATTGTCATGAACATGCCCATTTTAAATTTACATCTGGACAGGAAAATCACCATTATCACAATAGTGTAAGAAAAAAATAATACTCCTAAGGCTTGATGCTTTCAAGTGCACAGCAGTAAACTCCTGACTTTTCCAACCACACGGCTATGTGAACCAAACATTCAGGTGAAGACTGAAGCCAACAGCCAGACATTTGTTCATTTTCCAATGTCTAAATGACTGATGGGCTTTTTAAAATTCACATATTGGCTCTTGGAGAGGGTAAATAGAGACTACATTACATCAAAATTAAAATAATAATAATAATAGCTTGTACTTGGTATGTATTCAAAAAGTGCGTTCATATTTCTGCATACCTGAACCTTGTTGCAACCCAGCTCGTTATTTAGAGCAGATATTATTAACGGCATTTTACAGAATACAACATTGAGTTTCAGAGAGACCTAATAGGTTTGTCCGGCATAGCAGGGGCAATTCATAGCCATATTTTTCATGATAGCACCGATCACGAACACACATTACATTGTCAGATTTTGTTCTTATTTCAGATTTTGACATTTTGTTACAATGGATTTTTTGTCAATAAAAATGCATTTGCATTCACTTTGATTTTTTTTTAAATAGCGCATTAAAATGTTAGCCACCCGCTTTGCTGAATTTTGGGACACAGCTTCAGTTTTGCCTCCCTTCTATCACCCTAGTCCCTGCGTCTGTGGGTTCTTTATGCATATTTGACTCTGCACCTCATTTGCCTGTTTTTTGTCTTTAAGTCTCTCTCTTTTCCCTTTCCAGGCTGCGTTAACGTCTATTTGGGTAACTCTTATCGAGGTGCCTGTAAAGGGATATTAGCTAGGGAGTGGGAGTAAGAAGTATATTTGCGGTAGAGGTTTCGGTCTGTGGGGCCCAGTGCAAGGACAGTAATTGTTACACTAAGAGATGCACCAGAGGTGGGGTAGGAGTGAGGAGTAGGTCAAGGCTCCTAATGACCAGCTTCTTGCCCGCAGCTTCCTGGAGGTGGTTAGCAGGGAGGGCAGCACAGGTGTGGGCTGACGCAGGCATGTTGTTTGGGAGACAGATGGGCTTTCTTTTTGTAACAAAACTCGTGCTGTGTGTTCTTAGCTGCAAGTTGTTGTGATAGACCTGGTTCGTTCTTAACAGTGATTGGAAATTAATACCCAGCACTTTATTTTGCCTTGACGTGTGTGTGTGTGTAAGACAGGAATGCCTTTTTTTTTCTCCCTTTATGTGATTGCGAGAGGATGTTTACGGAGAGGCTGCAATTCTCTTTTCTTTTCTATGAAGGTCTCTTTCTAGTGAAAATCATGGAATGGGTTCATGGCTCCCCACGCTTACGCATTGGGCAGTGATTCACAGAAGAGCTGTTCGGTGACTTTGTTCTGCATACACAGTAGGCATTACTTTTTGTGAGCAGCAGAGTTTTTGAAGGAATATGCTATATCACTTACACTTTCTCCGTATTTTAATACTGATGGACAGTTTTGCCAGTGGCAGAATTGAGCAGAACTCTGAGTGGCTTCCTTGTCTTCTCATTTTGTTAGACCTGCTGACTTACAGGTGATTCAGAGAGGGCGATTCCTTGGAGAAGGCTTGTGAGAAACTCTCAGCGCCTTGCCGCCGGGTCTGCGGGGTAGTTGGTGGTCCAGGCTTTCGAGGCCCCTGCTCTAAGGAGAGCTCTCACAGTGTCTGAGTGGATTGGAGGCCAAACCACAAGTGCAGAGATGCAGAAGCCAGTCAGAGTCTGGCGGGCACAGAAGATGATGGGGGAAGTTTTCAGCAGGACAATGGAAGATACCTGGATGTACACCTGACTGTTCCCCAGCAGTTATGCCATAGACAAGACCCCAGGATGGGTGCAGAGCTAGCAGTGGAGGGACCCGGTGGCAGGAGGGGGCCTGGGATGCAAAGACTGGATCTGGTTCTCAGAATGACTGACATGGGTCAACAGAAAGGGCACCCTCCGAGAACACCTGGGGTACTTTGCAACCAGGGCCTGACAGGTAGAAGGAGAAACTTAGAATCGCGTTACTAAACTTAAGGTCCTCTGGGTGAAACTTGGGCTGGAGAAGGTACACACGAAGCCAGAAGGAAGATTGCCAAATAAATACACTCTGACTTGTTAACCCCTTCTTTGTAGGGCCAGTGTGGGTCCCAGAGAAGGAGCAGGGCTGCCCCTAGAGATGGCAGGTTAGGGAACAAAGGAACACAAGGACAGGCTATGACAGCCTACACTTACTAGGTGCCGTGTGCCAGGGGTGGTTTTAAAAGCCTCGCATACATGAACTCATTTGGTCCTAAAACAAACACTGTGAACTCAGTATTTACCCCCCCTATTGGGACAGGTAACTTGCTCCAGACCATAGAGGCAGAACTGGGGTTTGAACTCAGACAGTTTGATTTTGGAGCCACAGTCTTCACCACTGTACTGTGGAGTTTCTGTAATCCAATCATCACCCCACCAAAATTAGGGCTTCCGGGATCCCAAAGGAATAAAAATCAGATACATAGTTAAACTGGAATGTGGTGACCTATCTGGGAATAAACCCCTTTCCCAAACATTTAGGACATAAGGATACCTACAGTGAAGTGAATTGGTGAAGGTGGTGGAAAGGCTTCATTCCGGAGATTCACTCGTGGGTGTTTCAGCTTGGTCTTTCTAGAACATTCTAGAATTCAGCCACTCCTGTTTATTCCTGCTGACTCTGAGTTCTGCTGTCTTCCATCAGCTTTTGGGTCCTTCAATGCTGTTCAGGGGAGACCCCTGGCCTCCTCGTGCTGTGGCCGTGGGGGCTGTCCTCTTTTTCAGGGCTTCACCCAATATGTGTCCTGATTTCCATCTGAATCTCTTGGGCCAACCTACAAATTTCCTCCAAAAACATTAGAACTGAAGTTAGAAAACAATGTTCAGTGGCTGATGGGCACACATGGTTAGCCTGGGAAGCTAGTTAATTCATGTTCATTTTATGCAAAACACCTTAAATTACTCACTTAAAATGTAAATACATATTTAACTTTGGCGTTTTTATCTTCCTTTAGTAGGAGGAAGTAGGAGGACCCTGTTTTCTCCTGTTTTGGTTAGCACATTCACATGTCGTGGATCTGACTCTTCTCTGAAATTTCTATAATGCTAACTATCTGAAGAAAGCTGTTAGCAACTAATTACTACATGGCGTATCTTTTCCATTGTTGTCTTGTAAAGTCATTGAACTCACTAATTGCTGTTTAACTTTTCATGGGCTTTTCTTGTATTCCCAAGAGGATTATTAACTCCCTAGGACAGGAATTACACCTTATGGGGTTTTTTCCCATGGTTCCCAGGGCTGTGCCTTGCACATATTGGCATCAATATAATTTTTTTTTTTTACTCATGACAGCTAACTTTTATTATTGGACACTGCTAGAAACAGAGGGTGGGAGGAAGGAAGGAAGGGAGAGAGGGCGGGAGGAAGGGAGGGAGGGAAAAAGAGAGAGGGAGAGAACAAGCCTACTTACCCCCTGCATTTCCCAAGCACTGGTCCTGCCCTCCTTACCTGCCTGCCTTTCGGAGGCCGCGTCCTCTGTGTGTCTTGAACAGCTGATCTGCGCACACCAATAAGCCCTCTTAGGAATCCAGGGTTGCTGTTTTAAACCACAGTCCCTGGATCCTACAGTCAGAGCCCCAGATTGATTTTAAAGGTGCGAAAACACTGTTAGCTGGGAAAGTAAACTCGTTATTTTGTCGGAGTTGTTAGGCCACGTATTGAATATCTCAGTAGGAGTCAGGGGAAGGAGGTTGGAGGTCTGCGCGTGGGGTTTTGATTGAAGTCCTTTCCCAGGAATAGAGTGAGGAAAGGGGGCGAAAAGGCGTGGCTGCTGCGGGTTACCTAGAAGGGCATCTGTCCGCATCTGCGGTAAGTTATGTCTGAAAGATATTCCACATTCACGTGTGGGAAAGGGCAGAAAGGCATCTGGTGGTCCTGACCCCAGTTGGCGGAAGAGCCACTGACGCACGTGGGGAGAGGGAAGAGGTTTGATCTTGCTGCTTATAATAATAGTGGCTAACAGCTATCAATTCATGAATATATTCTTGACACTGTTCTAGGCACTTCGACTATTATATTCGATCTTCACACCAGCCCTGTTTGGTAGATAGTACCAGTGTCCTCATAATAATGATACTGAAAACCCTCTCAAGGTAACGGAATAAATGATAGAACCAGTGTTAGTCCCGAGGAGTCTGACTGTAGAGAAGGGATCGGCAAACATTTTCTGTCAAGGGCCGCGAGCAAATACGTTTGACCTTGTGGACCAAGAGGGCCTCTGTCTCTCACCTGCACAACTCTGCTGTGGTAGCCTAGAAGCGGTCCCAGAGGACATGTCAGCGAGGGGCGTGGCTCTTCCAATAAAACCTATTTAAGAAGAAACAGACGAAGGGCCTGATTTGGCCCATCCTTTGCCAGCCCCAACTCTAGGGCTCAGCTACTTGCTCTCCCCAAATTAGAGTCTGACCCCCTCTTTCCCATTACTATGAATACACATGTGAGAGATCAGTTATTTTGTGGATTATCCACACCAAAGAGTGGGTATGGTTATTTTCCTGTTTCTTCCTTTCTGAAGCACCTTGTGGTCCCGATAGAACTAACATGAAATCTGATGAGTTAGGGCAACAGACCCATTTGTCTCACATGCGTCTTTCCAGAAACTGGTTGTCGGATCCTTATGTCCTTGACCCGCTGTGGCTGTGTTGGTATCCAGGACCCCTGTTCCCTTGTCAAGTGATGCCCCAGGGGCCACTCGCTCTTAAGGTTCTCCTAGCACCTGCTGGGATTTGTGTTCTGAATTCAATTTGGTCCCTACCGATAGAGAGAGTTTCTGATGAAAATGCGAGAAAAGAGCTGGCCCCTCAGCCCGGTTGGGCTGCTTTGTATTTGTCCCCAACTGGTAGAACAGAAGCAAAATCGCCAGAAGGGGCTGATTAGTTCAGAAGGAGATGTGGGGGTCAGGGGATTTTAAGAGCATTGAACATTAGGTTGATGCTAGAAGAATTCATATTAATAATAATAATAATTGACCTTTGTAAAGCACCTTGTAATTTACAAAATGCTTTTCCCCACTCCTATTAATGATCAGCCCAGCTCTCCCTCCCCCACCCCTTCCCTGCGTGCCTGGGGATTTGTCTTAATGGTGTTTCAGAGTGGAAACCTGCTGATACAATATAATGTGAGCAGGTCCTGGGACCTGAGCACATTACTTATTCATGCATTTGCTGATGGAGATGGAAATCCAAGCATGACATCAGTAGATCCAGAAGGCGATGCCTTTACATCTTCTATCTCTTTAAATCTGGGTCCGTGCATGTCAAGGAGCAGAAAAAGTACATCATTTAAAAGTGCATTTGTCACTTACGTGCTTGGAAACATGTCACAGTGAGTGGTGAAACATTATTAATTCTTTTTTGCCTTCGAAGAATAATTCATGCACTTACAAGTATAATCTGCATCACAATGAAATATTTGGATGTAAGCGTAGGTGTAATTAACGCCAGAAGATCTCTCAAACAAGGGAAGCAGGGAAGTTCACAGTTAAGTTAGCTTCAGACATAATCAGTATGCCAGGGAACTTGGGGACGGGCTGCAACCTCGTGCAGCCTTAGTAATTATGAGGGCCAGGGAAGGGGAGAAACGGGAGTGCTCTCTCCAGAGATTTTGGAGCTGGGACTGAGGCTTGAGCTAGTCACGCTGGTTTTGCATGCTCTCCATAATTTGGATCCTTTCGTTTAACTCAGCGTAACAACTATTTATTGAGCCCCTGTCATATCAAATGCTCAGATCTAGACATGGGATTTGCAAATATAATAATCATAGTGTAGCGGGTGCTGTTGGTGCCCTGCCCAGATCTCCTCTACGTGGCGGCTATGATGAATATTGGCGGCCGTCCGCTCACGGCTGCCCTCTTCTCGAGAGCATTGTTCTTCGCTAAATGGGAGCCATTTGGCCATAGTCTTCCTCTGCTCCCCGGGGTAGGGGGGAAGCCTATAGTCAGTAATTGACTGAGTTGTCGGGCTTGGATGGGGGGAGGGTACAACAGGCTGGATCCATTCCCAGATGGAACCGACTCGTCGGTGCAGTTTATACTCCAGAGATCCCTGTGGGATCAGGCGGAAGCTAGATTTCAGTTTAGCTCTTCCTCCTGCCCTGTCTCGCTTCCCTCACTCCCTCATTCCTGAGACTGCTCCTTAATTAAATTCAAACATAAGCTTTCACATCCTTACTCCAGGTTTTACCTCTGGAGAACGCAACTGAAGACACAACAGCACTATATCACTTATTGTATCCGTTACTAGGGGCAAGGCATTGGCCGAGCAATTTACAGGTCTTATCTCATTTGATCTGCACCATAACTGCCTTTCTAATGACATTGAGGCTCAGAGAGGTTCATGAAAGAACCAAAGTCCCCATCGGTAGCGGGGCTAGTTTTCCAGGACAGGCTTGTCAGGCTCCATAGGCCTCGTTCTAGCCAGCTGTCTGAGTTGAGTAAGACACGTGACCGTACGTGCTCCCTACCCCCGGGAGCTCACAGTTCAATAGGTGGAGAGAGCACGCGCAAAGGAAACTGCTGTCCAGAGGGATGCCAGAAAGGTTGCGGGCATTCAGAGGAGGGAGAGCTCCTATCCAGTTGAAAAGCATGACTATAGAGATTTTTATCACATGCTTACACAGGCACCGTGCTGACCTCTCCATTTTTCCAGCTGGACTCACTCTGGTGTCTAGTCTGGTGTATTTTAAGCTTTGTTCTTGCAGAACAGTCGTGTGGGTGAGATGGGGCGGGCTGAGCACACATCGTTATGTCTTAGGAGCTCCTGCGTAAGCCTGTTGCAGATGAAACGTGGGAGTGTGGTGCCAAAGGGGGCACGGGGTGGAATCCTCCTGATTCCAGAGACAACAGGAGCAGGGTCTCAAATTCTTTAACAGTCAACCAGGCAGAGGACCTGTCTTTGATGTGCTCTTCTCTGAAATCGGCAGGCTCAAGGTCACGAAACAGACCTTCCAGGGACCTTTTGGACCACTGGTCTAGTATGGTGATCACAGAGATGGAGAGAATGATGAGATTTGGGACATATTTTGAACTAGAGCGGATAGATTTTTTTTTTTTAAAGACTCACTCATGGGATTGGATGTGACCCACGTGAAGCTTCCTGTCCATTATTTCCTCACCCATGGGGACGGATAGCTGCCATTTTGTCTACAGGCCTCGCAGAGACAGGATCTAATCTGCATTAATCTGCATAGCTCGCTCCCAACGAGGAGGTGAGCTGGGCAGGGATTACGGCTTCCTGGGATGTTTCCCAGGGTGCCCAGTCAGCATTGTGGGTGGTCATCACGTTGAGCAGAACTTTGCTTTTGGAGAAGCCAGGGCAGAATCAGGCTCGATGATTTTTTTCCCCCAGCTCTGATGCTCTGACTTTTTCCCCTGGTAACCCATGGCTTGTTTCTCTTCTGCTCTTGGAAAGAATATATGTACGTACGTACATACATAATACAACCCTGACATCCTTAGAAGGATTTGCCTGTTTTTCTCAGAAAATCCATTATAACGTGATTTTAAATATCTGGAAGCAGTACTTACTACCTGCGTGAGTTGGTCTTTAAAGGCGAGATACGTAATTTCTTCTGCTGCATCTACAAAATGGACCTAATGATGCTCCAGTCAACACCCCCCCCCAGTGTTGTTTTAAGAAACAAATAAAAGGAAGCATTTGAAAGTGCTTCCTTTTATTATAAATGGCTGCTTACATGTAAGCAAGGTTTTTGGTTTTTTTTTTAATTCTTGTAATTTGGTGCATTTTCACTAGGCCAGATCATTGCTAGGTCAATCCGTTTTATGATGATTTCTGTGGCATTTTCTCTTTCCCTTGTGTGGGGGGGGGTCGGGGTGGGGGGAGACATTCTTCCAAGCATTGACTTGCTCCGACTTTCTTAAATGCTCTCAGCACCTGTTTCAAGGATGGAGGGTTGCACCGTGCTTGCCTTACCTGAGCTACTGTCTCCTTTGAACTGTGACCAGGGCCTGGGGAGTTCAGCCCTCACCGATGGAAGCAAAAGGTTGTTGATGACATTGCAGGTCTGCTTGATGGAGGGAAGTTGTCCAGCTTTTTTTGGAATGTCTCTATGTAGGCTCTCCGAGGCAGCTGTCCTTCCGTGGACTTGAAGGGCCTTTTTTTCCTCCCCTATTTTCTAGGCAATAAAAACGTTAGGGTTTATTCCAACTGTTCATGTGGAGGCAATAGTTTAAGTTACAGGTATGAATAGCTACGAAAGGATAAACCCTGTGTTTTCTAGAAAAATTTTAAAGGGGAAAAAGAAACATGTAAAGGGCTTTAACTGGAATTGTCTTTCTAAGAATGCGTCTCCCTGTCATCTATATATGTGTTCAGGCTTAGTATGACTTAGGTCATAATATGTCGGAATTCAAAGTAACCCTAGAAATTCCATCTCCTTGTTTATTTTGTAGCAAGAGTAAAAAGTCAGAGTCAGGACTAGATCTTGGGGCTCCTAACTTGGGGTGCAGGATCTACACACAGCAGTTGGAGAGACTAAGAAAGATCCTGGGACCTCCCTTAATCAATCTTCTCCTTTCAAAGATGAGAAAACAGGTCCATCTACGGTGAACTCTTCGCTCCTAGTTCCTGGCCACGTTTCTTTCTAAATCACCAAATATGTAGAATCACATGATCTCCTTTCAGGAAGCAGAATATGCAAAAATAAGGCACACGGTTGGGGATTTAATACACATGGGTCTCTCCACTACACTCATAATTGGTCTGTAGAAAGTATTTTAGAGTTTAAAAGCCCAGTACTTTCGAAAAAAATAACCTCAGTTTTAGTAGGACAATGGTCAAAGCCAGGGATGTACTTCATCTTGTGGCCAGTAGAGGGCGATCATGTTAATACAATCTTTTGCACTGTTGGGCTTTCAATTAATGTACGGATATGAATAAAAAAACAAAGAACCAAGTTAGCCTAAATGCTTTAAAACAAACCGTTTAATCAATATCCACCAAATGGGGAAACGCATTTTGCTTTCTATGCTGAAATCATTCACCATTCACTGGAGTATTACGGAATTATAGCACGGCCTGTACCAGTTCCACAACTAAGCCCCTGACATCCAGGCAGCTTGCTCCTCCATCACTGTCAGGGTTCTGGTGGCCACCAGGTAGAAGGCACAGACACGGGACTTGCCATGTGTTTTTGTAATATTTGTAGAGTTTTCATGCTAACGACAACAAAAAGCTATAGTCTGCCAGACTGAAAAGACCTCATACCAACTGTGATGGGGAGTAGCTCTTCATTCATTCTTTATACCTCCCTTTCCCTCCCTATTCCATTTTCAAGGACTCGGCAGTACACAAATCAGTGGTGGAGGATTCCGCCTCCCTGGCCGGCTCCCCAGGCAGCATAAGTCAGGGCCGCCCTTGAGGAGAACCACGCAGGCTGGCAGCATTCGCAAACAGGATAAACGGCCCCGTGGTCAGTGAGGTTTTCACAGTCATGAGACCTGGACAAAATCAATGAACGTCAAGGCAAAATGCAAATTTCCTGGCAACTCGTTCATTCGCACATTCGGGAAACATTCGTTGAACCCCTGAGGTATGCCAGCCACTGAGCCGAATGCTGGAGAAACAAATGCACTTGAGTAAGACATTCAGCCTCATTTAAGGACCCAGGTTGAACCATTTCCTTGGATAATAATTGTATTAAAAATCCTAAAGAAAGGTCGACCTTTATTGAAAATCTGTTATGTGCAGTTCTGACATCTGACATTTATTGACAGTTTACTATGTACCAAGACTCTACTAAAACACTTCATATGCACCATTTCCTCGAACCCCAAGATATACTTAGTCCATAGATGCCGTTCAGAATCTCCTGATGCACAGGGGGGTTAAGTAACGGGCCCAAGACTACGTCATTTATGTGTATGACTGAGCAATGCTTGCCCACAATAAGGGCCAAATAAATGCTTAAAGTGCTGATAATAATAGCTACCGTTTCGTGAGACTTGCTGTGTGACACATGTTATGCTAAGGGAGTTACATCTTATCGGACCCCCATAAACACTCCTGCAGTAGGTGCGTTACTGTCATTTCATAGGCGAGGACGCGGTTAAACACCTTCCTGAAGGTAAAACAGTAGCAAGAATGAGGACGTGAACTGCAGCCTGACTCCAGAGCTGGAGAACTGCAGGGCAGCCGGTAGGGAGTGTGAGAACCGTCTGGGAACATTCGACTCTCATGACCCACACGAATCACCTGGGAAGCTTGCCTTTTTCTTTCTTTTTTTTTTTTAAATAACCCATTTGTCCCTGCCCCAGATTGGTGGAACCAGACCCCCTAAAGGTGAGAGACTAGGCTTCAGGTCAGTCTCTTGTGCCACCAGGGGCGCAAACTACTTTCAAGGGTCTTGGGTGGGGCTCAGGAACCTTTTTTTTTTTTCCATTCACCCCAGAGGAAGGGAGTGAGGGAAATAAGGAGAAGTTGGTAAAAGGGTACAAATTTTCAGCTAAAAGATGAATTATGTCTAATTATGTCTAATGTAAAACATGATGACTGTAGCTGATAACATGGTATCGTATAATTAAAATTTATGCTAAGAGTGTGGGACTTAACTGCTCTCACCAAAAAATAAGAAAATAAATATGTCAGGTGATTTATGTGTTAATTAACTAGATGGGGAGACCTGTCACAATGTATACGCATGTTAAATCAACACAATGTGCACTTACACAATTTTGTCCATTTTACCTCGATGTATCTGAAATTTTTTTTAAAATGCAATGAGGACATGTGGACAGCAGAGGAAAAAGTGAATACATGAAAGCCTCGGAATATCTATATTATATTCATGTCGAGAGCAAGTGATTCCATAGAGGGAGGAGGGTGAGGGTATATCTAAGACAAAATACATTTTTGACTTTGCTTGGGATTAACTAGTTAAGAATGATTTCTCATTCTTAAATCTATAATGCAGTTGAGAACATTTTATTTCCCAGCATTCTTCTTGAGGAGAACACTGTACCTGTTTGGGAGAAATTCTCAGAGAAAATGTGTAGTAAGAGGGTAGGAGAGGTGCAGATCTCAAGGACTCGTTACCTAGTAAAAGATGTTCCACCAAACAGCCTTGGGATGAGGCCAGGCCGCCATTCCCTGAGAGAGCCTTTGTTTGCCTGAGAATCTTGGTGTTTGGGTTTGCAAGTGAAGAGCTAAGAGAGGACTATGTCAGGAGCAAAGTACCTAGGAAAGGAAGTTGAAATCCCACATGGACCCAGGAGAAGAGAGCTGCAGGTGGGAGTGAGGCTGAGAGGGGTTTTAAAGAACAGAATGACCTGTGGATTTTAATTTAGAGTGAAATGCTCTGCATTCCCAAATATGACCCTTTCCCATGACTCCATCACTCCTCAGTACACACACACTACCAGGAAGAAAAGGACAAGAGGGAGGGAGGAGGAAAGGGAGCGGGAGAAAAAGAAGGGAATGGGGGAGGACGGAAGTTCATTAACTCAAGTGTCTGTAAGTTACTTCAGAACATTCCTATTTAAACTCTGTGCTATATATTTTCATTTTAACTGTACCCTGGGAACAGCTAACATTTGAAGTGTCCTGGAAAGGAACACACACTCCCAAGGGTAGCATTTGAGAGCCACTGATTAGGAGTCAACAGTTCAAAGGCAGCCATGACAAGGAGTCAGCTCTCCAAACCTGAATCCACACCTCGCGGCTTTGTTGATTAGCACAGAAGTGGTCTCAGTGATTTTTTTTTTTTAATTGGAACAATGAATGGCAGTCAAGACACGTGGTTGGCTAGAAGTTCAATGCGAGCACCGCTGCCCTGGAATGAATGCGCTGTGAAGATCTAGCAAGCCCCGAAGCCTTCCACTCCTTTCCGGTGGCGCCCTCAGCTTAGAGTTCCAGTTAAGTCCTACCTCCAGCAACGTAACAGGGGATTTGGTTACCTGATTCCAAGTCGATTGGCTGTCTTCTGCTGCCAACATAATGTCCCATTTGGCTCCAGTGACCCTCTCATATGAAGACCCTTTGGAGCATGCCTCAAAGAGCAGAGACCTTGTGCTCTACCAGCTAACAAGCAAAGTACAAACTTCTGTGTTCATGCTTATGCGTAGAAGTCTCTACATATTGTAGAAATCGGTGGAAGACATGTTTACATTGCCACATGCCATGTGGCGGCCAGGTTAGAAGGGAGGGCACCTAATTCCCCCCTTATCGCATTCCCAGAGGACATGGATATGCCCCCAAGCGCTTCTGCAAACTGTGAGTGGTGGCACTGGCTTAGCCCATTCTGTGGCTTCTCGACACGAGACTTCTGGTGGGAACGGTAAAGGTCTGCATTTTTAACTGTTCTGACGTAGAACCTAAAGAGAATCGGGCAGTGTGGACAAGGGGGCAGCCGACATGTGAGTCAGCAGCAGGAAAATATTGAGAAAGCAAAGCAGGCAATCATGACATTATTATTTCCTTCCAAGAGTGCAAAACAACACAGGGAGGACTTTGCCAAGTGCTGTGACAAGACTGAGAAATCAAAGGAGGGCAGACAGGTACCAAGCAGGGCACTGGATGGGTATCAGGAAAGGCATGAAGAAAAAGATATTTGAGGTGAATCTTGAAGAGTGAGTGAGCCTCTCAACTTGCCAAGATGAGAGGCAGGGAATGGGGAGAAAACTGTGTCAGTCCAGGGACATGACGGAACATATTTCAAGAATTGTGAGAAGTTTAAACGCTGTTGGGGATGTAGCGTGTCCTCTCCCTGGTTTCTCTGGTTAGAAGATGCTTACCTCCCTCTTACCCCCTCTTACATAGAGTTATTTGTTTTCATTTGTAATTATGGTGGGAGGGAGGGCCTGCGAGATGCTGGCTTGTTTGCTTTTCTTGAGAGTGCTGTTGCACTTGAGAATAGGTTATGCTTTTTGGATCTGAGAGAGAGAAGGGAGAAGGGAAGGAACCCTTCATCTTTTTGTTGCTGAAATGATTTATCTGCATCCATACCCTGCCTCTTATCTTTCCATCCGGTTTCTATGGAGACAGTGTCATTGCACCTTTCAAAGACCCATCCCTATAACTTTCGGTCTGGATCACCGTGGCTTTCATCTTCTTAAGGTCTTTGCCCCAGCAATTATATCTCATTTCTATTATCATACACATATGCTCTCAGATCTGCTATTAAAAGATTGATCTCGCCCTGGCTGGTGTGGCCCAGCTGGTTGGAGAATCGTGCCGTAAATCGAAAGGCTGGAGGTTTGATTCCTGGTCAAGGTACCTGCCTAGGTTACAGGTTTGTGGGAGCGTGTATGAGAGGCAACTGATCAGTGTTTCTCTCCCCCACTGATGTCCCTCTCCCTCTCTCTCTTCCTCCCTTCCCCTCTCTCTCAAGTCAGTCAGCATGTCCTTGAGTGAAAATTAAAAAAAAAAGAGACCTCTTGTTTCCCTCAAGCTACTACTCCCTTTGCGCCCATCACACAGAACCTGGAGCTATTTCCAGTTCCTCACTAGCATTCTCTTCTCCACTCACTGATAGGCTCCTCTCCCCGTCACTCAGCTGGAGCCGCTGTTGTCAAGTTCACCACTGACCCTGTACTGCCAGATTCGGTGAACAGTGCCCTGTTCTTATTTCTCTTGAAGCTTAGAGCAGCATCAGACACAGTAGGACACAGCCTCCTGAAACCACATCTTTGAGCTCATAAGACTCCACATCTGTAGTCTTCCTTTTTTTTCAGCTGGCCACTCTTCACATTCCTTGGTGGGCCACTCCTCCTCTAATCGGTCTGGCCTGGCGATGACAATGCTGCTAGACCGAGGCCCATGTTTTTAATATCAAGGGTCTCCCCAGCTTGGAATATAGTGGTACCAATACCCACCCCCCTTAATTCTGACACAACATAGCTAACAACGCAGCCCAATGTTACATCAGCTTTTCGGCACATGTCACACCAAGGGCACATATTGATCCGAGTCCCCTAAGTCTCTTGGAAAGGCTTAGGTTAAAATCAGCTCTCTCTCGGCTTTCATTTGTACAAGTATGTTTTTGTAGAACCATATAACTTTGCATCCACAGTAATTTGGAGATTAGTACGTTTGCAGCCTGGTTGTTAGATCAGTTCATGGAGAAAGTTGACCCCACGTGCCTCCGACAGCACCCCCAAGCTTCTGCTAGTCTCTGCAAAGGCCCGTTGCTAAAATAAAGCAACGCTCAAGTGCGGTAAGGTTCTCAGACACACCACTGTAATGTTTCATTCATCACTACTACCTTTTTTTGTTTCACTTCTTCCACATCAGCAAACGTTTCCCTTTGAAGGCTCTTATCATCTGGGGAAACATAAAAGTCACTCGGGGTGAGACCAGGTGAATAGGGAGGGTGGGGCATGAGGGTCGTGCCGTTTCTGGTCTAAAACTGCTGAACACTCAGTGCGGTGTGGGCAGGAGTGCTCAGAAATTACCCATCATGCAGTGGGAAAATACGTTGAAAAAGTCTTCAAAAAAGATTCACTGAAGCTGAACGCAGCCTCTCACAACCACACCAGCTGGGACACTGATACACATGGGTTCCTAGAACACTCACCTAGCGGGGGAAGCCTGTAGTACAAGGGGCCCGCCCCCCCAGAAGATAATTTTTTGGGTCCCCCCTCTCATTTTAATAAATGGTGGGGCTAAACTGTACATATCTGTTGAAATCAACCTCCTTCTGACCCACCTTGTTTCTCGTACATACCTTTCTTCCTGGGCTTACCATGCATTGTATTCTTACTTGATCCAATGTCTGTCTCCCCTACTGAAGCATATTTTCTTGCGGGCATTACCAGGTCCTATTTCTAACCTTGGTGAGTACTTATTTAGTGTTTGCTCAGGTGAATGCAGGGATGCAGGGATGAATGCACAAGCAAGTGTGAAAGGCAGCCACAGGATAGAAAGGGAAGACTTGTTCTATGTCATCCCAGAGTGCAAAACCAGAGTACCAGATGGCACTAGCAATGCAGATATGGGTTTAACCTTAAAGAAGAAACTTCTGAAAATTAGGGGCGAGAGAAAATGTACTGAGCTTCCCTGGAAGGAGTCAAATTCCCTGGCACCAGAATTATTCAAATACTCTAGTAAATCATTTGATGTACACACTGTATAAACAACCCTGTGTATAGATTAAGAAACTCAAATAGCCATAAATATATGAAAAATTTGCTCGGCCTCATGGGGATTTGACGAAAATTAAAATCACTGTAGCGTACTGATTTCACCAACGGTGGGCACAGGATGTGGTGGTTTAAGTTACTGTAGGCACTTTAGAAAGATCTAATTTAATTCAACATAGGCATACTCTACAATTCAGCAAGTCTGCTTTTTGGCCTCTATTCTAGATTTTTTTTTTTTTAAAACAAGGAGCTCAACACAAGGATATTCATTGTAGCACAATTTGAAATATCTGAAAAGGGGGGAATCCAATTATTTATTAGTGGAGCAATGGACAAGTAAATCATAATTTACACAATGGCATACTACACAGCAGTTAAAACGAGTGAATGGAGACTGCAATGTGAGAAAATAATGAGAAAAGCAAGTTTGAAAGGATGGATATGACTGGATACATTTTAATTTGTGTAACGATACCCCAAACAATGGTGTATGGGGATTAAGGGCAGAGAAGCAAAAGGTTGTATGCAAACGATTTACAAGCACTTCAGGCATGAGCTTCTTGCTCAAGGGAGGGGGGACGTAGGGAGGAAGGGTGGTGGGGTAGAATTTCAGCCCTACCTGTAATACTTAATTACTTTCTTTTGAAAGAAAGAGATCCTAGCACATTCAGCATACTGCCAACTTCTCTTCCAAAACGATGATGGAGACATCATCAGATTATTATTGCCCGAGCTATCTTACAACACATAATGAATTTTAAAAATTAAAAGGAACCGATTATCATGGAGGTCGAGGGGGCGGCGGGGAAGAGCATCCGTTTGATCCTGCTGGACGCTTGTTCACTTTCTCTGAGGAGGTTCCCATCTCTTTCTTCTGTGATTGGACGTGCCGGGGCATCCTGGGACTTTTTCCTCTAAGAGCAGAGAAAGAAGGTAGATGTGAGGTTCTGAGTTCCGTGCATTATCCAGCCAAGCTTTGAAGACCCTTTTATCAGCTTCTTGTTGAGTCTTCCCCCCTGACCACAGGTGGTCTGTTTTCAGGGGGAACACCCACCGACCTCCAAAAAAGACATGGAGGTCTTTTTGATAGGTGGAGAACAACGAGGTCCTCCAGCTGCATAGGGGCCCCTTAGCCCTGCTTCTTCACTGACCTCAGCTCGTGGACCCCTGTATCGGCAGCCAGGCCAACCTTGTACTTTGCACGTGTGTTATCCCATGAGATATTCACACCCATGAGATAAATCATGGCATTCTGGTTTTAGAGGTGAGGAGGCAAAAAGGCTCAGTAAGTTAAGTGGTTTACTCAAGATTACGCAGGCAACCAAAGTTTTGACTGAATAGTATCCTCTTCCACCTTTCAGCTCTTCATTTAGTACATTATTTGTGTTACGCCCTTACCTGCGTCCCATGTGGTTTTGAGGAGGCAGCAGGCATATATAAAAGATATTTGTCAAAAGGAAATGGGGTTGGTGTTCGGGGAGTGGGGAGCAGAAAGAGGGAATGGAATAGACACCTGAAGCCCAAGCCAGGAGAGTGAGTAGTTTAGTGTTGAATTAGCGTGAACGTCCTGGCACAAGTGAGACATGCCAGCATATATGGTGTTATTGACGGATGAAGGGGAGCTGGACAGCGTAACCAGAGAGGATATTCTCCCTAAAACTTAGTGATAAAAAGGAAAGCTTGCATAAACTCTCATACAGGAAATTATTGTAGCTACAAGTGTATTTCTGTTCACCATGCTATCCTCATTGGGAGACATCGTTTCGTTTGTTTGCTTATCGCTTTTTTATTGAGACATAACATATGAAATGCTCAAATACTAATTGTACATCTGTGTGTACTTCCATGTAACCACCACCATCAAAATATAGGAAATTTCCAGAACCCAAGTAGGATCCAATAGGTCCCCACCCCGCACTCCTTCCCAGTCAATGAGCAGCCTCTCCAGTCCCACCCCACAGTGGTGAAAACATTGCCTTGTTTTGCCTGTCCTTAAACTTGATATAAACAGCACGGTACAGAGTGTGTTCTTTGTATCCGGCTGCTTTCACTCAACAGTTGTGAGACTCACGCCTGTTAATGCACACACCAGTTGTTCATTCTTTTTCATTGGTGTGTTGTATGCCATTGCATGAATGTACAAAAATATAATTATCCATTCTACTGTCCATGGGCCTGTTGGTGGTTTACGGTCTTCGTCTACAATGAGTACAGCTGCTGTCAACATTCCTTTGCCTGTCTTCCAGTCAACATGCGCACCAGTTTCTATTGTATGTGCACCTCAGAGTGAAATTGCAGGGTTGTAGAGCAGGTGGGCTTTGTGGTTTTAACTTAAGAAGATACTACAAACAATTTTTCAAAGTAACCTTGCCAATTTAGATGCCCACCAGCAGCAAATGAGAATTCCGGTTGCGCCACATCCATCTCAGCTCTTTTCATGTTGGCCATTCTAGTGGCTGCTGGTAGTTTCATGGTGGTTTTCATTTGCTTGATGAGTCATGATATTGAGCAAGCTTTCATATGCTTATGGGCCAGTTGGATGTCCACTTTTGTGAAAGACCTATTCAAGTCTTTTGTCCACTTTAAAAAATTGGGTTGTTTGTCTCTTTCCTGTTAATTTGTAAGGGTATTTAATGTATTCTTGATACAAGTCTTTTACCTGGATGTATCTTCTAATCCGTGACTTGCCTTTTAGCCCTTTTAACATCCTTAGATAAATAGAAGTTCTTGATTTTAATGAAGCTCAATTTATTAATCTCCCCCACCCCACACAGTGGTCAGGGCTCTTTGTGTCCTGTTAGAGAAATCTCGGCCGACCCTGACAATATCTTCATCTCTGTTCTTAGCAGCCTTATCATTTAATGTGCCATAATTTTAAACACATGAACTTTCTAGTTGAAGCTTGGTTTCAAGTCCCAGCTTCCCTATCGTCAGATGTGTAACTCTGATTAAATGATTCTGAGCTTCAGTTTCCTCATGAGTAAAAGAGATAAAAACCTACTTAATGAATTCATTGTGCAAATTAAACAAGATATACATGTAAAGAATCTAGTACACAGAAGAAGCTCAGCACATTTACTTACCACCTTTTCCCCATTCTGTCACATAAAAGTTAGTAATAGAAGTGTTTGTCTCTGGCAGTCAAAATATTAATCAAGTAAACACGTATTGAGGATGGCTTGTTAGAAGAGCACGGTAAAGACCCCAAGAAAGACGAGGGCTCACTCAGCCCTCGAAGAGACAATGAGAAGGGAAATGTGAAATAACAATACAAAAGTAACAATTCAAGCACTTACTGATGATTATTCACAGAAGAATACAGGGTAAATTGCCAAGTGGACAAAAATTGCTGTGACTATTCAGAGAGGAGCAGTTGCTTCGGGCTTCAGAAGGCTTTCACTGGGCTGGTGATCATTTAGCCAGGATGCGAACAGCATTCGTAAAGGATGGGGAACCATCTCACCTGGGGTCTGTTGACGTGCGCAAGGAAACACGGGGCACATGGAGTGTGTGGGTGGTACTTTCCCAGTTGGCTGGAGTGGAAGATTCTTTGAGGTGCAGTAGGGAAATAATACTGCGAGGTGGTTCATTCATTAATTCTACAGATAATTTATTGAGCATCTACTCGATACTGAGTTCCCTGATGCTTGGTTTCTCAACCATGTGCTCTCATTTAATTCCATGATATGTTCGTGTATGTTACATATAACACATATGTATATACACATGCACCCTTAAAAAGGAAAAGAAGAATGATACGCATCATATGCACAATATATAATGTATATATGTGTATAAACATATATACATGAAATATTATTGACATATATATGTGTATAATTTTACTTTTTAAAAAGAGAACCAATAGAAAGTGGTTGAGTACAATATCATAGAAGCTAAAGACAAAGAAAGTTAAGAAGAGATTGCAAGGGGAGTCAAGACTGGGTCATGGCCATTTGGAGGTAAGAAGACCCTTGGAAGGATAAGGTTAGATTGTTTTAGGAGCAAGAATCAGGTCAAAGGAAATTTATGAAGAGTTGGTGGGAAGGCAGCTGAGGTGGGAGGATTGGAGGGCTGGTTGCTTTGCTGTCTTTCTCTTCCCTTGGGTAGGTCAGCTCACATCTTGGGCCATGGGTATCCCAGCCTCTACATGAGGAAGAATAAGCCCCTCCGTCACAGAGGAAGTGCCCACTCCAAGTGTATCCACAGACCAAGGACAGTGTTACTGCAGAGAGTGGCCATAGGGGCTCACTACCAACTAGCCATCTCCCTCCATCCGTGCGTAGACAGGCCAGAGAGACGAGGGTCCAAACCCCATCTCTACCACTTACCTGTGACTTTAGACAAAATTCTTCTCTGAGCCCATTTCCTCTTCTTTGGGTTGCTGAGTGGTCTGAATGAAATAATGTATATAAAGTAATGAACATAGTGCCAGGCAAATTAGGTGCCATATTAGTCACTCCCAACTTCTTTTGTTTAAATTCCAGGAACAAGAAGGAATGGTATACAGCGAAAGAGACAAAACAGGTATTTGAAGAAAACAGAGACAAAAAGAGACGCACACACAGACCTGGAGAGAGACAAATACATTCACAGAAACACCGAGATACATACAGATAGAGATAAAGACAGAGAGAGAGAATCAGAAGGAGACAGAGGTGGGGAGGGGGGATGTTTTATTTCATCCCTGCCATAGAGAGATTCGTCGGCACGTTGAGCTGTGTGCCATGTTTTAGAAGCACCGGAATATGAAGAGTATAGACAGCATTCACCCTTAGCAGGTAGTATTTATCCCAGCCCCCACCCACCTCTCCTCTGTCTGCACCTGTTATTCAGGAAGCCTCATGAAACTTCATTAGCTGCACACAGAGAGGGGCTTTCCAGGGCACATTTTGCTGTGCAGCTGCTGTCTTATTAACCTCTGGGTTTGCTAACAGTATTTAAGATTTTCTGGTAAATTGAATAGTAGCATAGACAATGAGGACCCCACAGAGAGGTGTCTGCAGGAGCAAAGTGAAATTGAGTCCAGAATGTTACCATGTTTTCTGAGCTTAGGGCTTGAAATAGCGCTCCACGCTGCCTTGGTTAATAATCGCCCTTTAGGAGGTTTTTCTGATGGGACACGTATATTTTTATGCATGAGTCAAAATGCATACTAAGATTTGGAGGAATTGTTTAGCCAACAGCATAGTGACCAACATGTGAGAGTAAGAAATGATGCTCAGGAATGATTTTCCTTTGGGTGTTCTTGTTCTCATCTGTGGGTCTGAAAATTAAATATTAATGTTGGGGAGATTCATTTTTACCACTAGGAAGAGAAGTTGTAGGGTCTTTACTGAAATCTGAGTCACTGGTTCTGGGAAGCTCAGCACACGGTGGGAGGTTTTGTCTTTAAAAATTTTAATAACATTTTTTATTCTCATAATATAAAATAAATACATGCTGCAAATGCAACCTGAAAATGTTGGAAAGACAGAAGGATAAAAGTTTGAAAATTAACTTCATAATCTTATCACCTGGAATAACCTCACTTAACATCTAGTTGAAGTTTCTTCTATATTTCATTTTCCCTTCTCAAAATTTGAATCATTTTTAGTACACTTTTTTCCCCCTTAGTATTCTGCTTTTCTTCATGTATTTTTGGTAAGGACTTTTCTGTGTCTTCAAATAACCTTCAAAAAGCATGATTTAATACTTGGTTGTGTGGATGTTCCATGATATATTTACCTAATGCTTTGCTGTTAAGTGCTAGGTTATTTTTAAGTTTACTAAGAAGAGTGTAGTAAGAACCCATTGCCTTTTTTACATAAATCTTTGTCTTCATTGTCTCAAGGTAATCTTCCCTAAGGGGCCCTCCTATCTTTCCTTCAGGAAACGCCAGCACATTATAAGTCTACACAAGTCTGTACCCCAGCTTTAACCCAGGCTACAACTCATCCCCTGGAGGCACGTAGCCAGCATTTGTTTTCACTTCCCTGGATGGTCTGTGAGGGTCAGACTGCTGGTCTACCTAGACACATTAAACAACACTGTGGTTTAGGGGAAGAAGGGGACCTACAGTAACTTAAAGTTGATTTATTTTTAACCCATAAAAAAGTATTTTAAAATTTTACTTACTTATATTTTTATATTTTATTTTACATATAACTTTTTAATCCATCAAGAATTGATATTGTGCAAAACACATCTAACAATTTTTTGTTACAATTAGTCAAGTTTCCTAGAAAATTACTTTGTTGTCATATATTTTGATATTTTCATTATTATATCTTATTACAAATGCACTAGGGAATATTTCAGCACCATCGATGCTGCCAGATTTTGCCATGTATAATGTGCACCCTTGTATAGTGCGCACCCACTTTTTGGGCCCAAACTTTCAGAAAAAAAACTTTTAATTTTTTAATTCAGCTTTTTATTTACTTATATTTGAAATCAAAACCTATTATCATATTTTGCATACGGATATCATTATTGCTTTCTAGAGTTACACTTTTAATGCATAAGCATAAATAAAAGAATTTAAAACATTTATACAGATATGGAATTAGTACTGCCCATGTATGATGCACATCCTTATTTTTCCCTCAAAAATTTGGGCTAAAAAGGACGTATTAGACCTGGCAAAATATGGTATTTCATCTATCTGTCTGGCAGTTGCTTATCAAGAATTCGTCGCGTTATTGTAGCTTTATAAAGTTTTGCTATTTAAACATGTAAATTCCTAACAATATTTTTAACATCTTATTTGGCTCTTCTTCCATATAAACCTTGGAAACAGCTTAAGCTACTGGATTATTGAATTGGATTATCACTGAAACCATGCATTCATTTAGGAAGATGGTCATCTACTCAGTCTACAGCTTCTGAGCTAAGAAAAGAAACACTGATCCCTGTGTTACTGACTTGTCCATCTCATTCATCTCTCCTAAGATGGTTTATTTCCCAGCTAATTTTCCAAACCAGTGTTTAAGTTTATCTGATAACCTGTGTATTTATTATCATACCTATTTCTCCTTACCTATTTTTAAATTATGGATTTTTTAAGCATTCCAGAAAACTACAAATGATGTGTCCAACACTCCCCACTGCTCTGAAATAGCAGATGTTAACATTTTGCCATATTTGTTTCATAAATGTTTAAATAAATAAAATTTGTAGTCATCCGGACCCCTTCCTAATTCCATTCCCACTCTCTCTCCTTCTCTCAAGATATAATCACTTTCCTGAAGTCAGTATGGATCCATTTTTTAAAATCACTGTCTATGCATGCATGCATAAAACATAGTATTATTTTGTGATATATATAATATTACATATAATTTGATATATAGTTATATATAACTATATTTTATAACATATGCATATTATAAATATACATAATTATATTCCATATATACATTTCAAATTATCAGTATGTTTTACAAATTGCTTTTGCACTTAATATAATTTTTAGTCTATTTTGATACTCGTAAACCAGATTCCTCTGTTTTCACTGGTGTACATCACTCCTGCAGGTGAATGTGACTATTAACTGAACTATTTCTATATTGATGAATATTTAAACTGTTTCCATTATTTAATTTCAATCTTTTGGTGCCACTTTATTTTAGACATATTGCTAGAATATAGAATATTTAATTTTTTCAAAGTCCAATGTGTGATTCTGCTCCTTCAAATAGTTGGATTTAAACCATTTACATTTACAGTGATGACTAATATATTTGGATGTATTTTCCCATTATGTTTCATTTTCCATCCCTAGGAGTTTTCATACTCCTCCCTCCTGCCCTCCCTCTATCTCTTTCTATACACTCTCTCTCTTCTTCATTTTTGACTCCACTGAATTACTTTCTCCCTTGCTTTTTTTGTTCTGTTTTGTTTTTTCTTAGTTGATCTGGAAGTTATCTGTTTCATTTGATATATATGATGGACAAATAACTTTTCCAACTCCTTTGCAGTAGTTAGAGTTGTTATTCTCAGCCCCCCTCTGTTGATTGTTCAGAGTCTCCCAGCAGTAAAACCCGGTGAGCTTTAGCATCCGACAGACTTCAGCTAAATCCTGCATTTGCCACTTAATAGCTTATGACCATGGACAAGTTATATAATGCTTTTGAATCAATCGCCATGATATTTTTTCTTTTATAGATTTGTTTTGATTGAGTGAAATGGCATGTTTGAAGTTCCTAGAAGGGTGTCTGGCATGCAAAAGTCACTGAATAAATGGCAGCTTTTACTTATTTGTCATCGTTTTAATCATCCTTGTCTTATTTCTGATTAGAATGGAAATGCCCATTGATTTCTTTCTCCCCTTTGACTCATATAATTCCACTTCTAAAATGTATCTGAAGGAATTAGCCACACTTGCAGTAAAGCTTTATTCACAGCAATATCTTTAGTTTTCTAAAGAGTTGTGATAAAATATTCTGGCAGGAGAACAGTGGTGGTAGAGGAGTGACTTGGCCTTTGAGTGTCCACCTGAAATTTTGTCTTTACATGAGGAATTTTTTAACATGGTCCAGGTGTTTGCTCGAGTCCTCCTGCTTCCCACCCAACCTTTCTAAAACAGATTTCCCTAGTTTTGGTGACCTCTTAGCTCATTGCCCTCTGAAGTCCTGTTTCACCCTGTTGGTATTTGATGACCTTTTTCTCTTCTTCTTCTTCTTTTTTATTAAATTACACTTCTCTGTAGAAAAACCTTGTTTTTATCCTCCAACTTTTGAGAAGAAACAAACATAGTGATTAAGAACACAGGTGGGGGATCTGGACTGCCTCAGTGTAAGTCTCAGCTGCACGGTCTCCCACCAGGGAGGCCTTGGGCAAATTACCTGACATCTCTAATCTTTGATTCTTCGCCTTTGAAATGGGGACTGTAGTATTAATGCTAAAGAGGGCCTTTGTGAGCCTAATGAGTCAATATACATGGAGTGCTTCAGCGGTGCCTACGTATAAAAGCTATTTAAATATTAGCTATTATAATTACCACTTCTTCTCTTGGCCGACTGTTGGCTGCTAAGAACACCTTTGAATTCAACTCAAGGCCAAAACCTAGTGGCCGCCTGTCCTGACCCCTGTGACCACGCCTTCACATTGTGTACTCACCGCCTCTTCGTCTGGCAACCATGCATGAGTGCACTGGGGACACACAGGCATGTACACAAGCTACAGAAAAACTCAGCTAAGCTCAGTATTGATCCGCTTCCTGCAAACTCCTTCAGTCTCCCAATCCTGTCTTTTTGACCTTGAAAATGAGAGCAGAGAGTTGGCCTGAGCAGCACACAGACTACCCCTGTCTGGCCGCGTCTGCCTGCCTTTTGAAATTCGTAATTGCATGACCCTGGAATTGCAGACCTAATGTTATTTCATCAGCCCAACGATGAAAGAGCATTTGCTTACTTTCTCAACAAAATATGGTCTGGGGAAATCTGGCCCAGATGATGAAAGCATTGTATTGACCGCGTTCTATATAATCCTTAGTGTATTTTTCCACTTTTGTGCTTGGTGATTTTTGTTCTGAAAGCCGAGGTGGTATGGCTGTCAAGAATGGCATCTGCCTTGGTTGGGTGATTAAAAAAGTATTCGGATGAGCTTTTTCTTTCTTTTCATTTCTTGGTTTTGTTGTTATATGCCTGTGTGTGACATTTATAACAGCGATAGGATGCTCTTGGCATTCCCAGAAATTTAAGAAAACCTGTTGTTTGAGGGAAAAATTGTCATTTTTAAAGTGTATTTGCCTTTGTTCCTTTAGAAATTAATTTCTACAAAGAATCCCAGAGAAGGCACCCCACCCCCGACCCACCACCCCTCAAAGGTTCTGTCCTTTCATCCCTGACAATCTCTCTTTGATTTACAAGTGAGTAACCCTTGAAAGCACATCGTGAAGAGTTCTAGAGCTGCATGACTAAAGAACAAAAGAAGTTTCCTGGAACTTTTCACTCCAGAACTTGTCACTCTCTTCTTCCACTTGGTTTTCCTAGGCAGGGAGGGCATATTCTGTCCCAGAACCCCCTTCTGCAGGCTAACACGACAAAATCCCATCCTTAAAGATTTCTTTGGTGCAATAGGTGCACATGTTATTGGAAAACCTGGACTGTGCGGACTGCTGAACTGATAACCCTGGATGACTGAAGTTAGGTGTTCCGTTTAACTGACAACTTATGTCTTCCTTTACAACTCCATTAAGAACCCTGTTACGTGTAGTTGGAAGAGCGGCAGTTTGATCTCCGGAGGCCTTGAGTCCCAGTATTGGCCCTGTGCTGTAACACTTCTGAAGGCTGTCACTCCTCTGGGTCTCAGTTTCTCCATTTAATAAATGACGGGGCAGAAAATAGGATTTCACATCTATAATTCTGTCATATTTTCAATTTTTTGAACAGCCTAGCCCATATTTAGGGAAAAATGAGATGGAATTAGATAATTTATTTATAAGATAATTATAATTTATTATATTTAATATCTTATACTACAACTCATTCCAGTGGCCATTCTCACTGTATAGACAGGAGTTGAAGAAAGCACTGGGGGCCATGTGGAGTATTTACAGATGGAGAAAGGTTACTCAGAGAAGGGGTGGGGTGCCCTTCCCCCATGTAACTCAGCCTTTCATACCTTCAGGACCTTTAATAAGCTCATTTTGTTGAAATTTACCTCTTTACATCTAACATTTAAATATAAAAAAGTATCTGAGTCATAAGGTTGCTAGTAATTGGGTCTTTTCTATGGTCAAATGAACTGGTTTGATTGATTTGTCTGCTGTAAATGGTGATGAGGATAGCAGGAGAAGGGGAGAGAAAGTATAGGTGGGGAAGGAGAAGCTACACATTCTTGATTTAGGTTAAATAACACACACGATGAAATAGTCATCACCACGTAGGTGATCTGACATGGATCTAAATGCCCTACAGGCAGATTCTTCCAAATGGCTGTAGTTCTATGTGGCCAACATTGCTATGTGTAGAGATGACTGTGTAATTTATCATTTCAACTGGATACCTTCTAGAGAAAAAGAAAGTCTTATTTATAATTACGTTGGGACAACAAGGGTATTCTAGGAAATCCTACACAAATCAGAAGGCACCCTGTGTGTTCTTTTTTTTTTTTTTCAATCCTCACCCAAGGACATTTCCACTGATTTTAGAGAGAAAGGGAGAAACATTGATATGAGAGAGAAACATCGATCAGACCTTTCCCGTAAGCACCCCAACCAAGGATCGAACACACAACCTAGACATATGCACTGACCAGGAATCAAACCAGCAACATTTCAGTGCACAGAACAACGTTCCAACCAACTGAGCCTTGCGACCAGGGCCTGGCTATGTATTCTTCATACTTCTTCCTTCTCTTGACCTATCCTAGGAATATGAGAATTCTTAAATTGTCTTCACTATCTCTGTGTATTATGGAATATTCTACAAGACTTACCTTTGTTCTTTCCAGTCAGACACCACTGTGTAGTCCACAGCTGGGCATTTCCCTGGCCTCTGTTACATTTAGGCATACACAGGAGAATAAGTTCTAGTCAGTGAAATGTGGGCAAATGTAATGAGTATTATTTCTGGGCCTAGTGCCATGAAAAGGAGAGAGTCCTCATGTTGTTTTCCATCTGACTTGATGTACACATCATGGGATTTGAATTTGTATGTGGCAGAAAGCAGAGCCACAAGGTGGAAGGAACCTGGGTCCTGAATTGAAGAACTGTGCAACAGTGGGGATGATGACATGGGGTGCAGGGCAGAGGGGTTATCGGGGGGAAAATGGGATAACTGCAATGGCATACTCAATAAAATATACAAAAAAAAATCAGGAAAACCAGTTTGGGGATTTGCATGTATGAGAAGTAAACTTGAACTATGCTGCTGAGATTGTAGAGTTGACATTTAACAGCAGATAAACTAGCATTGCTGTCACTAGTAGTATCTTAACTAATGCTTTATAGAAACATTAGCCTCAGGTACATTAAAGACTCTTTCTCATTCTACTGTGAGCCTCTCCAAAATAGAAATCCAGAAAAGGCATTCAAATACAGTGAACCCATGCTAAATATCTTTTGGCTTGGATTGAATGGAATCATATTGAGTTGGATTGAAATGAAATAAAATGTACATAAGTTGGTAAGAAACTAGTCACATGTCCACACCTAGCTACAAGAGAGGTAGGGAGATGTTGTTATTCCGGGAAGCCATGGGCCTTACTAAAACCCAGGGACTCCTGTTACAGAAAAAGAAGAAAATGGATATTGGGGGATTATTAACACTATCTTTGCCACAGGAGCAAAAGAAGATTATAGTGCTCACCAGGCCCTAGAAAATAGTGAAACCCTATTCAGTGGTATCTGGAAAGTTTGGATGGATCCGGAATGAAAAATCCAGCTGAGAAATATAAATTTTTCAGTCATTCTTCCTGATAGGGTGGCTAAGATAGGTAGAATGATTGAGTCTTTCTAGTTCCAGTTGTCCCAATAATTCAGATTCCAAACTTCACTTTCGTCTTTGTTATTTAAATAATGGAATTCTAGTTTGGCTTGTCTGGACAGCTCAGATACGCTTACAATTCACTGGCTTGCCTGCTTGTAAACTGTGTTGTAGCCCCTGTTATATAGAGCAAGATCAACCAATACTGAGCCAGCCCATCAGACTCTGGAAGAAGAACAAAATGATGTTAGGTTCGCAGTATGTGAAAAAAATAAATTAATAAAACCACCCAGTCTTCGGCTAAGGTTAGCACCTGGCCTGTGGCCCGCCATAGCTAATTGATTCCAGTGGGCCGTTTTGGTCTCTACGCCGGCAGCCCCAAAGGGCCTTGGTCTTTGTTTAGCCTTCGTCCTAACAAATAGCAGAGGGTCCCCGGCTGAGTTGCCCAGAAGCATTTGTTTTCTTGCGTCAGGTCTCCTGTTCTGCTTCCACAGGTTCCGCAGTGACTGTACTTTGTCTTGCAAATGTCATGAGTGTCCTCAGGGGGCTCCTGAACCCTCCCTCTGTCTTTTTCCTTCCCTGAGTTGGCTCCGAATTTATGGGAGGGAATACATGTAGATCAGCAATGCTTTAGGCCATGTACACATTTTTTTTATTTCAACCAGATTTAAGTAAAATTGTGCCATAGCTTCTGGTTTCTTTTTCTGGGCAATTTTCTACTTTTTTTCCTTTCGCCAGATTCCCTTTCTGCTTATTCTCGCAGCCCCCTACCCCCACCCCCGATATCACCAGCACTAACACCAAATAATAAAAGTAATGGATGTCATTTATTGAGAGCAAAGTATTGTCCTCTTTACGCTAGGATATTTAGTTCTTGTGACAGTTCTTTAAGGCAGTTATTCCCAGTTTTTGACGAGCACACTGAAGTTTGTAGGGTTTTTTTTTTAAACTGAGTATGTAGCAGATGAAATAATTTGCCCAATGTGACACAAAATTTAGTAGAACATATGGACAACACATATAATAGGTATACCAGGCATAGTGTTTATTAATAAACGTTTGCCTAACAGAAACTCCAGATTGCTATATATTTTCCATTATTTCACACTGCCTCTCAAAAGATAGTGACAGTTCTTGCTTTCTTCCTTTTCATTTGAATTAGCCTTGCTGAATTCAAGCTTTGGAGAGATGGGAGATTTTAGTCTTATTCAAAGCTACCAGCTGTGATTGAAAGTTTGGTGTGAAATGAGATTAATCCTCCAATTGACTGACTCATTGATTTTTGGAATTATCAATAGTCTATCAACCGTAGTTTAAACTAGATTGATTATATCAGTACCCTTGGAGTATTGTGAATGTAACACATGCACACACTCTCCTTACCGCTATGCATTATGGGAGGCCAAGGGAACCTGGGCATGGATTTGAATTTTGGGGGTCAGAAGTTGCATCTGTCTGTCGTAAAACATGAATAGATTCACCACCAACCTGAGGGATCACATTCATGGACAATAATATCTGTAACCGATTCCAAGATGATAAAGTAAAAAACATGAAATACAAAATGTGTCCTGACTTTGATGAAATGTTCATCTCATGAATTTGTGACAAAAGAGATTTCATTCACTGGGCAGAGTTACAATGCTTCTTGTGTGGTTGCCTATTTCTCAGAAGTCAAAATTAATTTTAAATGGATTAGCACTATTCTGTCATTATTTATTTGTCTTGAGGTTACCCTAATATTTTCTTTCACAAAATAATCACATTAAAATGGCAATGCAAATTGATCTCATTTTTTTACAAAGTAACTTAAATACATGGAGGCCTGATTCTTCCACACTGATTTTGTCATGCTGTTCTACAAAAAGATTCTAAAGGGGGGAGCAGAGGAAGTTCGGGGCTTGAAAAAGTTAATATCAGTATGCGAATGACCAATAGGAAGGGAATAATGGGGAAGTGGTAGCATGTTTACTGAAAGGGCTATTATGCGCACACTAAATTGAGAATGGAGAAAGTGACTCAGAAGGCAATGTTTGATAAAAGAAGCAGACAACGAAATTATAGATACCCTCTTACAGTTACATAAATTAGAGACAATCTTTTTATCCCTTTTTGCGTTCTTCCATTGTTATGATTGAAGTTACATGGTTCTCAATACCTAAGGACTCTCACTAAATTTACTTCAGGGAAGAAGTGAACAGGACCTTGAAGGGGAGCACCCTTATAATGCTTGTAAATAGCATTTCTAAATGGAGCTTCTGTCTTTCCCCCCTTCCTAGATTTATTAAACAAACGTGTATTAAACACTATGCCTAGTGCACCTATTACTTGTGTTGCCTTGTAGTAGACAAAGCACCACCTTTACCTGTGAGATAGTTTTAATTTAGTTAGGGAGATAGGGCTGTGGGAAGATACAAATTAAAAGTATATGAAGAAATTGTTGCAACCGCGAAAAGACTAAGGAGATACAGCTAACTGTAATGTAGGATCCTGGAGAAGACCCTGGAACAGAAAGAGCGCATCAGGTTGAAAACAGGAAATCTCAATAGAGTTAACGTCCTAGAGCTCTATTCTGTGTCCCTTTTGTTCTCCCTACATATTTTCACATGATCCGTGGCAACTTCTTGTAAACTCATGGTTGTAAATATCATCTATATGCCAAAGAGTCGTAAACATGTATCTCATCTTGACCTTTCCTCAGAACTCAATTTGCTATCCACCTGCCTATTTGACATCTCCCCATAAAGCTCACCAGCCATTGCAGAAGAACTCTTGACTTCATTTACTTCATGCTCCAAAGCTACTCCT
The DNA here is from genome assembly GCA_004026545.1 of Mormoops blainvillei. NCBI lineage: Eukaryota > Metazoa > Chordata > Mammalia > Chiroptera > Mormoopidae > Mormoops > Mormoops blainvillei. Next base: position 2,702 of record PVJD01002513.1, on the reverse strand, counting down.
TCCCCAGTCTCTCTCGTCATCTCAATGAGTGTCAGCATAGTCACTCAGACCAAACAAGGTGGGAGTTATCCTTCACCCATGGTCTTTAACTTCCCTCATCCAATCCATCACCATGTCCTGTTCACTCCTCCAGTGCAAAGCTATAGGGTCCAGCCACTCCTGTTTTCACCGACACTGTCCTCGTTGAAGCCACCATCATCTTCTGCACTATTTCCCACATCGTCAAACCTCATCTCCATCCTCCCTCCCTGTGCATCTCCTGTGACCACATATTTTTCTTGAAAAAAACCAGACTTCTTCCTGCCTTCTTAAGGTTTTTGAATCCATCTGAAATATTATCACTATTGACCTTTATGAGGCCGGCCAGATCTTTTTTGTCATTTAAATCGCCGATCAAATGTCATAATCTCAAAGGTCATCACTGTCACACAATCTGATGTGTCCTTCTAGTCACTCTCTTACCTCACCTCTGAAATTATGCTGCACAAACAACTTTATCTAATTAGTACTTTATCTAAAATTATCCTTAGAGTTGAATTCAGTTGTTTGCTTTTTTCTGTGTTTATTAGAATGGAAACCCTTGGAAAATGGCACGTTGTATTCTCAATGTGTGGAATGTGGCCTCACATGCATAGCTGCTCCAATGTTTGTTGAATTAATGACAATGATAAATAGGAATCGACACTAACGTTCTAAAATTCACAGAGGTGAGGGATTACAGTGAGGCTGGAATGAGCAGAAGTTTCTTGACAACCGTGGAAATTGGTACAGCTCTGAGAATAAGCAAGATGAGTCATGAAAAAGTAGATAAAGAGGGAATTCCAGGGAACGAAAGTTGAGAAGCTGAGTGGCCGTGCGGGGAGAGTAACAAACATGGCATACTTAGCAACAGCAGGGAGAGCAGAAATTTTGTAAAGACCATGGGGAGTGAGATCAGAGGAGTGTAAATCCACCACATCGTGGAGGTTCTAGAATGCCAGGCTAACCAGGAGCTGTGTTAAGGATTTTACTCCTATTGATTTTTCATTCCAACTACCTGGAGCCTCTGAACCATGATCTCGTTCTCATCCTTCTAGGCAGGAGTGATAAGGCTGGCCCACCACCACGTGTTTTCTTTCTTTACCTTCCAACCCCAGTGTTGTATGATTTCGACGTCAGCTTGCTGGGGTGTGGCCCGAGGTGTAAGGTGATTCCAGCTTATACCCATCTTTAGTGCTTGGTACAGCCACCTTGGCGCCCAGTGAGCCAGCGCAGTTCCTGGTGATCTGCACGTCCTCTCTGGTGTTTATGGTACGTTGGGTCATCGAGGGTAGAGGGACAGAAAGGAGTTTCATCCTTGTCTCACAGCTTCAGAAAAACTAAAGAAGGGCAAGGATGTTAATACCCTCAAGTATGGCATTCCTTCCCCTCAACACTCCCCCCGCCCCCATGCTTTTAAAGGAAACACATTAAACTAAATAAAGGAGTTTTCCATGGCTTTCGTTTCCCCAGGCAGGGAGCCAGCTCCTGGTGCTCTCCCATCTGTCAAGCGAGTGTGGGCCTGTCACCCAACTTGACAACACTTTTGCCCACATCCCCACTGACGACAAATGCAGGCATCACAACCAGTCTTTGGATGTAGATTAAAATGTCCCGAGGGCTGCTTAAGTGGGACTGCAGTTTTTCCTGCTTTCATCCACCTTGTCTTGGGTACCTCATACGTACGGAGCTTTGCATAAATAATGGGATGTCAAAGGAAGACACAGTTCCTGCCCTCAAGAAAGTTACAGGCTAGCGTGAAAGAATGACATGGAAACGGATAAGTGTGGGGCACTATCTAAACACTAACATATAGGATAACATAATATCAGGGGTTCACAGGAGAGGGAGAGATCTACCTGGTGGCATAAAAGCCAAGCACTTGGAGAAGAGCGTTATGCCCGGCAGGTGCAGAGGGCACCGTGCTGGGCCCTCGGGACATCGTCATGACCCCCCGGTGAGCTATGCTCTTCTCAGTGCCCCTGCTTCCCATGGAGGGGGCAGAACTGGCCATGAAAGGGAAAACGGGAAGTCCTTAGGGGAAGGGATGTGATACTTTTGCATCCTGCTGCCCACGTAAGCAGGACTTTCTCACCTTGCAACATCTGGTGTTCTTCCGATCCCATGGGCTCAGTGCCTCCTTCCTTGAGTTAACTCCTCAGGTGAGAAAGGCAGTTTCATGGGGAAACAACCTTTCGGGGCTCCTACTGTCGAACCAAGTAACCACAGCAGCGCATGTGCTCCAATTGCCTTCCCATGTATTTGACGCCATCTTTCCTTTTTATAGAGCCTCTGGCACAGGCAGCATTGTACTAACCCCGGGCTTGGAACCTCGTTTTGAATTGTGCATGCTTACAGTTCGGTGCATTTTGACTGCTGGTGGAGTTTCGTCAAGCGTTCTCCCTTTCCCTCCTGGATCCCCTTGTGAGGGCTCCTCTGTTCCTCCCTGCACCGTTTCCTTCCCTACCGCACCAGGGCACACTCGGTCGTTGCTCTTGAGTGTTTTCTTCCGGGTCAAGAGACCACTGCAATTTTCAGATGCAGATGTTTCACAGTTGTGTTTTCTCTGTACGCAGGTGAAACTCCTGAACTCTGTCTTGTAGCTCCTGATAAGGATTAATAAATAGTTTACAATGATGTGAAAGAATGAGCAGGTGAAAACATAGTTGCTTTGTCTGTGGAAA
>PVJD01002512.1:0-199556 GCA_004026545.1 Mormoops blainvillei | reverse complement strand
GCTGCAGATCACATCGTTAACAGCGTATCCAGTTTTCCAAGGAACAGCCAAACTGTCGTCCGAAGTGGCGGCGCTAGTCTTCCCTTTTGCTCTGCATCCTTTTGGGCACTGGGTGCTGTCAGTGTTTCAGGCTTTTGTCATTCTCGCAGGCGTATAGGGGTCTGAGACTGTCCTAATTTTTAATCCCTGATGATGACTGAGTGTCTTTTCAGACACTTATTTTCCATCTGTGTATTTTCTTTGGTGAGGTGCATATTCGAATCTTGGACTCCCTTACAAATTGTGCTGAGTTCATTTGCGTACTCGGAACAGCAGTCCCTTCATTCCAAACGACAGAGGTGTCTTCTGCAGACGCTGTCCCCCCGGTCTGCGGCGGGGCCTTCTCACTCGTGCGACGCTGTCTTTCTCCGAACAGAAGCTTCACCCCACTAATGGAGTCCAGACAATTGATCTTTCTCTCAAGGATCATGACTTTGTGTCTAAAGTCACCATTAACCCAAGTCAACTAGTTTTTCCCTTAGGTTGTCTTCGAGGTTTGCATTTTACATTTAAGTCTGTGATCCATTTGGGGGTAAAGGTTGGGAAGGGAATAAGTTGTGTGTCTCTAGATTCATTCTTTTGCGTGTGGATGTCCACTCGTTCCAACGCCATCTGTTGAAAAGATTATCTTGGCTCCACTGTGTTGCCTCTGCTCCTTTGTCAAAGATCAATCGATGGTATTTATGTTGGTTGATTTCTGGGCTCTCTAATCTGTTCAACTGATCTATTTGTCTATTCTTTGGCCAATACCACACCATCTTGATTACGTAGCATGCTTTATAGTACGCGGGTCATGTCAGGCCTGTGTTCTTCTCCTTCAATACTATGTTGGCTTTTCTGGGTCTCTTGCCTCTCCCCATACAGTTCAGAGTCCATTTGTCAATATCCACAAAATAACCTGCTGGGGTTTTGATTTGGATTGCGTTGAATCTGCATATATCTTTAAAGGAAAGTCAACAATATTTTCTGATGCACTCTGATCTAATATTGATCATGAAGGGGGAGGGGAGGGAGTCAAGAATAACCCAAGTTTTGGGCCGGGCTGACTTCTGTTGAACTACAAGGTAACTGAGTGTAATTAGGAGCCCCCCATGCACCGAGGGCCCTGCCCTGCCCTGCCCCACACGGTCTGTCCTCACGTGCTGCCCTCTTCCTCCAACCTGCGGCCTCCCTGTCTGTCTTCGGGTCTCAGCTCACGTACCTCTTCCTTGTCAATAATCCTGTCATTCAGCCATACTTCTTCTCCTTTGGAGAATTACCTTAGTTATGCCTAATTTTACCTGTGTGTGTGGTTATTTGATAAATGCCCACCTTCTTTCCCATTAGACTACGAGGGGAAAACTCATGAAAATTCGCTCTTAATTGTATCTCCAGTGCCTACTTGCGCTCTGCATGTTTACAAACTCAATCAATATTTGAGAGGATGAGCCACGCGCAGGAAAGGCTATTGCCACAAACTTTCACCGCCACCGTGTTTGCAGCGACTTCCCGCGACGTCCGTTATAGATATACAGTCGCCCTTATACATATAACTTCTGTGTCTTCACAGATACAAACATTACTCCAAACCGTAAATATTTTAACATCATAGCAATGCCCTCTTTCTTAATCAAATCCTCTAAAATGTCATAGATGAGAGCTGAGACTTGCATATAAAATGTAACTTCATTACTAAAATTCGACAAATTGTATCATAAATCAGTACTTTTAATTACATTCCAATTCACATACAAATTTTAAAAATTCTATTATAATACATAAACATGTCACAAGTATACATAACTTTTCCTAAACTATAATTTCCAAGTAGTAGATTAGAATTCAACGCTGATGTGAAAGCACACTGTAATTATTAACTATAGAAAGTCCTTACAAACCCCAATACCATTTAATTACCAATCGCAGATAGAGAACCTGAGGTCCCTCATTTAAAGACATGAATTAAAAACCACAAATAAAAATCTGGTAAGTCTATATTTCAAGAGTATCTATCAAAATCAGAAAAATCACTGAATATAAACTAAAACCGTAAACATCAACATGGTGTTTACACCTTTAGAATCCCCCCTTTCTAATGGAATTGTCTTTCTTTCCTTATCAGCTACCCCCTGTGACTATTTCCAGCTTTTCCTATTTACACACTTCTCCTCACTACCGGTTTTGTTTTCATCTTCCCTCATGATTTTAAAGCAAACAAATGCATACTAGAGACTTTCCAAACGCTGTGTACATCCCTGGCTTCCATCTGAACACTTTCCAAGAGCCCCCTCTTCCCCAGGAAATCCAGCCCCGGGCGCCCACGCACACACCGCCACCCTGGCTTGGGGTCCGGGGCTTGCGCTTAATGCCTGGCAGGCCGGAAACTGAGCTGCAGACCCAGGTCTGCCTGCTTTTGTTTTCAGTAAACAGACACGGTAACTACAATCACTTTCTCTAACAAGAAAGACGATCCTGGAATGTGGTAACGCATTCAAAAACATTCAGTCTGAAGTACGCTACAATGATGTGTGTTCCAGGCCTATGCTTTGTGCCTGTGTGTTTAATATTTATGTTTTCAAGCAAGGGTTATTTTTTCCAAAGTGCATTTTGAAAACTGAGCATCTTAATAGTAACACAGGAGCCTGGATTTAGGCGATTCCAATTAATCTATCATGTTACATACTTAGGAGGCTATAAAATATAAAACTGAGCACAAAGAGATTTATTCATGGCCCTAAATAGACTGTTTGGCAATTTGTTCAAATATATTATTTTTATGTATAATCATATTTGTAATGTATTTTTTGTAATATATAAGCAGATAAAAGAATAATCAGAGGCATGTGATAATTTATAAACATCTAGAAAATCTTAATCTGCTCATCTAGGTTGCAAATAGTATTTATTGCTATTGATATAGTCAAGATATCTTTCTAGAATAACTGTATCATCTATAGAAGTGTGTTTAACAAAAATATTTGTCATGTGTGTTCACCACCCTAACTCAAGTCTCCTACCAGTGTCACCCTAATAAATTCAATAAAAAAGAATAAATTTCATACAGATATAAAAAATTCTTATGACCTTTATAAACAGACAAATGTTTTGGGGGGACTACTGAAAACACAAACAAACAATTGATTCTCTACAAATTTCAGATGAGCAGAATAATTCTGAATAAAAATAAATTGTAAGGCAACTCTTGGATTAATACCAAATAACAATAAACTTCCATCTTCATAAAATGACCCAGTTCAAGGAATGATCTTGGGCTTCGATTAATGGCAACGACTGGCTGGAACTGGCTACCCAATGCTTTTTAAATTATTTAATACATTTTATTCATATGTAGTAATTTAAGTATAAGTATGTGTCAAAACTAGTAATTTTTTTACAGTGAAAAAATTTTCTTCTCCTTGTTTCACTCTTAAAAACATCTGATTCACCAAACAGCTTTGTCATCCAAACTGTTTAAGTTTCAGCACGATTCTTACCTCTGGGTGAGAAATGTCTCAAGCAATATTCCCCTACAGAGTATGAAATTATAAACAACATCTAAGGGAAGGAAGGAGGAAATGAAATATGAGGGAAAAATGTGACAATGACAAATATAATACCAGTTAGTAATTTAACCTTATTGTAAATCATTTTTCTTCCCCATCTTAAAAAAAAAAAAAAAAGATTACTCTAAACTTTCCTGAAAGATAGAGGAAGATACTGACCAGATAATTGGTTTGTAAACATAGCCCAGATAACCACTAAAAGTATTAGCTCTGTGGTCCAATGACAAACACAAATTTCCACTAAAAATTGGTGGAAGTCGATGTTATGGAAGATCTTTAAATAAAATGACTATTATTATCCATCAGCCAAAGTAATGGCCCTTGAAAAGGGAGAGCTCTTTAGGGCTAAAAGTTAGTGGATGCACTAAAGTAAACTAAATTACTTGGGCTCCTTGGAAGACATTAGACAGGTTGAACTACAAACACTAAGAGCATTTTTAAGAAGGGCTCAGGATATCCCATAGGGCATCTTGCTTAACCCTAAGAAAACTTCTTTGCAGACTAGAGGAAAAATATTTATTCATTATTCCCTGATGTATAAAATAAATACTGACCGATCAAATTTTTGCAGCTCCTCAGTCCCAAGGGCACGAACTCTGTAACGGAGTTGAAGTAATGCACCTCGGGACGCACCGCAGTCAGTGTTTCTGAGTGAGTGTCCGGGGTCCCGTGTGTATTTTAACAGGTGTTATGACTCTTCATTCTTTTATAAAAACAATGAGAAGCTAAACCGCCCCGGTGTTGTATTTTTATAGGTGCATTCTGTAAACTAGTGCCAACCTGAAAAGGAACATTATACTGTTTCATAATGGAAGTGGTTTTTTAACAGTTACTCCACATTTGAACTACAAACTGTAAATATAAGAAATGAACCCTAATTGATTTTGTGGCACTGATACTATCTTGTGTTGGTAGCATATTGGTGATTTTACGATGGCAGTTGGGGATCTGATTATTAATCACGCCCGTTTAGTTGAATGCGTAACCTAGGAACTGCCCAAGAATTAGGAGACGTGACCACTTGGTGCATGTCCTATAGTTATGTTTACTAATAAAACTGGAAGAGCTTTATAGTATTTCTTTGTATTAATCTATTAGAGACCATCACAAGTTCATAACACATGCACCCAATTTTTTTTCAAAATTAATTTTAACTAATTTATGACAAATCTGCTCATTACCAGGGGTCAGTAAACTATAAGCCATAGGACGAATCCAGTTGGCCACATGTTTCTACAAATAGGGTTTTATCAGAACACAGACACACCAACAGGGCCACATGATTAGGTCACGGATTGTCCGGGCGCTGCACTACTATGTCAGCGTGACGGAGCAACTGCAACAGAGACGTCAGACCCCAGAAAGCTGAAAACGTTAGCTCTGCACTTTGACATCAAGCTGTTGGCCTCCTCTCCCTTTAGTCTACCATAATACCGTGGTTTGTCAACCGAAGGAAGAAATTCAGAAGTAAACCTAACTTTTACTAGCGACCTTTTTTAATTGTCAAGATGGGACACATTTTCCCAAAAATAAAAGGAAACTAAAAAGAGACACTCTCAATGGATGAAATTTTGTATGTCATAATGGCTTATATAAATACTGGGTTAGAAAATATATTAATTTTCTGTTGAATGTAATGTGCTAACATAGGAGAAATGAGGAATGGGTGTCTTCCAGAAGAGAAGACTATTACAGAAAAAAATATGGTCACCTATGAGAGTATATGTGACGTGAACCCAAATCAGAATAAATGATAAGAAAAAATGCCCAAGTACTTATAAATAGCAATGCATTATCTAAAGCCTAATCTATTATTCTTCTTAAGTTGTAGAAAATACCAAATATAATTACAAAATATGTATTCAAAACATGTAAACTGCTAATTTTCCACTTGTAAAAGCCTGATTCAAAAAAGCAATTTACTTTATGATTTACTTAAGCTTTGCAACTGCATTAAAATATGATAGTATATACACAACAGCTTGTTAACAAGATTATCATAACATTAAAATCATAATGTGGCACTTCAATTATGGATACTTAAAATTAAAGTTAATCCTCACAGTACCAATTTTTATCTCCTAAATAATTTTAGCTATTAGCTGCTTATTCAAAGTCTGTATATAAGATGATAAGCATTGTAGAGTAGGACCTAGCTCTGCACTTTTCTTTGGTAGTAAGACAAAATGTTGCACCCTTTACTTTCCAGTCTTTAATACACAATCTTTTGTTATTAAAGGAAAAATATCTTTTTTGTTTGTTTGTTTATGTTGGCTCAATGCTATTTTGCTAATTGTTTTTTAGTCCTCACCCGAGGATATATTTTTATTTTTATTTTTTTAAAATTTTTATTTTGGAGAGAGGGAAGAAGGGAGAGAAGGAGAGAGAGAAAGGGGAAAGAGAAACATCAATGTAAGGGAGAAACATTGATCAGTTGCATCTTACATGTACCCCAATCGGGGATTGAACCCACAACTCTTCAGTGTCAGGGGAAATGCTATAGCCAACTGAGCAAAACTGACCAGGGTGCTCAGTGCTGTCGGTGGTGTCAATGCTGTTGTTTTAAATAGAAACATCCTTAGATGCCAACAATCTGCATTTTCTTTTCTGGTTTTATCATTTTAAATGTATAAAGCTGTCATACAATGGCAGTTATTCATTTGACTTTTTTCCTTCAAATACTGTTTTTAAACAAATATTATGTGGTACATATTAGGCACCACACTGAATGAACCGATGCTTAGAGTAATAGATATAGTTATTCGTTTTACAAATATATAACTTAATTAACCTATGGCTGATTTCACTTGTGCTGTTGTCTCACAAAACGTTTAATCAGTAAGTATGCAAACAATATTCCTCACATTCAAGTTCAAGTTCAAAGTAGAGGAAAAGATTGCAAGTGAACATTGTTCCGAAGTCATATACGGCAATCGCCGATGAATCCATAAAGAACGCGGAAGTGTTAGCGCTAAGCGTATATTTGGTTTTATTGAACATCCGGTGAGAATTAATATGAGACTTATCTCCTATTCCCCATAAATGGTGAAAAGATTAATTTTTCTTGGGGGCATCGGAAACCAAACGTCAAGTCTTGCTTTGACATTTATGCACTCGCCCCTGAAGAACATGAAAGCGACACTAACGTACCTGATAATAGGTGACACAGATGAATACGTGAGTGTGCATGTGTGTGCACATTTGCACATACAATGCGTAAATGTGTGTGTGTGTGTTTATATATATACTTATATAACGCAAATGACATAAAGTGAATTACATAAAATATATTCAAATACAACACACTGCACATACTGTATGGAATTAATCCTTTTCCTAATGTCTAAGCTATGCTTTCTAAGCTGCATTCTAATGATGCTTATTAGTGCAGTTGCCACATCATTATCTAGAGCAAACGACAGTGTGCTTTTGTCTCCAGATGTCACGGAAACCAAGGGCAGTCCGCCGGGCGGCCCCATCTGTGGGTCAGGTTGGACAAACGGACCCGGGGCCTGGCGGCACATGGGCTTTCCCGTAACGCAAACGGTAAAAACGAGGTGTTGTCTGAAGATAAGAAAAGAGGCTGCTCTTGTAACTTGATTTGGGAGCCGGGTGCTTTCAAGAGACTCCTACCGATCCACTGATTGAAAGAAAACTTAGAGAAATATAATTATGATCGGATCAAGACAAATGATTAAAATAGAACATGAACACATTGCTTTTAAATACGATTTCACAGGGCAAACTACTCATGTAGTTAAAAAACACATATAGACACGCAGCCATTTACAATTATAAAAGTAACATGTTTATGTTTGAGAACAAAACATATATTGCAAATATTAAATCATCTGTAATCACTGATATCATTGTATAGCATAGTCAGAACGTTTAAAAAAATGTACTTCCTTTCCATACTATTAAACAACCCGCTGATTTCCCAAGAAGTATTTTATTAATACTTTCTTGGTTTACTGATTTTATATTTTTCTTCAATGTCACTTTAAATTTCCCCGTAGCCTTGTACCCGTTTTCTAGACTACGTATGTAACTCAGTAGTCATAAATACCTCAGTTGCCCTCTTCTCCCCAACACCTATTTTTCATGATTATGAAACAATTTCACTGGACCTCCTTGTACATAAATCTTTGTAACCCTAATGGACATTCTGAAAAGCAAAGGCATCTCCAAATTCCAAATGCTGTCAAGTGCAAGATTTCCTTGACTGGAAGGGGAAGGTTTAGAGAGGGAGAGAGAGACAGACAGACAGACACAGAGAATACACGTGTACATATACAAACACAATTTACACTTGTATGATATGCGTACACACTCACAAAGTTATCCACGGTCTTAATCAGATGATAAAATTACTCATAGAGACGGTCTTTCACTCCAGTTCAGGTAGAAGTACCAGTTTAAGAGATATCAGTGTACTGTGGTTTAACTACCATCCTTAGCAAGGGATGCAAGGTTGATGAGACGAAAACAATAACCAGCTAAAACAATATCTGGGCACCAGGAGTCACCCAACCCTTAGGGCAGATGGCGGACAGTCCAAGTGCCATTAGATATTAACAGAGTAGAGAAACTGAAGATGTAATTTGTAGACAAATACATCTAGAAGGGAAAAACTTAAAAAAATATTTTTAAGTGTCTTTGAATCACTCTTCAGACCTCAGCCTTTCAGTGAAATATTGGATGACTATACTCCCGCCACTCAAATCTACGCGTGTAAAGCGAAGAGACACACACATTAAAGCAGTTGTAAATTTTTGATTTAATATTTAGAATGTGTTGCATCTCTTAAAACTATTTCCAAGTTTTTATATAGTTATACTTTAATTTTTAACTCTGTATTAATGGCGCATCTCAAATTACTATTACACACTCCAGGAAAAAAAAGCCAGGAAAATGAACTGTGCAACTCAACATCGCCATCTAGTGACAGAATTCCTAACACGTGACAAAGCCCAGCAAAACGGAAGAGTAGACATCATGTCCTGGGAGTTCAACTCTAATAACCTAACTGAACAGCTCTTACTGAATAACCCTGGCTCTGCAAATAATATACTAACCTCTAACTGGCAATGTTCGTACTCTAAAAATGTAATTTACGTTCTCCCCATAGAGGTATGTCCATGAATCTAACCAATTTATATTTTTGTGTATTTTTATTGTCAAAAAGCTTTGCAGAGCATGTTCACATTTTTTTCTTAATGAGCTATATCCTATATGTACCTTTGTTTTTCAGAATTTGAAACTCACTTTTCTCAAGTTATGCAGTTCAAATGCCTTCCAATTTCATATGCCTATTATGCATGGCCCTCCTCTACTGCCTCCAGAACTGAACAGGGGAAAGACACAATTTTAAAAAACGGTGCCGCTTTCCCCATTGATGTTCAGAATTTATTACAAGGGCTAAGACAGGTGCAAAATATCATAATACAGAAATGAAATCACTTTGGCACAGTAACAGGGTTGAGTTGGCAGAGATAAGGAGAAAATATGATGAAAAGAAGTTGAGAACTTTACCTCTAAATCCACTATTATTCTACGGTAGTCAGGGATTTCAGCTAGAGTTGATGCATTCTTCTTCTGTCCTGAAAATCTTTTCTCTTATGTCATAATTTTCATAAATCCTGCGCAATATTTCCACACAGCTGTGCAACTACAATGAACTCTGGAAGTTAGACAAGAAATACTCCTCTGGCACTGTGTGTCCTAAGAGTACACTGCAGTTCTCCAGTCAATTCCATTTTGTACAACACAGGAGGATTCTTTAAAATAAGCCCTACGCATCATATAAAATAATGTGTACAAACCTTTTAAAACTTTATATATTCATTTTATTAATATTTCATAAACTGCAAAGCATTCTCACCTAAGTTTTCCTTATTCTTCATATAAAGCCTTTTATTCCTATATTATAAAAAAGTAAGATTAAAAATAGATGAATTTAGCTAAAATCACAGTTGGAGTCTCATATCTGATTTTTACCACTTATCCTACTATTCATATAATTTCTTGCCATTTTTTCCATCTCTTACCTCATTGATTTTCTAATCATTCATAAAATGTTCCCAGTATAGTAAATTTAGAAGAGAAAATTTTAAGCCTGAAAAAAGTATCTGTACGCCCATAACCCAATTGTGATGAGCTCTTTCGCTCTATTTCCACTTTTTTCTCTGCATTTCTTATATTCAGTGGACATGATATTTTACATGTAATTTCTGTGGTATTTTTCACTGAACATTAGAACATGAGGGTTCTTATATCACTAAAAACATCATGTTAAAGATCATTTTAATATCCAGATAGAATCAATTATGCCACAACTTACAATTACATATAATATATAAAAATTATGGCACATTGCACATATAAAATCTTCATTTCCTTATTCCTTTCTTTAACAGCAGACAACTGGTTTTCTCCATTTTGTTCACCATTATAATCTACAGTTTGAGGAATGCATTTAGATTGTCCGTAATTTCAATGTCTTCTGCATAATACGTCTCAGGAAGCTCAGTTAACATTGAAAAGAGGAATCTGTTTTCAGGCTCTGAGTAAGTACAGGCACCACCTCTCCGCCAATGCCGCAGTAATTCCCACGCGCTGTAACCACTCCCTTGCGGGCCCTCTAAAACCTCCTCCCTCCTGAGCTACGGTAACATGGCTGATCAAAAGTTAGGGTGGCTTTCTGTTCTTTTTTTTTTATCAACTTTATATACATATATATTTGCCATTAGAGTTGAGCTTTCAAGGGTTACTTAATCATACTTTGCCAATTATCCACTGAGCTACTCTTTTTGAATCTGTTATACACAGACAGTACAATAAACACTGATATTGTTTATTAATTTTGTGATTTTTTTCTTACATAGAGGAACTTTTATAATAAGTCAAAGTTTAGTGATTTCTTCAACTACTCTTTCGATTATCATCTCTTTCCTCAGCAAACCTCAAAGAGACTGCCCTTCCATAATCTATTGGATTTTGGCTGTTTTATAAACATGAAATCTCCTTTAGCATGTGTGAGGTGAGACTATGAAGTAATTTTTTTTTTCCCAAACAGCAAAACAACTGCCTCTTACAGCATTTGCCGAGTAATTCATTATGTCCTGGATGATTCAAGGTACTTTATAATATAATAATAGCGTCATAGGGTCTTCATAGGATCTATCATCAGTTACAACCACTAACTGGTTGGAGGGAACACACAGAAAAGCCCATGGGTGTCCGTCTTCTTCCTGAATCTGATCACATTACTGAATTCTCTTGCTCACTCCCCGGGCACCTTTGTTGTTAACCCTCGTGGGCTGTCCCCTCCCTATCGAGTCATCCTTGTTAATTTTGGTCGTCACATCCATCACTGTGATAAATCCACTTTTTACTCTTCATTTTCTGAGAATGAGAGTATGTGTCCTGCATACAGGGGAGGGCAAAAGCAGGTTTACAGTTGGCAGTGTGACTTTTTTTTTTGAGTTAATAAAGCTATTACGATAATCATAACCTACCTGCATGTCTTCTTCCACGCGAACGACAAACCTGCTTTCGCCCGCCCCGTGTGTGTAACTCTATCAGTAACTCAACAAATGGCTACAGAGTGCCTACCACACGCCAACGCATGGCCAAGCCAAGAACAGAAGGAGAGCGCCCTGCTGCCCTCGGGATTTGTTAGCAAGGAAGACATGTGGGTACATTAGACTTATTCTAAAAGCAGAAGGAAACTTTATACGCTTTTAAACAGTGGCACAGATTAGATCAGGTTTATGACTCACGGAGGCTAGGACGTCACAAAGTCTCATCGGGTCTCCATTCCGAATATTTCTAAATTCCTCAGGCACACTCCCTTCTGTGCACCTGAACGGGCTCTACCTGTAGGTTAGTGGAGGTCACTTACCTCTCCAGCTGTCATTCCCTCCTCTGAACCCTCCACTCTGCTGCCAAAACAAGCTTCTAAATTGTCCTTTCCCGCCTGGGTATGGGCTGGCACCTGACCTAATGCCAGCTCTATGGCTGCTCCCTGTGCTTTGTACGCAGACGCTACAGGCTGGGGATATCCTCGCATTTGGAATCAGGGAGCAGGGGACGCGTCTGGAATGATCACAAGGTGAGATCCAGCCTGGCCAGGGACGGCGACTGGCTGAGGTGGCAGAGATCTGAGAAAGGGCAGAAACCTCTCTTTTTGCTGTGAGCTCATAGAAATACTAGAACCTTAACAAATGCAGAGGCACACCCCACTCAGAGAAAGGCCTGAGCCCAGCGCCCACAAAAGGCCACGCTGCGCGGTCAGTCCAGTCCTGCCGCAGCACCTCCAGGCTGCACATGCCCGGGCAGGAGCACCGCGGCGGCTGCCACCGGGGCTGAGCTGGGACGGGGGGCTCCCCTGGCCACCCCAGGCTGTGCCTGTGGACCAACAGCGAGTTTCCCTGAGTCTTCACTTCCAGGATTTGATTTTTGTACTGTCTCGGCCTCTAGACTGTTAGCTCCTTGACGGCAGGGGCTGTGTGTCATCTGTATGTGTGACCGACCACCTTGCCTGGCACATGACAGAAACCCAACGAGTGAGGAGTAAATAAATGGACGGCTGTACCACCCCTAGTCTTCTTCCCCGCTAGCATTCTACTGAGCTACAAATTATCTTCACAGTTTCTATATTTGTCCTGTCACCTCCTTCCTTAAAGTCCCTAATGACTCCCAGAAATAATGTAAATTCCTCATCATGGCAAACTAGACGTTAGGTAACTGGCCTCCAAGATACGGTAAACACGTGTCCAGCCAGCCTCTCGGTACCAGCCCCACCCTGAGGTTTTCGGCAAATTACTCCTACCTATTCCTCTCCCCTCCTCAGTGCCCTGAGATCCTGAGTGGCACCTGTGACCCCTGCGGGCCTCCTACTGCCCCGTTCCATTTCCACCCGGGACGCTTGGCAAAAAAAAGACAGGTGTTACCGACTGAAAGAGTCTTCCTCTGTGAGTTTTTGGGGAAAACATAATCAAAAAAGCCTGAAAATTTTTGCATCATGTCATGCCACTTACTGTCCCTGAAGTCCCCCTTGTAGCTGGTGCACCTCCACACCTTTGCCTAATGCTATTCCCTCCACCTGCAAAACTGGCCATCTTTCAAAGCCTAGGTCCAATCGCTCATCCTCCCCGCGGTCTGGTCTGATGCAGACTGCCCTTCACATCCGGCCATGATTGGTCACGGGTGAGAGAATCGTTAATTTGTGGCCTCTTCCTACATTCTTCTCTTATTCTGTTAGTCACATGGCAGGACAGCGTTTTGTTGACCTGTCTCCAGAATCTCACCTGTAAAAGAGTAGGTTTCTGCTACATTTTCTAAAGGCAAAAAAACCCCAAAAACCAACTGCCAGGCCCACAGTTTACTACACTGTTTGATGCTTTAGTTACTAAATTATTTAATTGTGTTTAGTGAATCTAAACATTGCCAATAACGTGTGTATGTGTGTGTAATATATGCAAACTATGTAAACAACGTGCATTACGCAGCCGTATAATTACACGCTGATTGAAAAGCTCTAGACCCCCGCTCGATCGCAGGGCAGGGCTGTAGACAGCTCGCTCCCACCCGGTAATACTCGTTTTTCTCATCGGTTCAGCTCTACTTTTTTAAAAGCCGAATATTCTGGTGTTTTCTAAAACAGCCGTCATTCCCAAATTCGGCCGAATGTAATCATCTCTTTGTATGCAGTTCTCCCATAATTCAATTGGTTTTTTCTTGATGAAAAATTTTCTGTACTAATCAGGTGCACTTCCCTCATTCACTTCACACTCCCCCTTTGCAATTGTTTCTGTGGTTTTGGCCTTCGGTTCTTTTATTCTCTTTGTGTTCCCGTGTGTCTGCGTGTATTTACACTGAATAGACACAAAAATACAGAGAATTAACGGTAGTTTCCTAAACAAATATTGGTGTGCACACTTAATATATTCAAATTATTATAATAGGCATGCACACAAATGCTGTATTCAGTTTATAACTGTGGTTGTTCCAGAGAGGGGAGAAAGGCTACATTGAAAATAGGGGCGTATTTGCAAGTTCCACGTTGACCTTTCCCACAATATCTTTTACACCTTATTTTTAATTTAGTCCTATTCTCAATAACTTTAACTTTCTCAGAATGTCTGACTGCATTTTATATAGATGCAAATTCTCTATTGCGTATTCAGTTTTATTTTTCCCTCTTTTTTTATTAGTGAAGACATTAACAATAAAATAGGCTCCTTTGCCCCAGCTGGTAATTTCTCCACACTAGTAATATATTATTCCTCTTTTCGTGACATCATAATCATCTATGCAGAAGTACCATGTATCTTTGTGTAGAAGCTACTGTTTCCATTAAATTTAATTACCTCCCCCTGTGGTTTTAAATAGAAGTGGCTTCAAAATGAGGGCAGCTTCTATTAAATTTAATTACTTTCCCCTGCTGCTTGCATGTAAAAGGGAGGTTTGCTAAATGAAATCAGCTTCTAAACTAAAGTATATGGTAACCGTGCACTAGCAACAGCAAACTGTACCCAAACGCTCCTTCTATGAAAGCTCATAGGTGTATCCTTTCTCTAATTGTAAATTTTGTTTAGCCTTGATTTAAGACCCTGCACAGAAAATGAGCATTGACAGAAGAGATACATTTTAAGTTTCAGAGACTAAATAAAGGTAAATATACCCTTTCTATACAATGACACTGGAAATTATCCCACTCAGAGGTTCGACTCAGTTCTAAGTTAATATCATTAACTGCCGTTGGATGATGAGTTTTATAATTCACACCTTTTTAATGCCTAGTAAAAAGCCTTCCTTGACCCTAATCAGATGGATTTAAATACTGCTTCCTGAAAGTTAATAAAATGGCATCAAGTTGGGGAAGAAATTCAAAGAAATGTCCACAAATAGTAATGTTAAAATGTGGAAAAAGAAAAAAAAATCAGGCTCATTATAGACTACTGTCTTTGAAAAAAGTTAATCTATATGCTCTACAATAGCGTGAAAATATAAATCTGCTGTAAAATACCATGATATAATCCTATAAAACCCAGTACAATATGAAATTTTAAGTACCTCTTTTTTCATTAAATATTAATTAGGAGGAAATACTACTCATTTAAACCGCCATTGCACTGTTTATTTATTTTTTTTTACAAACGAGCAGAATTTAGATGAACAATATTTCCATTCAATCACACAGTTTAGTATAAATATAAAACAAGACACCCCTTAAGCATTTTAAGTAACAAATTAAACATTTACATTTTTTACTGTGCACTGAGGCTTAACATTTATGCAGCTTCAAAACCAAAGTACAGCCTCAAGGGAAGCCCTCTCCGCTGACAAATTAATACCTTAGAGAACAGAGCTGAATGGTGGCAATGAACTCATTTGTTCCCCCAATAATGAAGAATGACTTTTTCTTTACCACATCTGTGACGGTTGCTATGGTGACCCAGACTTACCTCATTGCTTCTCGCAGTGCTCCCCGCTCACCGAGAGTCGTGTGCTTGATGTCATCAAAATTATTCTCCAGCTTCTCGCAACCCTGCAACAGATCACAAAATGCATCAATCCCCCGGCACCCTGGGATAAAATTATACCTGTGCAATTACGGAAAAGTGTAATTGATTATATTGATTATGAACTCATGAAAGATATGCACACCACTTTAATTGGGGAGGATTCATTAAAATTGACAGTGTGGATTCCACAGTAATAAAATAAAAGCATCTATGATACAGCTGTCACAGAACTCTTTCTCCCAGTTTTCCAAAATGGGGTAAATAGAAGGAATGAATAAAAATCAGGTCTCTAAATTAATCTCTAGTATATCAAAGCCAATTTAAATTCTAAAGAGAAAGTCATTAAAGTTTGAAATCATGATTAACCATGTATAATAAATATTTAGTTCTAAATAAATTAGTATTTACTAAGATGAAAAGATAGAACTCCAGTATAATAATATAATTTTTAAAAATCCAACATTTTGGTACCAAAAATTTATAAGATCATTAAATGATGGCTGTATATACAATGTTTTTACACACACACACACACACACACACTTCTTATAATTAAATGACATTATAACAGGTTCTTAGCATTACTGGGCTAAATTTCCTAAAATGTTTAAATTTTACCACAATTCTGACTATTGTTTTATTTATAACTAACTTAATCTTACATGACCCTAGTTAGTTTTTTTTTAATAATATATAGGATTAAATTTTAGATTAAAAAAAGTATCCATATAAATTCCTGGCACTTTAGACTTCATTAAGAATTTAGTAGTATTTAGGCAATAAAATAATTCAATTTAGCATTTTACTTAATTTAACAAGCAGAAAAACTAAATAATGAAATTTTAATTATTAATGTTTTCTTTATACTATCAAATTGTAAACAGTATGCTGAATTTTAGAAAATTACATATTTTATATTAATAATTTCCAGTGTCTAAGAATATATTTAAAAGTTCTGGGTATATATGTACCACTACTTTTACCTTGATTTTTAAAAACCAGCCAAATTAAGGCAAAATCCTTTCCAACACATATTTTTATGATAAAAATCTTGCAAATTACCACAATGTATCTAAAATAATTTGAAGTCTTAGTAACAGTCCTCTTTTAGTTAGGTAAATTGGATCTAGCATCTCATGTCCTTTGTTTCATCTTTTCACTTTAGTAACATCTTTTCACAAAGAGAACTTCTTACTGTTAATGAGGCCCAATTTATTGTTGCTTAAATTTATGGTTGGTACATTTCATGTCCTATGTACAAAAGCTTTGATTTCCTCAAGGTTATGCATATATTTGCCTATATTTTTTTACTAAGCTTTATTATTTTACATTTCATATTCAGATGTGCAATCCATGTGAGGTTGATATATTTGTATACGATGTGAGTTAAGAAGTCACACCTCTAGTAATCAATGAAGCCATTACTATTTCTTGAAAAGCCCCCGCTGTAACTCAGAATAATCTTTTTTCATAAAGTAAGTCACAGCACATGTGGGGTCTATTTCTAGGGTTCAATATGGTCAACTGTTTTTTTCCACTTCCTGTCCGTGTACCTGTATCACACAACTTAAATGATTTATATCCATAATAAGTGAAAAATTACAAATAAAAATGACAAAAAGACAACTAACTCAATGGGAAGTGAGCAGAAGGCTCCATAAACACTATGTCAAAGAGAATATCCAAATACTGGGTTTGAAAACCAAACATGCTTAATATCATCAGTCACGAGGAAGATGCAAATTTAAACAATGAGACGCCACTACACACTTTGGGAACGACTGAAATGAAAGGACAGATCACACAATGTGAGTATGTGTGTGTGTGTGTGTGTTTTCAGTATAAAAAGCAACTACAGCACTGCTGTTGGAAGTGTAAAGTGTTACAACCACGTTATAAAGCAATTTGGCAGCACTTTCAAAAGCTGAGCCTTTCCCCCTGGGAATACACTCCGAACAAATATGTAACGTGTCCACCTAAAGTCTCGTGCAAGAACGGTAGCGGTGCCACTATTGAAAAGAGCCGCAAACTGGAAACTAGATGCACATGACGATCGAATGTATAAGCAATGACATAGGCATATGGTGGAAAACTACACAGCAATGAGAATAAACAGACCATAGCTGCATGCAGTTACAGAGATGCATCTCACAGCCGCGATACTCAGCACGAGAAAGGGCCACAGGAAAGAGCACAGGGGAAAATCATTCCACTGACTTGACATTCAAAAACAGGCAAAGCTACAGTGGATAATCTGAAAGTGAAAATAAGAAAGCAATACCATTTTTGAGCATAAAAAGAATAAAATACTTCCAAATAAATTTAACAAAAGAAGCCTAAGATTTGTGCACTGAAGAAAACAATACATCAAAAAAAATTGTTAAAAGGCCAAAGCAAATGGAAAGACATCCCATGTTCATGGATTAGAAGATATGATATTGTTAAAGTGGTACTTCTTCCTAAATTGATCCAAAGATTCGAAGCAATTCCTACAAAAATCCCAGCTGATTTTTAGTTCTGCAAATTTTGACAAGATGACCTTAAAATTCGTATGAAATTGCAAGGGACCCCGAATAGTCAAAATATTCTTTAAAAGAGAAGAGCAAATTTGAAGAACTCATATTCCCTGATTCTAAAATTTCTACAAAACAACAGTAATCAAGACAGTGTGATGCTCGCATAAGAATGGACACACAGTGAGCCCTATAACTGCAGAAATAGTTGGGCACACATCGACATTTCTCTCTCTTTCTCCCTCCTTTCCTCTCTGGAAATAAATAATAAAATCTTTAAAAATAAATAAATACATAAAATAGGAGAAACTAATCAAGATGTTGGAAGTTGGTAGATAGTGGTGACAGAAGGCAGGCAGGGGTATCTGACCCACGGCCCAGGATGGCTATGAATGCGGCCCAACACAAAACCATACATTTACTCAAAACCTTTTATTTGCTCATCAGTTTTCGTTAGTGTTTGTGTATTTAATGTGTGGCCCAAGACAACTCTTCTTCTTCCAGTGTGGCCCAGAGGTGCCAAAAGGTTGGACACCCCTGCAGGCGTCTTCTAGGACACTTTTGAAGTAATTTAGTACAAATTTATGGAGCCAAGTTCTTCAGATATGTTTACTTTGTCAGGCCATTACACTGCATTAAAAAGCTTTTAGAAGAGAGTTTGAATTCTGGCTAAGAAATATTGCAATCGCATCACACTGTAGTTAAAGCATGCATACAAGAAATTCAAAGGCTCAAAGACTTAATGTGAGCTACCAGCTAATACTAATGAAATAACATTTTATTATTTATTAAAATTCTGTACCGAAGATTCAATTAAGTCTATCTTATCCTGATTTTCCGTTGATACTCCATTAATTAAATTACACGCTTTTTCTCTCTATAGTGGTTAGTCTTAAAGGATGACATTTAGACAATTATAAAACACAAAGATGAGTAACTAAATCATTTGGGTTCAATGGCCTTTTCCTCTTTTGCTTTAATAGTGGCAGTGAGACCAAAAAATAAAAATAAATAAAAGGGAGGGGAGACCAATGTAAATTTTTCACTTTACAAAGTATATTGGCCTTTTGAATATTTCTATGGAAATAATAATTTTTTTAAAGAATTTTATGCTCATAGATGTTCATTGTAGCATTTTTATGGATGTGAAATAATAAATGAAAAATCTTAAATTTTCAACAATAAATGAATGGCTAAACAGGTCTCTTTAAATTTGAGGATGTTACTGTTTAGGTGGATTTTTAACAAGCCAATGTTTGTATGATAGCATGTAATTTTTTAAAAGACAATATATAAATATATATTATGTATGATATGATTACAGTTACAGAAAACAAGCAGAGCCAAAAAAGATGAGACATGAAAGTTTAACTCAGATTATCTTAGAATGTTGAATAAACAAGAGTGTTTCTTGTTCACTAACACTTTTCAATATTTTTCAAAGCTTCAGTTATGGGTTTACATTTCTTTTTTTACTTTGAGATAATTCATAAATGATTAAGATTTTTAAAGTTTTTGTAACTCCAGGGTGGAGTAAAAGTAGCTACAATTGTGAGCATGTGAAACACTTTTTGTATTATTGTTTATTAATTATTGTATTAGTGTCCATATGAACTGTAAAACCACTTTTGATGTGCCCTGTACATTTTCTATGTCAAATATGCTGGTTTTGTAAAACATAACACAATAAGTGCTAATAATAAGAGAAATTAATATAAAAAAGAATTTGACTTTTTAAATATTCCTTGATTTTTCTATTATAGATATACTTCACTGATTAAGATTCTTGCCTGCTTTGATTATTTGCCAATGAATTCATAACAGTTTTCACATTTCAAGTTGCCCCCCGAAAAGTTTTCAACTTATCTGTTTGTCCTCTTTATTTTTGCATACAGGTATAATGTTGAATACAAAGTAATAAAAGGAAACATAGCCATATAACAAAATTATTTATATTCATTTACTACATTCAACCTACAACACAGCTGACTGGTATCTGCTACCAACCCCACCAACGCACATGAATCATTTCTGTCTTACATTTAAACCTGAAAGCAGAAGATTTCATAACCTATTTTTTTGCAAATTTTATGGCTCCCCACAAGGAAAACACATATTTTTAATTTGATGCTTCCCCAGAGATGGTTTATAAGGCAGATATGGGAACCGATATTTCTATTTAATTGCTATAGGCATATTTTTAATAAATCTCCAATTTTGTATATATACACCTATAGATATACACACATTATATGTATGTTATTAATATATACATTTTACATATATATATATAAAATAGCTAGATGGAGTCATTTAATATAAATAATACTGTCCTTTGACAAAGCTTTCTTATTTTGTCTGGTTGGCTTTTAAGAAAATCTTAGAAACTTTGCATTTATCAGGGATTAACAAAACCAGATAATACTGTATGTGAATCTCTTTATTTAATAACAATTGTTTTGAGTTAGGGTATTCTCTTTAAGACCTACGGTGCTATTGGAAATGTGAGAAATAATTGTTAAAAGCAATGGAATGGCCTGATAATTACAGTACTGTAATTAAGGGAGAATTTTAAGATCTCAATTTAGCCATTTGAGGTTACTCCCTCGACTGCAGCAATAATGCCCTTGGCGAAAGAAAGTCACAGATAACAAACATTTAAGGCACGATGCTACAGCATTGGGGCATAGCAGTAGCTCAGAATCAAAAGCAAACGCAGACAGAGTCCACAAAAGCCTCGTCATCCCGACAGGCGAGTCTAAAGTCCCTTGGGGAAAACTATATAATAAAATGTAATACGAAAAAATTTTAAAAACAGTATCTTATTATTTGATAATTTATCAATTTTTCCTAAAAATGAATGTTAACCTGATCAATTTTTTTGGCAAAGGTCATTTTAGAGTAAAATCCATGTGTAGACAACTTTTTAAAATCAATTTTTGAGGAAATTTTACTTCTTCATAATTATAGTTTTAAATGGTTTCAGAATCTCAAAAGGGTCCAGATGTTGCCACAAAATAATGCATTTGCCTCCTTTTCTGTGTAGTGGATTGAGAGCATAAAGAAGGACAACACACAATTTTTTGTCTTGTTTTTCTTTTGGACCTGAAATCCCTTATCACCCTCCTCCTCTTGCCACCTGCACTGTAACTTAAACTTTTTCTTGTCTTCTACAGCTACAGAGGAACAAGTCTATAAAAGATGTTAAAGGAGGAACTGTCGGCAAAAGTTCACTGCCACCGATCCACTGCCAACAGGAGTCCTCAGTACGGGGAGTGGAAAATGGAGAAATATTATTCAAATCAACAGTTTGCAAACCAAGAGGACGTAGCCTCTAGAGGAACTGAAAGTGAACTCGTTCGAGGAAAAAAGAAGCGTGGTCTGCTTATATAGAGAAAGTCCCTGCCCTGGTCCCTCCTTGGCCTATTTCTATGCAAATAAAGAATCCAAATGTGCACATTCTGACTGGCCCAAATAGCACTGCCCTGATAGGTTAAAAATGTGTGTTCTGATTTGTTATGGAGTTGCACTTCCTGTTTAGTAAAGATGCAAATAAGGATATAGCTATGCAGTTCTGATGCAGGGTCCAGCCCGTTGGTGGAGGTAGCAGCCCAGGAACTCGTTTATAGGGTTGGGCTCAGCGGGCAGGAACGCAGGGCGAGACGCTGGGCTGGTCGGTTTGTCTTTTCGCTGGAATGCGTCCTACAGCCTGCTGCACACAATGCCTGATAGACTCCGGTTATGGATTTGAGCCCAGTTATCCACAAGAGGTCCCTTTTAACAAGTATATTTCATCTCAGGGTCTATAAAACTATTGAATTTTGAGTTCTTAAAATCCCATTCCTAGCATAAAACAGTAAGGTTGGAAGACTGCTTGACTGTCCAGTTTTTCCAGGAAGGTTGGAAGACTACTTGACCATCTAGTTTGTCCAGCCACAGAGTGAGGAGGTTAAAAGACAATTTGGACAGAGAAGCCTGACACAGCCCCGCCAGTCTCACCGAGGCCCCAGGGGCTGAGGCCAAAGTTCGCAGACTTCGCTGAGGGTGCCCCCGAGCGCCTGAGGGTCTTTCTTCATTTTAATGGTCGAAAGCCTCAACTTCAGTAGCGGTTTAATCTGGAAGTGGCTAAAATTGCATATCTTACCGTGAAGTGGAAAGGGAGCCTAAAATGAGCGTTAGCTTGTCTATCAGAAAGGGAGAGAACGTTCCATGTTTTAGGTCCCCTGAATCTGCACACCGCCTGTCGTGCCCAACCAAACAATGAGGAAAGCAACTCAGTCCGGTGAGCTTTCAAAAGCTATAAATGCTGCCTTGACCAAAATTACTTCTGTGCCCTGAAATGGATATCAAATCCCAAATTTTAAAGATTTTTCTAGAACAATAATATGACAGTACCAAGGAAGAAATACAGGAGTTGAAATCTAATTCAGAAAAATGTTATTCTTCTACTATGAGGAGGTAAATATCTAGAGCAACAAACCTCTTCATCTGTTCATCCCTAAATAAAATTAAGTATCAGATCCTCTGACGAAAGTCAAACAACTCACTGTTATGCCCGCTATCAATAACATGTCCCTGACATTGGGGACAACTGTATGCAAAGTGGAGCCACTGTCCTCCTATCAAAGTCTACTTACAGCCCAGTTAGTGTGAGTATGAATTTGAGAAAAATTACAAACTCATTTTTAAGGAACAACTACCTTAATATGTTCTTCATCTTAGGGGATTCTATAGTGTAGGACTACCCCAGAAGACAATTTCAGGCATAAGAGTAAGGCATGGGGGACTTATTTTCCAGCATATTAAAAAACCAAACAAGTCTAAAAAATGACCTTGTCCACAGTGATGACTCGCACTTCCTACTTTTCGAGCATCTCATCATTTCCTTTGATTAGGGTAATTGCAGGAGAAAGTGGCCCCACTTGCAGCAGAAGCAAGCTGGTGCATGTATTTTGCAGGAAAGGAGGACGGGGAAGGCAGAGGGTGAACGAAAGGGAAGAAGGGGCACAGAGAGGGAGCGAATGAACTACTCAGTTTAGCAAGCACGAAAGAAGAGCATCAGTGATGAGCGCCAAACAGCGGAACAAGAAGCAGACCAATGGTCCCACACGCCCTGGGTCCCAGACGTCCTGGGCGGGGACACCCGGGAAAAGCAGAAGAGCATGAAAGGTGTTGAACTGACTGCTGCCCAGACAGGCCATTAGCTACAACACGCAAAGACCATCGCTACGTAGTCCTCACGTAGGAGGAAACGAAATGCGCATCCGCGGCAGCTGGTGGGCGCCTGAGGACGAGCTGGAGGAAACTAGATGAGGTGGAGGGCTCACTGCGTGAGGTCCTTTTCTAGGCTCTGTCCCCATTTAATCTGCGCGAGAACCACAGATACCCTGACTGTACAAATGAGGACACAGGCATAAACAGGAGGTTAAGATAATTTGCCCCAAGTCCTACGGTTGGCTAGCAAGGGACAAATCAGGGATTCGAGCCTGAGTCCTCTGTCCTGGGAGCCCGACTCACACCCCCTGAGGCTGCCTCAGAAGGGAAAAGCAAATAAAGTGAACACAACAAAGCTCCGAGCAGGTCCTCTTCGAGGTGTTTGCTGTTAAATTTAGACACTGGATTGGGAAGAGAACAGTTTGCAAGTGCAGTGGGCGTTCGTCCTTGCAAGACCCTAATTTCTCTCCAGATGTGCTACATTTTACAATGTAGAAAAATAGGGGCAGCAATATACACGGGTTTAAGCTAAATTAATACCCATAAATATTTTGCATGAAACAGTCTTTCTTTGGGTCTGTGACACCACCGTGACTAATATAATGAGCAATGAAATTCCCAAGTGCTCAGATTTTGGCAGCAATTAAAGTGGAAACTAGAAAGGAAGAATCGAAAAGAACTGGCTGGGGTGGCCCCCTGCCAAATGAATCCCCACGGGGCAAGGGAGGGTCTTTCGTTTCAACTGGGGTAGATTTTATAGTGTTTTATATTTCATCTGTGTTAAGGACTGTAGGAAAGTATAATAAAACAAATGAGTAGAATATCAACAGCAACATGGGAACAAAACTACACATCAGGAGATCTCTGGATGCTGAGACATTTAAATAAGATCATTGAGTTATCTTTGCTTAAACTATACTACGGAATGACAAATTTAACCAGCTCTGGATTCATAGGCTGAAAGGAGGGGGAAGGAAGCAAAAATGTTGGCCAATTACATTATTAAATAAGAGAATTCATGATGACCACATGGCTTAATTTCCATAGGACTGCATTTTATGAAATCATAACAATAACTAGAACTAAAGTGGATCTGAGTTTTATACACTAGCTAAATTTTATAAATTAGAAAACCAATTTTAATGAATGAGAAAACTCAGTTCTAAATCATCCAGGTCACAGAGAGTTAATGGTATAGCCACTGATAATGCAACCTCAAGTCAATCGATTGAATTTGAATTCAGAAAAAAATTCTTGAAAATCCGCTAAATGTTAGACATTACACTAGGCACCAGGGGTATCAAGGTAAGTAAGACAAGACTTCAAGTTGGTCACGGTCTAGCGAGAGGACAGAGGAGTTCTCTCTGGAGCAGAGAGATCTATGAGCTTATTACTTCTGAACGTGTCTTTGAAATGAGTCAATGTTTTTCAGATTAAGGAAAACACACGGCTAAGGTGGTAGAACCGGCTGCAGCCCCAGATCTCAGTGCTGTTGCCCACTAGCTCAGTGTCCGCGGGCAGGTTCCTTAATTCAGTTTATTCTAAGTGAAATATTCTTGTACCCTTGGGTTGTCAGTGGAATTAAAGAAGATAACACATGGCAATCGCTTCGAACATTGAAATAATAGAAGGTTTTCGGCAACAGGTGGAATAAGGAAAAGAAGGAGGAGGAGGAAGAAGAGTGTTCTTGATTCTCACCCTAGTCCTACGGGATTGGACTGTATGGCGGGAGATAAGAAAATGCACATGTTTCATGTTTTCCAGGTGCTTCTTATGAATAATAAAGTCAAATATACACAGTACTTATGAAAAAAATTAATGTTTTGACCATAAAACACTACAAGAATATAGGGAAAATCATGATCCTTTTTTTCTTAAAAAAATAAATATTTAGAAAATAACCTATGTGTATGCAGGGCCCGGCAGAAGGCAGGCCTGCCTGAGTGTGGTTGGTAGAGTAATAATATGGGTGTCATAATTTATAGTTTAATTTGAATGTTTCGCCTAAATCGTCATAGGGTGTGCTTGAGTGTGATAGTGTTATAGAATTACATGCTTATGATTTTGTAATAAAAAATTTTGTAATGAAAAGGGGGCATTATTTGTGCTGGATCCTGTATATACAATATGCCCTATACAAGTTCTTGGGCCTGTTGGGTCCCCTGAAACCGGTCTATGGTGCCAGGTCGACACCAACATTTTGTATCAGGAAGGATGAATTTGCAGTGGACCTAGATAACATGGGAATGAAAGCTACAAATTCAACCCGTTGTCCTATGCCGTGAGTAGCAAGGGGTCCAACAGTTGACAAATTTCAACTGGTGTTTGATAATGATGTTTAGGTTCAAATCACTAATTAAAAAGCAGGATGTGATAGCTGACCCTTTTGCCTACCTAGAAATGAAAGCCAGACAGGCACACATTTATTATTTATTTAGAATCTAATAGGTGCCGATGGTACCCTGGTGCTGCAAATACGAAGGACTGAGAAACAAAACTGGAAAACCCTTCTTTTTCAAAAAATACAAGTCCAACACAAGAAGGCAGCTGTCATCAGGTGAGTGTGCCCGGTCTGGCAGGAGAATCCCTGCCATTGTCAACCGTGCACTCACAGCCACAATTTTGCGGCACAAGTCTGTTCTGAAGGCCCCACGGGGAGTGTCGCCATGGGGCCAGTTATAAAGTCCCGTGGTAGAATCTGAAAAATTTAAATAAAGCAGCACACCCCGAGTTACACCGACGCCATCGTCAGGTGGCTGAATGTGGGTTACGTCATGGTTTTCTTCAGGCAGTCGGCAAAGTCGGGGGATGGAGGCAGCAGTGCCTCCATTTCTCAGGCAGCTAGAAACTCCTTGGCTGCAAGTCCCCTAAAGGATGGGTCCGTTAGGGGAACGCTCTTCCGGCGAAGTGTTACATTTCAGTCTGGCCCTGAACGAAATGCCTTGAAACTAGTTCTCTACAAGTCAAGCAAGAAAGAATGACGGTATTCAGATTTTTTTTTTTTAATTCCAGACGCTCATTCTAATGCCAATGTATGATTTCCAGCTCTAAACAAGAGATTCATATTTCAATAGGTAATTGTTTTTCCCTTCGGTATGTCTTCACTAATCTTTTCAGGGAACATTAAGACATAATCATATTGAGCTAATGTCATTTCACTAATGGTGGCCAGTTTACCATCAGGCTCTGTCTAGGAGAATCTATGTGAGTCACAGGGACATGGAATATAATATGGTAGAAGAAACAGGAGCTGAGGAGACAGGAAATCGGTTTTTAAGTTCCAGCTTTGCAACTGAAGTGGTATATGTTCTTAGGAAAATGCTTAACATCTCGATGGGCAACTGCCCCTTCACGAAGTGAAGATATCGACGAAGATGATAAAAGTAATGATACCCTTCAGAGTGTCATTGAGAGGGAAAAGTAAATGAGATTCTGTCAGTAAAAATACATCCTAACAAGAAAGCACTGTTCAAATGATACTATACATTCAAATGGACAAAATAGACCATGCAGATTCAAAGTCTAAATCAAAATGTATTTTGGTTTTAGTTACTTTGAAATATTTTAAGATTTCAACACTCATTCATGGTAAGAATTAGGTAATATTTTAGTACTTTCCCAAAATAAGCAAAAATAGAAATAAAAATATTCTTCAGCTTCCTACCGGTTGATTAGTAATTCCTATATGTGATGAAAGTAAAAAAAAAAAAAAAGAAAGAAAGAAAAGAAAAAAAATCAAGATTATTTCCTTTTTAGTCTCGGTGTCCCGTTCAAACTCACCATGCCGTTCTTTGCCTAACGCAGAGGGACGCTGGGCCGAGTCCCATGTGGCTTGCAGGGTGACTCCGCAGAGCACAGCACCGGCCTTCCGGCAAACGCTGGGCAGCCCAGGTGCGGCGCTGCTGCGGGCGCCTCCAGTCCCTGCACAGACCCTGTTCTCTGATTTGCGGAGGTCGCGCTACCTACTGATTCACAGAATCGTGCCTGGGGGAAGGTTTCCACCGAACCTTTGAAATACGGGGAATCTGCTCTCCGAACCAGGGGGGCGTGCGCCCTCCCGGCTCCGGGCGGTCACCCCCCTCCTGCCCTACAGGCGTCCTGAGCTCAGAGGGCTGCGTCGCAGTCCCTCCCGGCTGCGCCCTCTGCACGAAACCTCCCCGCGGTCCTCTGGGCCTTTGCACAGGCTGTGCCCTCTGCCTGCCCGAAACGCCCTTCCCCCACTGGGTCACGTGGCTTGCTCGCGCCTCTCATTCAGGCCTCTGCTTCGATGTCACTTCTTCAGAAACATCTACCCTGACCACACTCTGCAATGAAACCCGCCCTCACTGTCAGCCCCACGCCCTGCTCTGCTGTCATTCTTCCTGACGCGTGTTACGCCTGACATGACATTACAGTGGTTTTAAAATACTGGCTGTATTTACGACGCCAAGAGGTTTTGTTTTTTAATTTCCTACTGTATTTCCACGTGATAGTCAACGGTGAAAGGTTTGTGGAGTGAGCGTTGCAGGAACGTCCACACAGTTTAGTCAGACTGGACTCAAAGGCGAGCTCCAGCCCCCAGCAGAAGTGCGAGATGAGGTCCGGGACGGCCGCTAGCGCTTGCCTCCGAGGGGCCTCCACGGTGGGCCTCCGCCTGATCACGACGGCACGGTCCAAGTCTGGTTCTTCCGTCTTGTAGACTAACAAGTCAATTTTGTCAGGCCATGCAAAGTAACCCGGAGGCCTTAAGCTTCAGACCATCCCTTGTCCTCAGAAGTTGTACGTGATGGTCCACAAACAGGTGGCCTCTAAGCAGATAGAGATGACTTTGGGGTCAGGGTGAAGGGGGACAAAATCCTATCATTCCACTAATTACTCTAGCATCTGTGCTGTTTCTCAACATCTCAAAGACAACTTCAGATGCTTAACGAGTTTCACACAGAGGATTATTTTTGGACCCTCATTCAGTGAAGAAGGCTAAAGAAATATCCCATTCACTGAATTCATTGTGTTCATTCATGCCTTTATTAATGACACAGAAAACACGTTATTCTCAATGTTTAGCAATTAACTCTTAATACGTTTAATGTAGTCGAAATCACCGCAAGTTCTCCTTAGCCCATATGGCTGAGCGATGGCTCAACACCAAACGGCGTGGAAGGTGTCAAGTTAGATGATGGGCCAACTCATGGACGTGAACATAACCTCCTCCCTGGTGCTGGGAAGGACCAATTATTTTAAAATTATATTTTTTAAAATAATCAAAAGCTGGTTATACATTTTATGCTGTATCAATGCTCTTCTTTGGAATAAAACCCCTTTGAAATCACAGCAAAGAGTCAACTCAAACAGAAAGAGGGAACTTAGTAGATTGGGTACTGAAACTTAACAATCTTGAGAGCATCACAAATTCTCAATGTACCCTACACTCAAAAATATGCAAACCAACTCGACATAGGCTTCCGCAAACAGCACCTAAATTGATAAACTGGCTTTTGTTTATAAAGGAAAAATATGCCTACGATTTCCATATTATGCAGCTGGGTAATGCTTGGTACCAGAAAGACACATAAAAAACTTGAACAGTATTTTTAATCATTTATCTTTAAAAGCACATATGTGTTTTAAATTTGTGAGAAAAGATTAATAGAACCATTTCAGTTCTTGTGTTAAGTTCAAATTCAGGAAAGCAATCATTTTTTGTCACAAAAGATAAAGCCTTCTAATATCCTTTTGGTTTTGAAGAAATAAAGGCTTTTACTTGACAGTTACTTACATAAATGTGTATCAAAAAGAGAAGCTGGCAGAGACTTCTAAATTCATAACAATTGTCTATTAGTCTGTTTTTAATAATTTTTCTTTGGCATGTAATCCTCTTTAATTAGATTCCACTCTCTGTTGTTTCAAGACTCCATAAACTCATGTCTTATACACCAGCTGCTGAAGCAGGAGTTACTGTCTAAATGATATTCACAATGAGTATTTAGAAGGTTTACAATTATACCCTTGCTAATAAATTGTGCTATTTTCCCCAACAATTTTAAGTGCTAATCTTCAGAAGGCATTTTAAAATTAGCTAAAATTCTGTCAAGAGATTTACAAAAATTGTTAGCATGAAGATAATTATGTCACAGTTCTTGGACTCCGTCTCTGATTGTGTGCATAAATCAGAAAATGTCAGCTGTGTTTTCCCTTAATAATTATCCGTACAGCAATATATTATAGCCTAAACTCCTATTATAATTTTTGTTTCTGGTTTCTAAAACACCAGACAGTTATTTCAAAAGTTTGGAACTAATTAAATAATTCATATTCCCCAGAATAATAAGTGATGATCAGTTCTAAAATTTTAAGTATCAATAATAAGTAGATTAACATGGAAGGCATAAATTCAGTGTCAATGAACCCTCCAGCCTAAGAAACTAAACACTTGAATGTGACAATGAATTTTTACAAAATATTGATTACATAAAAAGCTAACATAGCAGACAGAAGGTGCTGTAGAGGAATAGATGTGGGCAGAAATTCTAATACATATACATATATACACATTTTATTTCAACATGAGAGGCACATGAAACTCAGTATCTGTCTGAAATGTGTATTAAATGTTACTTTTCATCTGTCAGTGCATGCTTTTCTATCTTTCTCATAAAAATATGACCTTCATTTCAGAAGGTATGAAACAGAAAAATAATTTCTCTCCCTTTCTTCCAATAATCGTAAATTACAACACAAGTGTGTTTTGATCTTCCCTGACTCAAAGGTAGACCAAAAAATGGAATTCTGAAGTAAGCTCAATAATCATAATAAAAACCAAAGTCCGAGAGACTGATCTTATTTTTGTAATTAAATTTCTGGGGCTGCCATCGTTTAATGAGGCTACATACGTTTCAAGTGTTCAATTCCGTGACACCCTGCCTCACGTGACGCGTCACCCCGTGAGCTGACCGCCCGTGAGGAAGACAGCATCCATCGCCACGCGACCAGGAAGCATTTGGCCTGGAGAGTTTCTCATCGTACGAAGCATTCTAAAATAGCCACGGTGAAAACGCTGCTTCTCCAAATACTTCGATGCTGTGACCTGGGGAAACGTCTGGATGGAATAAAGGAAGGTGGCCCAGAGTTGGGGGCACTCAAAGACAGATGAAAAGACGAGGGTACATTTTCCTGGAACATTAGTGTCACGACATGTGTTTTGGAAAAAAATGTTTGAAATCATGCCTGTCGACCATAATCAACAAAGGCACATTTTCCGTGTTCACTCACTACTGCGGCCTTTCCGTGAAATCGCAGAGTAGAACAATCATGTGCAGTAAGTCATTGGGAAATAGGGAAATTGAGTATTATTACCGAACTTAACATCATAAATCCCGCGGCCACATCGAGTCAATGGGAAGGAGGCAGCCCAGAAAGGAGCTTGGAAGCTAGGATCGGTGATTTCAGCCAGGCCCTCGGGAGAGACCAGTTTTCTGGAAAATTGTTTGTGCCCTTAGAAACCAGGCTTCCTTCCCTGTTGGTTAAACCAACCGACAGAAAAATTTCTCTCCTGCCAAATACACAACATCTTGCACAACTTCCTTAAAAATGCTTTGGTAGTAGACACATCAGCTGGTGTCTCTCTTTTCAGTCTTCTCCCCAATATTTAAAAAAAAATTTGCAAATTCTGCATATTATAAATGAACCTACATTTTCAATTTTTCTTTAACTTCAAGTTCTATTTAATAATTAGCAGTTCAATTACAAAAGTAATATATGACCTTGTAATACCAGAAAACACACAAAGTTATACAAGTAATACTGTATTTTGCTGTGTATAATGTGTTCCCGTGAGTAGTGCGCACCCATGGTTTTGGCCCAGACTTCCAGGGAAGAAAATCTTTCATCGTAATCCAATTATTCATTTATTTATATTTAGAAACAAAACTGATTATCCTATTATCTTGCATGTGGAGACTGCTATTGCCTTCTAGAGTTACATTTTTAACGTATAAGCAGAAATAACAAAATCAAAAACATTTCTAGAGAGCAGAACTAGTACTCTCCATGGATAGTGCACATTCTTATTTTTCCCTCAAAAATGTGGGCACAAAGGTGCACATTATACACGGCAAAACCGGTAGTCCGTCCCTCACCCAACATCTAGGTCCGCTCCTCACTGCTGGCCGTTCGCACGCAATCTCTATCTTTCCATGGAGTTTTCCACGCTCATACTGACATGGGCTTTATGTTGTAGTTTTACTCTGTGTGTGTGTCTTGTTTTTTAAAATGGGTTTCATCTTTTTAAAAAATCAAAAAATTTTTCCCATGCAAGGATGTACACAGCATATCCTACAGATCAATAAATGTCTCTAAAAGTCCCCAAACTGCTTAAAATTCCATACTTAGATGAACAATTTTGCGAAGGGTGGACATGTAGTTGTTATCCCTGCCATTTTAGTGTCACAGACAACACCGTAACATGTTCCCTGGGACACGGGTCATGGCGATTTCCTTATTGTGGGATACATTCTTCAGGGCGGAAATGTCAGGACTTTTTTTTTTTTAATGCACTTTACTAGACCTTTCCCCACAAGTCTGCACTGACTCACAGCCCACCAGCTGTGTGTGGAAGCGCTCCAGTCACCTGAAGCTTTCCTAACGCCGTGCGCTGCCCATCTCTTACACCTTTGCCAATTTGAGACTGAAAACCATTTTAGGATTTCCTGGCTACAAATGAGATCGAACGTCTTTTCACATGTTTATTGGCTGTTTATGTTTTCTCTTTTACACATTGCCTATTCATGTCCTTTGACATTTTTCTTCATCATTTATGTTATAAAAATATTCCCAGACAACTGTTTCTATTTGACTTGTTTAGGACACATTTTGCCACATCATTCCTCGTCGGCTTGTCGTTTGCTTTGAAACTACAACAAAAGCATAAACTGACATGAAGATCTGAGATGAAGCTAAAATGGCTATGTAGAGGAAAATTTATAGCATTACATGACATAACGTAGGAAACAAACAAAAATGTAAAGTACTGGGGTAAGTGTTTAAAGACAATTCAGAATAAAAGGAAAAAAAAGAAAAAAGAAAAGAGCCCCTCCCCACCTATCTAATGAAACAGGAGTAAATTTCTGAAGCCTAATGCTGTGATATTTTAGTTGTATCTGCTTTGGGCCAAAAAGAAGCAACCAAGCAGAAAATGGGGTTGTTATTTATTTATGCTTAAACCATAAAATTTAATACATTCAAATGACATCTGAATAGCTGGTTGGGAAGAGAGGTTGGCCAGACTCTGCCTTTTTTTCTAGATGAAGGTATAAACATAACTAGTTTTTCTTATTTGCGCCACGTTCACCACTTCACGCTATTATTTGTGAAATGCTCATTTCCCAAATATTCAATGGTAAAATAATCAGTGAAGAAGATTTCAGAAGGCTGAGTTTTATCCTATTCCTCCTTCTTTTTTTAGTGATGAAATAAAGAGTGTATTGACCAGAAAAAGATGAAGCCATGCCCACCAGGATCCGAAGCCACGAAGGGCGGGAGTCCGGGGCCCGCCCGTGTCCCGGCCACGCCACAGCCCAGCACAGCAGGGGCTACGGCCTCCCCCTCACTCTGCCTTGGCTCCAGGGGTCTGCCTCTCTTTTTTCTTGATGGGTCTGAGTGACAAAAAGAGTCTGAATTCTGTTTTTTGAAAAGTTTGAGGTGCCAATAATTGTGTTTGTAGATATTTTTGACAAAATAGAAATGTGTCGAGTCTCCTTTGCGGCACTCTGCCGGATGAAAGTGGTGGTCCGAGGGGTTTTCTTCATGCAGGAAAAATGATGTCTGTCAGCGGCTGGAAACTGAAATAGGACAAATCAACTTAAATTCATTGCTCCCCCTAACAGAGGGATGTGCAAATCTGGCCTGCTTCCATACTCTTACAAGTTGGGCAAGATTCATTAAAAAAAAATATATATATATATATATATATATAAAAATATATATAAACAGTATATTTACGATCCATGACCAAATTGCTGCAACAAAAATGAAATTTGAAAATGAATGAAGAGAGTTGATTATGTAGATTGCAAGGCTCAGATAATTTACATGTGATGAAAATTACAGTATCCGTTCTTAAATTAATGGTGTTATCAGTCATCCTTATTCCCTGAACCAGTACTTTTATGAGGTTATCACAGAGACAAGAGAAGATTGACCAAAAGATTAGTGACCCTTTCATCCCATCATAAAACACAAGTGGTTTAACTTGTCATCAAAAAATATACTTCTCAGAATTTCCATCAACACAGCCCAGAAATGCCGCACTGTACCGGCTTTTCGACATGACTCTTGGACGTGACTCTGGAAATCTATTAGTGATTATCAGGATATACCGAATGAACAATGAAAGAGGAAACTGAGACTTCTCTCCCCACGTCGCTGTACAATCCCCAGTGTTGTGAAGGCTAAAAGGGGACAATCAACACATTGATGAAATGAGTACGTGACGGAAATACTTCTTCATTGAAACCAGTTTTCTCGACTCACGGGGTCATGGAAGCAGTGTCCGATGGGCCACGCAAAAGGAGTGCCAGAGACAAAACGCTGTTTGTCCCTGGCAGAAGCAATTCAAATGTTTTAATGTCAAAACGAACACATTCGAAACTCATCTGACACACGGTGCATTTTACTTATTAGTTCTGTTGGTCGTTAATTGGATCAAACCAGAACACCGACTCGACAAGGGAAGGGCAGTCAACTGTGCCTGACCCATGCTGGGTGTTCAAGGAATGAATAAAAACCACATCACATGGAGAATGCAAAATTTGCATGAATATTAAAATTAAACAAAGGAGAGACTTCACAGATACCTTCCCTGTGGGCTGAAGGCCCAGACCTTATCTGGTATGCAGTGGCACCTGTGAACAGCAAGAAACACTGCTTTATTGATTCAGTTCTTAAAAACTGGCTCTCTTCACAGGGGACAATGATGGACCTTAATTTTATTTTTTAAATAACCATCAGCAGTACGCAAAGCAATGTATTATTTAAATAATTAGAAAGTGATATTTCTATTAACTATATTAAAGATTTGGACTTGATAAACTGGTGGCTACTTTGCCATCTTTTTAGAATAAATGTTGGTGACAGTCATAGAGAGAATAACAGACATAATAACATTAAATTGTGAAGGAACATGTTAAAACTGCAAA
Source organism: Mormoops blainvillei (assembly GCA_004026545.1). Classification (NCBI taxonomy): domain Eukaryota; kingdom Metazoa; phylum Chordata; class Mammalia; order Chiroptera; family Mormoopidae; genus Mormoops; species Mormoops blainvillei. Next base: position 165,543 of record PVJD01002512.1, on the reverse strand, counting down.
GAGAAAAATTCTTTTACAGCTTAATTTTCAAAGGAACATTTAAGAAAAATTTTTATTGTGGTGAAATACACATAACATAAAATCTAACGTCAACCATTTTTATACATGTTTAAGGAAAATTAGACTGCACTGCAATTCAAGATGAGCTCTTCTCTTGCTAATACCTTATTTTTATCAGAAGATGCCTGTATTATATATTCAAATGGTCCAAATATCTTAGTACTTCAATTAAGCATTACGCACATATCATGTATATATTATACACATGTTACATATACATATGTTACTACACACATGTATATGCAGCCTACAAGTCATACAGGGACTTTGTGTAGGGATTCACTACTAAACACAACTAATAACACCTGAGCTTTTAATTTTACGAACGCCTCTAAACGGTTGCCATAATTAACAGGAGTGATTATAACAGCCGAACTGTTACTAGTTCTATAAAAGTCCACTCTATTATTCATTACACTCTATTATTCATTCTCAGAGGCTGAGGTCATTGAACTTGAGGGGCCTTAACAATATGGTAACTGTGGAACTGAACTATTGCTACTGCCTATCGGTAGAGTTATGAAGTGGAAGAAAAGAAACCAACTCACTCACATGCTCTCAAAGAACCGCCATCTTCCCTCTCAGGGCATGCTGCCGCTCTGATCTAAAGCCCTTGGAGGTGTTCAGTAAACATTTGCTAACTGCTGTCCTCTTGTCCTGCACTGGCCAGGACACGGGAAACAGTCAGCCTTCCTGGCTGAGAACTCTTCGTCCCCAAAGGCTGTCATTAACCCCGTCCTCTCCTGATTGCCGGCCTGGACAACCCGACCCCTCAACCTGGCCTCATCATTCTGATCTGTTTTTAACTCTCGATTTACACACACGTTTAGCTCAGGAATCCACTTTAGGTTCTCAGCGTCCCTTCTTATTAACAGAGCTCAAAAACGGACACCTTGCTCTGTGCAGTTAGCCGATTTTGAACATAACCAAGAAAATGCAGCTTTACACGTTCCCACAGCAACAACCAACGCCTCCCCAGCTCCCCCATCGAGGTCACCCTAGGAATTCAAGGGACAATGACTCTCTAGAACATACAGATTTAATGGCAGAAACTATTTTCCCTCACGGCAAATACTATGCTCCTCTTCAGTAGAGTCAGCAGGGATTTACCCTAATTTTCCTTCACATAGCTGGTTCCATGTAAAGAGAATGCAATTTTAAGCCAAAACAAAATAGAGCAAAAACGCCCATGTGCCATTATATGGTGATTTTGAGTAATTTCACTGTCGGGCCCGAATGCATTATTGATGGAATCTCGTGACGATCCCTAACGAACCCTATGACATTGGCTTCCGGAGAACTTTTACTTCCCCAGCCACACTGGAAATGTAAACTTGATTTTTAAGTGCTTGTAGTACGCAGCCAGACTGCTTTGCTCAGTGTAATGACTAGATTAAATGATAGCCCCATTTCTTTCCTTCGGAAGTCAAATGTTTATCGAGTGAGCAATACTCTTAAGTAGAGACCCATAATATTTGCCTACACTAATCATTTGTATGAATTTGACTTGTATGGATTTACTAGAAATAAATTAACAACACTTTTAAAGTTTATTCTGAATATTATCGCTCTCTGTCCTCAAAAAGCTTACATTTTAATAGAGAGGAGGGACATGCTACAAATACATACTTAAAATATCTATTTAAAATACTCATACACACATCAAACATCAATATTTAACACTGACAGCTGCTGAGAGTCTTATATGCTTTAGAAAAAGGAAAGAGGGGAATGTGATAGAAAGACACGAGCCAGGGAAGGCCTTTCTAAAGTCACGAGAGAGGGAAAAGACATCGCAAAGACCCTGCGGTGGATGTGAACTTGGTTAATTTCAAGGAAAAAAAAAGTGTGCCTCAAGTATAAGAAATAAACTACATGATGACAGAAGGTAAAGCAGGGCGTCAGGACAGTGGGACAGAGTCACAGGGTCCGGACCATACAGATCTTCTAAACCATGAGGAGGAGGAGTTTGCAATTATTGAAACCACAGCATGAAGCCTTTATGTGGAAATAGTTCTTTAGCATCATTGTCTTAAAAGCTTAGGAAATAAACTGTCACATCGTACTGTCTGTTCTCTTTTTATTCATTAAATCTCTATTCCCTGCCTACTAATTTTTTACCTTAAAATATTAGCTTGTCACATGTTCTATATTCATCAGAAAGTATAGGTTTCTTTAAAAAATTGCCCAAGAGATAAATCCCCTTTTAGTTTGCAGAATTCAGTAAGAAGAATAACGGAGTGGGGGGTGGCTGCCCCACCACCACTCTGAGGCACTCGCCCTCGACGCGCCGCTCACTGCTGAGCCCTTGCTTAAGGACCAGGTCTGTATTTCAGCTGACGGCCAGGACTTTAGAAATGCGCTAGGCCACACAACTTGTTTGACACTGAATGGTGTGGTTTTCTTCAAAATAAATTATTTTTCTCCCAGGAACAACAAAATACTTTTGGAATAGAGTGACAGCTGAAAACTGACTGTTTGAAAGAAGATGAAGGGATTAGTCAAGGAAGGGACAGGAAGGACCCTGGGGCATGGACCACAGGGTGTGGGGGTTGATTATGGAAACCAAGATGGGTGGGGTGGAGGGGAGCAAAGGGAAAAATAATTGGAACACTGGTAACCATAAAAACAGAAGGTAAAAAATAATAATACAATAAAAAATTAAAATCCAATCGCTACAAAAATGTCAAGTCAAAACAAAAACGCTCTCCATTTGTTTTATTTCTTAAGTACCAAGAAGATGTAGCATTAAAAATGATGATAAAGAATAAAACTGTAAAAAATGTTAAGCGGTTGGTAATACAATAGCCTTTAACATACCTACGAAGCTTATCGAAATATTTAAAATTACTCTTGAAAGAGAAGTTTTGTGATCTCTAAAAAGATTTTAAGTACCAGTTTATTCTAACAAAATGACAGAAGGGATTTTTAGAGAGGAAATAAAAATGTGCTACATTCATCGGCTTACATGAATGAATTCAACAGAGCCTGACTCCATTTTTTGACTCTGATATTTATTCACTGTAGTAGAGAAGTCAATTAATAAAATTCAATATTGCATACTTATGGTGTATGACATACTCTAGAAATACTAAAAATCTCAGCAAAAAAAAAAAATCATAGACATGATGAGGGTAGGGAAGAAGACAGCATTGGAATGCAAGTCTAAATACAGCAATTAAACATAAATGTAAAATGCTTAAACTTCCCTACTAGAAGACAAAAGTTCTCAGGATTGAAAAATGACAAAACAATAAGATATATCACTGTATTAAATGACAATTTAAAAATAAAAAGATGGGCCAAGCAGATGCAAAGCAAAAGATTGTTTTATATTGCTAAATGGTAAAATTCACAAAAAGGATAAAATGTAGAAAACTGAGATAAAAAATAACATTTAAAATACTTTAAAATAATAATATCAATGAAAAACTTTAATGCATCTCTTTAGCAATAGAAAACATCATTTCTGTTTAAGAACAAAGACTGTGACCATTCTCTTAAAATGTCATATTGAGTAAATACAATAAAATAAATCAAAGGAGTTCATTTTTTATGGGAATGTGAAAGTGTCACTGTAGCGAAGATAAGAGGTTGGACTATGATATGCAATTATATTATATGTCATTAGGGTAGCAAATATACTAAAAGAACTTTTATGTGTATGTAGCATGTAAATATCAACATCAGTATTATATGAACATTTAAAATATACATCTGTATAACACCCATTTAAATCACCTATTTAAAAATACTAACATAAATCTGTATTATATGAAATGACTAATTTATACAATTATGCTTAATTGGATATGAATCAATGCCACTCCTGTCATAGTTATAAAAGCGAAGCTGTGTTGCATAATTAACAGCAAGTGGTGTGTCACCCTCTGCACGTCACCGTGAGTCAGCATCTTAAGCACGCTGTTTTGGAGAGGCTCAAATAAAAACTGAAGAGTTTTCACAGGAAAACAATGAGGGAAGATTTAAAGACTTTTTTTCTATGTACTGAGATGACTCATATGTATCCAAATATTTGAAATCGTTTGTTTGCTTTGAGTTATAACTAATCACTGAAGGTTAGATATAAGAATGAGATGCTTCGTATATCTTAAGAAAATAATCTTAAGAGTGTAAATATGTGACATGATAGCTTTTACAACAATACCTTCTGTGCAGTTCTCAGGTATCAGCCATATAAATTATCACCCTACTGTGATCCTAAAGGTATTTAAATAAGATGCCGTATGCTATGACGATTACATGGAAAACTTACATATTATTTTGTGGGAACAAAATGAGGTTAGAAACTGAGACATATGCTATAATCCTATTTTTAATAAAAATATAGAAGCATGGACTAAGACTGAAACAACACACTTCAAAATGCTGGTGACTTAATGGCAGGATTTCAAGAGATTCTGTCTCTCTCTCTCTGCATATACGTACTTCCTAAAAATCTCCACACCACCGTAAACGCTTGAAGAGCTAGGCCTCACTGGGTCCTTGTCCTGTGCTAACACTGCTCTAAGCTCTCTGTGCGCCTTAATGCTTTTGCACCCAACGGCAGCTCCTTTTAAAAGGCCATTACTACATTCGTTTTCTTCAGGTGGGAAAACCGGGGCTGGAAAAACGTGCCCTTGGCTCCTTAAGTGGCCACGGACAGAGCCTGTATTCGAACAGCACTGTCTGGTTCAAGGATGTGAACCACGCTCTCAGCATCCCACAAGGAAGAGCCAAATTACCTTTCATAATTTTCAAAGCGCTGTAACAGCTGTATTAAAAATTAAAGAAGCCAAGGAGAACGTAGGGATTGCCATGCTTGGCATTTATCGCCAAGATCAGTTCCAGCCCTGCTATGCATATTGAGAGGAAAAACCGTGGGCAGGCCTGGTGCAGCGATGTCTGAACGAAGCGTTCCCTAAAGACTGGGGTCCCCTCTAGACTTTGAGTTTTGTGACTTTCACAGAATCAAACTATCCTGTGGTGGCGGTGTCCTCAGGAACACGAAGACATTTCCTGCCTGAGAAGTAAGGGGCTGAGGGGAAAAATTACAGACCATTATGGCATGCTAATAGCCCAAATTAGATAAACACACACACAGGCCAGGGAAGGAAGGAAGAGTGGCCGCGTCAGCAGCAAATGGGGCTCAGGTCTGATGGGCAGCTCGCTCTCCACGGCAACATGGCCCGAGCAGAGCCGTCTGGGGAAAACCAGCCACCGGTTTTCCAGGTATAAGGGGGCCTTACAGGATATTTTCAGTTTGAACAGCTAACTTGGCAGGCAAGTGAAACAGGTTTCTAAACATCTGATTAAAGTCATGCACGGTTAACAACTGGTCTAGAATATCTTTGCACCTCTCCTACAAATGGTAAAATGCAGGTTTAATTTCCAGTTTTCTCCATTACCGAACTTAAAATGTAGGTGTTAGTTAAGGAGCTACATTAAAATATGCTTAACTAAATTCTTAGTTATGAAAATGAAGTCAAAGCTCTTTATTAGGGACATCATTCACTTCTACAATGCTTCCTAATGAACTATTTGGTGCTTTCATTCAATGGTCCTTTCATTTCATATAAATTCTTTAACATAAATGGATTTTCACACCAGAATCTGATTTTTAAATCTCTAAAAAATCAGAACCAGATACTCCGGGAACTGAACAGGAGGAAAAATGAGAAGTAGCGTGAGAGGTGCTATGTGGTCATAAGAGAAAAGAAATACATGAGGTGATAGGAAAAATAAAAGTACCAATAATAGCATCTATAGAGTGAAATCTACTTTTTACCAACTTAATTTCATCATGCAAATTGCCGACTAAAAACCACCAAGCTGGGTGATTTTGTATTTCATTGTTTATAACTATAACTCCACCATCTGTTCTTCTAAACATGATATATTAAAAATCAAATCAATGATGATTTTTTAAATACATGTCCTTTCTCAGACATAATCTCCCATGATTCCTTACCAATTTGCTAATGAACGGGAAAAATGTATTGTCCTCTTTTTTTTTCCCTTAAATTGTGGGAATTCAGAAAGAGTAATTATAACTTAAATAAGCAAGGACATTTGGGCCTCCCTTAGGTAGTCCTTGTCAGATATCCATATACTCGTACCGTTTTACAGAAAGTGTTTGACCCTACGTCAAAACGAGATATTGACTAGCCCCCCAAACCCTGCAAATACCAGACCAGACCAACTTTTGTAATTTCCCCAGTGCGTAAGGGTACCAGGAGCAAGAAATAAAAAAAGTTCGGCTCTGAACAAATTCATATGAAAGCTTTCCGTAATTGAAAAGCACCATAAACGAGAATTGTGTGTGTGTGTGTGTTTACACAAGGGCTTAATTCAGGCAAGCTGGGACAGTAAGATGGAAAAATTCGAGGTGTCAGAGTCTGCATCTTTGAACCAGTCAAGAAATACGGTTATGTGACGCCTACGGAGAGCAAAGTGCGGGGACGGGAAATTAAGTGGACATTAAGCCCATTTTGACAAATATTCAGGACAAAGGTTATTAGCCAGATTCTTGAACTCAGAAATCCTCACATTGAAAACTGAGTCTCCAAATTCTGTTTTAATTTTCTTTCTGTTTTCTCTCAGTTGCACACCCTCTCATGTTATTGTGGCCTACACAGTGCTTACCATGTGCCAGGCACGGGGGGTCACATTTTTTTAAAGATATTATCGTCTCTAGCCTTACTAATATGTGTTTCTCATTTTGTGGATGAGAAAACAGTGCCAGAGATAGTATGTGCAATCTCATAATTACTATTTTATTAATGATAATGTTATCCACATTGTAATGGTGGCCTTGTAGCCACTGAGCACGATCTAAGCATTTTCTAAGAAGGGCATCCCTACTGTGACGTTGCTTTATACGCTGGTGACTTCCCGTTCACCTTACTCAAAATCCAGCAGACCCGGGGCCCACACCGCAGCCTGCTGATGGCGGGCGGGCTTTCCACAAATTTCTTTTCTCAGCGACAGTGATTTTTCAGGTTCAATCAAGAACATGTTTCTGCTCATGATTTGATACCCCGTGTGCCTCCGACGGAGATGGAAAATGATATTCATGGTGATTAAAGTGTTTTGCTCCGCGGAAGAGTCATTTTCCTCATTATAAATTAGTAAACCACTGGCTCATCGAAAGCTATCTTACCAAGAACCAGTAGGATACATTCCCTCGGAAATACTTCCCCCATTTATTAGTGGCAGCCGATTGGCTGTCAATACCCCAATCCCACCCTGCAATCTCTGCACCTCGACATCCCTTCCAGGTACACACCCTGCCTGACACCTGTCAACCCCATTTTGGGGTAACGATCCCATAGAAGTGCCTGCTAGCACTTGGGCTTCTGCCTGTCGGGCCGTTTCTCCTGTTTCGCACCCCCCTCTGTGACAGGGCCCCCTCTCCCCAAGTCGAATGTTCTTCTCTGTATAAATACTTGGTGCCTAACCCAGTTCTCGGTCTAGAGTAGGTGCTCAATGTCCATTTACTAAATTAATCCAGGATTGATTTATACTTAAATCAACTCTTTGGGAACTTTTATGCCATTAGTTTAATTATGAGAGTCTTAAACAAATCCCCAGCTCTGTGAACAACTTGAGTCGCTGGGAGAACTGTGTGTGAGCAGACCAAGAAGCACTCATTTGAGCAGCAGCAGGCCTGGTTAGACCATGCCCTACATGTGTGCCTAAAACCCCTATTTTTTCAAGTCTAATACCAACAAGTATCTACAATAATTTGAAGTATCAACACGGACTCGCATCCTAAACTGGCATACACGGGACAACTCCATTTTCATTCCCTGTTAAGTCCTTGAGCTGTCAGTGGTCACCCCCACATAAGTGGAGCAGCAATGACTAAGACAGAATCCCTACCATCGAGGGGCTCGAACCACTGCTGACATTACAATACAAGAGACGGGAACCCACGCGGTTACCTGGTCACACTTAGAAAGCTTCCTTCCTTAATAAGAGGGTGAACCCGCAGGGAGCATTTCCAAGGGCACATAGGAAATAAGTCCCTACTTTCACTTCACCCTCCCTGCCACCTTGCTACAGTCTTTGAAGTGAAAGACCTGGTTCAATCAAGAGAGGCCGTATGTGGTAGCAGAGTCCTCGCACACGTGGGGCCCCTCCACGTGGCTGCCAAGGGGCGGCTCATTAGCCGGCCTTCTGCAAATGGGTGGAGGTGGGACAGGACTCACTGATGGGTGTAAAGTGGTAACATTTCTTAGGGTGATGAACATTGTTGAGTTACTTGCACACATTCAAAAATCCTCAACACTTGGGAGTATATTTGAAGACTCTTTGTATAGGCCCTTCTGCTAACTTCCTGATATTAATCATTTGAAAAACAATGCATTTGGAAGTTCTTTTATAAATTATAATTAACGTATTCCTTCTATATTTGATTTTTACTGATTATATTGTTATATATTCATGTTTTTAAAGATGACATGTGTTATATATTTACTTACATATAAATATTTTTGTTTATATAACTTTACATATATAAGGATGTTTAATTAACTCATTCACCAAGCCCCATACCAACACCTCAAAATTCTCCCTGGTACCTCGGTGTGGCATGCAAATATCCTCAGCACTGATGTGTGTCATGTTCTAAAACAAATAAAGAAAAGAGTTTGGGAAATGCTATGTTGAATGAATGATTCCTCAATTTGTAATGATGGGAAAACTCGCATATCTGTGCAGCAAAATCAGCTAGATGATTCTGTTTGTGAAATTTTATCCTATAAACAATATTATGAAATATGCCCCCAAGGATCTCACAATTGTATAAAATGCCCAGGTCTTAAGTGCCTCAGGATAAGAAATATTATTCCTTATTTCATCTGGGCACCATAAAAAAAACATAATATGCTTCAAGTCCTTTATAAGGGAGAATTCCTGATAAAACAAAAACTCATCATAACAGTCCAAAGATATAAGCTATCTGATATTTTTCTTCCTATGTCCTAAAATAGCCTTTTTAGTCAAAAGCCGGGGTGACAGTTGTATTTTAATATTTCCTTATAGAACTTGAAAATCATTTTCCTCACTTAGGATACTGTTGGATGGTGTCTGGGAAAATCAGGTGTTCTACTACGGGCTTTTCATTCCGCCCACTGGGGCTAAACATTCCTAGTTTCCACACACCTCAAAACCAATCCAATGTGAGACCACTGGTGTTTAAAGAAGAAAAAGAATCTGAAAAACCAAGCTTTGAATTTTAATTTTCATACCTGTGTGACTGTATTTGTTTAAATTTCACTAATTAGATTTGAAATGGTAGAATCATCAAAATCTTTGATTATTCAAAATCTCTAAGATCTTTGTTTCATCGGTTTGCATATCTACTACTGTCCAGTGTTTGTCTTGGCGCTGAGGGTGTAGTTCCGAACAAAACTGACTGAGCCACTGCTCAGCAATCCCACACGTGGGTTTAGATCTGAAGGAAAGAAAATCATTATCTTGGAGAGATATCCGTGACCTTATGTTCACAGTAGCCAAAAAACGAATACAACCTAAGTGCCCATTTATGGATGAATAAATAAAGAAGATGTTGCATGGATATACGATGGAATATTATTCAAACTTTTTTTTAAAGAAAAAAAAAAAAGATAGCTTGTCCTTTGCTATGACATGGTGAGCCTGGAAGGCATCAAAGAAAGTGAAATAAGCCAGTCAGAAAAAAGATAAATACCACATGGAGTGACTCATATGTAGAATCTAAAACAAAGTTGAACTCACGGAAACAGAGAGTAGACTAGTGGTTGCCAGAGGCTGGAGGCGAAGGAAATAGGGGGAGGTTGGTAAACGGGTACAATCTTTCATTTATAAGATGAATAAGGCCTGAAGATCTCATTTATAACATGATGAATATAGTTGATAATACTGTAATATACAATTAAAATTTGCTAAGCGAATATAAAAAAAATATTCTCACAAAAAAGTAAACATGGTAAGTGATGGATGAATTAATGCCCTTGATGGGAAGATAGGCACTAGAAAAGAAAAAGGAAAAAAAGGACCTTGCACAATGATCCTTACTGGGCACGTGCCTAACCAGAGCACAATAAACTGTGAGAGGAAAGACTAATAGAACAGCAAAGAGAAATAGCTTGGAGTCGGGGGCTCCATGCTTGGAGTCGGGGGCTTCAGCACTCCTCTCCAAGACAGATGGAGCAGACAGAAAGTTAGGAATGGCATAGTTGAAATCTACAATTATATCAATCAACTGGATGTAATGGACACCTAAAGAGAGCTGCACCTAACAACATCAGGATACCAGCAGCACACACATCTTTTTCAAGCTTGCATGGAAGGAACATTCACCAAGAGAGGCATTCTGGTCCAATAAAACACATCTCAACAGATTACGAAGAAGAGGAAATATAAAATATCTGCACTCTGACCACAATGATATTAACCTCGATCAATTAATGGAAAGATGACTGGGAAAATCACAAAATGCAGGTGACTGAATGTCACCCTTCTAAATACCACATGGGTCAAAGAAGATGTCTCAAGCGAAGCTGAATAAACAGCAACTGTTAGAAAAAAAATGCTGATGCTTTTTATGTATTTTCTCCTGAAGGAATGGCAGAACAATAATACCTGCTGTAGAAATACTTGCCCGAGGTGGTAAGATCAATGTCTAGTGTTTTGACTTCCTTGGAGAAAGACACTCTATACGTGCAGTCGGGAACTGTAATCTTGACAGTACGTTCACGATAGTTTCCAAATGATTCCTTGGAATGTATACTCTTTCTAGGTTCTTTCTTGATGCCAACGTTGTGTTAACGAACAAAACGAAAGGCCGGTGAAACATTCAAATACCACGTACAGCCTCGGCAGGAAGAATTTCCCACCAATGTTACCGTTTTTGGCATTTCAGACGTGTTTCAACACTGCTGAATTTTACTGACCTTCCACATGTGCCTTTCTTGATGTTGATTCCCATTGTGAAAAGTATTTATTTTTTAATTAATGAGAAAATTTTTTTCTTAAGTTCCTGCCTCATGTAGCAGCAACACAGCAACGTTACCACTTTGAGACACCGACCTGTCAGGCATGTCATGCCGCTGAGCATATTTAGAGCGCTCTGTTAAAAATAAGTTTCTTTGAAAAAAAAAAATTATCAACTTTGGGGCAAACCCAGGGAAACTTGCCTGATTATATCTTGGTAATTATAATTTTAACATAGTCCCTAAAAATAAAACACCTTTTTCTAACATGTTAGAATTTGACATGTGCCACTGTGCTCCTTGGGATTTTTTTTAGTTGTCTATATTTGAAACTTGCTTTAGGTAGTTTAAGACCAAAAAAAAAAAAAAAGAAAGAAAGAAAAAGAGGACTATATTTCAATACAAGTGTGACTCACAAAACACAAGTTGTAAAACTCTCTTCGTGAGAAGCCATGAGTAACCCCGGCAGCTTTTTGTCTGCATCAGCCTCTACCTTCTCTTCAGACTGGCTTTTTCTGCTGGTTTCATTTTTTACTGAGGCAGCTTCAGGGACCCACACGTATGTGCTTGTGAATGTAAAGGCAGATACCCTCAAATGTGTACACCACAGTCACCCTGATCTCAGAATTTCTAACAAATATTTGTCTCTTCTAGAAAAGAATCCTGTAACTAAGGCACATAAAAAATACAAGGAACTCAACCCTAAGGGGTCTGAAAAAGGTACCAGAATAGGCTGCCCCAAAATATGCATCATGGAGGTCGTTTGGAGCTAACGGCAATTAAGAAAATGCAAATGCAGCAGGAGCGCCTTGTCCTGCCCCCAGACGCCTAAAAGCGGGAGTCAATTTCTCCTCGCGTCCACATTCCTCCTACCCGATCCTGCAGCAGCAGAGCCACCATTACCACTGAAGACAGAAAGTCAGAACTGAGAAGGGCAGACACACCTTCCTTACCACAGTAACTCTTATCTTCCGTTCGGTCCCCCTATTTTACCTTCCCACAATTAACCGCCCCAGCCGCCCCTTCCCTTTGTCTTCTCACGTCTCCACTGTTTATCGCTCTTTGTTAAAATGGTATATAAGCCCACGAGTCTAACTGCTTCTTTGGATCTTCACTTCTCTTTCACGAAGGCCTCTGTGCACATAAGAATAAAATATTAATATCCAATAAAATGTGTACACCTTGGTTTTTGTTCATGTATTTTGCCAGCTTAATTTACGGGCTTCATTTCCTGAACATAAGAGGACAGAAGAAAAGGGTTTTCTCCTCCTTTATACACATTATAAAAATAGATAGATAGATAGATAGATAGATAGACAGATGATAGATGACACATGATAGATTTATAGATATACAGATATAGATATTTGGAGTTTCATCTTTAAATGTTGGTGTTGAAATTTTAACCACTGATTCAATCTGCAAATGTTAAATAGATAATGTTTGCAGGATCAATCACATGGAATGTTCTGAAGAACAGGTTAGTAAAATCTAAGTAGACATCTAGAATTCTGAGAGAAAAAAAGGAAAGATTCCATTCTGCCTTAGGAAAGACTTTTGAGTCAAAGCCTGACCATGCAGACAAGGGCATAACACACTTTTTTTATTACTGTTATCAAAGCAATTCAAGAGAGGTAGGAAGAAATTATCCTGGTTTAGAGAAAATAAGAAGTGTCATGCAGCTAGGATGTGCTGATCTCGACTGGGCTACATGAAAATCCCAACAGCTGTAAATGCATTACCTGCCTCAGGGAGGGCCATAGGCGTGGAGTCCCACGTTGCCACTCGGATTCTACCCACCAGCATGACTACCGCAGGGTCTTTTTTGCGCTGTTTCTCTATGGTCCCCGATCCTCAGTGAACACACGCAGCATGAACGTTCTCAGTTTTGTGAGGATACAGCCTGCTCCCCACCCCCACGAAAAGAAAAGCTCTCAATTCCTGGTCATTCCTGTGGCCTCTAATGTACTGTATTTCCTACCTTGGAAAGGATGGCGCTTCATTTAAGGAAGCCAGTCCGTCCAAGGGGGCGCTGTGGAGTGCGGCTTGCAGAGAAGTCAGTGCAGAGGGTCAGATGTCAAAGTGCTCCCTCTAATGTCCCTTAATCATGACTCCGATTAGTGCTCGAATGGGACGGTGATTAAAAATGCCGAGGCCACTGCCTACCTATTCAGGCGTCCGGCATTCCACACGGGTCCCACCGATTAGTGTTTGAATAGAGGAGCGATTAGAGAGACAGCTGTCCGCCCATTGTACGCCCATTCTGAAAACAGCAAAACTCGCACACTCATTTGCTATGAGCACCAAATACATGTTTTGCAAAGGTAAAAAATATGCCATCAGGCGCTAAAGACAATTTAGCTGATTTCTTTTGTTCATAGCATTCTGTTTCCCCATATGTGAAGATATTTCTTATTTGCAAATACAGTAATATGTTTCATTAATATCTTTTAAAATATACATGTTCTGTTTTTACAGACATCGTCTTAACACACACCTGCTTTATTATATATCACTTATTGACCTACAATACATCACACAATTCCGGCTTAATGTTTATGACTGTGCAAAGAATTTCTGTATAAACAAAGTGCATCAATTTGGCTCCATGTCTTTCGGGTCCCTTCTCAATACCCTTAGACTAATATGTAACCTATATTAACAACTGCTCCCCTAAAGAGAAATTGCCTTATCAAAGGTGAAGGGAAAATAAGAGAGGAGCACATGCCAGGTCGGCACTCGGTCCCCCGCAGGGCTCGCTGGGGTGGAGTCCCTATGACAAGACGCAGCTGTAGACCGGGATGAGACTGGGCCAGGCCCCCACATGGTACTGAAGCTTTTTGGAGAAAGGAGAATGTGGCCAAAGAAAGCAAAAAAAAATCACAGGAAGATCATTCATTCATTCATGCATTCCAACTTTATGCATATAGTAGGCAGTGCTCAAAAAATCTGTGTCTGTTTCTTTCTCTCTCTCTCTCTCTCTCTCTCTCTCACACACACACACACACACACACACACACTTTGCTGCCAGGAAATTTCTGAGCAATAAAGGAGATGCTCTGTTTTCCATTACCATCCTTAATATCTTCCTGCTCATTACCTCCCCATGTCCCTTCCACACTTAGTTACTGCGCTTGGCATCCACTGGCATGATGGACCTACGTGCGTGCCGACAGGAAGAGTCCTGGGAGCACCGACCCTTCGGTGCTGTAATGATAAGTAATAATGCTTACGGAGGATTAGAGAGAGCCAGGCACTGTTTTAAGTATAGTAGGTAAATTGACTCAATTACTCCTAAGAACAACTGTATCAGGTAGATGCTATTATTATCCTCATTTTACAGAAGAGAAAATGGAGGCCGGAAGAGATTAAGGGATTCGCTCCAGGTCACACCGCTAGTAGTAAATGGCAGGAACCAATCATTGAGCTCGATTAGTTTATCTCTGGAGCTCACTCCAAACCAGACTTTCTGCAGCTAGGCCGTCCCTTTCGGTTTCACTGTTTTCTCTCATAAAAACCCACCGTCAAGGAGTAGGAAGCTAGCTTTAAAGGGAATGTGTTCTTTCTTTTGCTAATAAAGCTAAATAAAACAGGCCTTACTTCGAAGAATGTTGGTTCCAGTCCAAATTAAACCCTGACTAGGCCACTACGTGCCTTCCTAATCGACAATACAGTTGCTTAAGAAAAAAAAACCAAATAAAACAACACAGCCACCACTTAGCTGTTATAAAATTTTCAAACTAAAGAAGAACAAAACAAAGTAAAGGGGTTGACAGCTGACAATTACAAACGAGTTTAATTTCTGTGTCACACGGACGGGGAGAAACTTGTGATCAGACTGAAATAAATAATTAAAGTGCAGCTTTCTGGTTACAGCCTCAGGAAACCAAGAGTTAACACTTTTTCTTCTCGTAGGCCAATTAACATTTTATTACATATTTCTGCCTGGAGAATCAATCTCCGACAGCACTATTCCAAGTGTGGAAGGAAGCGCCAAGAAAACACACACGTTCACAGAGTGAACCCACTCCCGTTGTATATGGTAAAACTCAAAATTATAGCGTCTGGCAAAGAGAGTGGTTTCTTACTGACATGACTCGTACCCCTCTAAGTGAGAGCGCCAGAATGTGGAACTTCCCAGGACATGTCACTATTAGCATCACCCTCATGCCCATCACCCCAGCTGTTACCTGTGCCATCCTCTGCTGACCTCTTGGGGCCCAGGTCTGGGCACTTTCCCTGCCCTGCTACACGTTGGCCATTCAGTACTGAAACTGTTTATCACCCTAAGTTCAATACGCTCCCTCCTCTTAACTTGTTTCCCCACCTGTTGTCCACTCTGGTGGGACCCCTCTTCTTTTTCTTTCCCTCCTTCACTTGTATTTTCACCTTTCACCCTGTTTCCTCTGGGAGGCCGACCCCAATCCTGAGGCCGGGTTACACACCTGCACCGCAGCTCCCACTGTTCTGACAACGGCTGCCGGTGAGCGAATCTGAGGCCTGCGTGGATCACACCGTCAGGGTGAGACCAGTGTGTGTCCCTTCCCCCACCACTCTTCACAGTGGCTGGCACACATGAGGTCTTCCGTTAATATTTTGTAATTAATGAAACTGTACGAGTCAGATTTCTAGCAAAGATTTGTACTCTGTGAGTCATAAAATAAGGGGCCGAGGGGGTGGGTGACAACGGGGAAGAGAGGATCCTGAAAGTGAAAGTGACGGAGCTTCCACTCAGAGAAGCTCAAAGGAGAACTTCGGTTCAACAACAGGAAAAGAAAGTTCTACTTCCTGCATGCCTGCGTTTCTAGTCTGATACTTGCATTCTCTACACAAATAATGTACTTTTCTCCTGTTAAAGAAGGCATTAAGTTACAAAGAAGCCTGGTACCTTGGTGGGGTTGTGTTTTGTTTTTTTTTTTTTAATTTCAGAAACTCCTTCGGGCCTTGAGTCTCCTTTGGGAAGAAAGCTATTGTCAACTATCAGGAAAGCAGGCTCGAACTGGAGAAGCTGCTCTAAAATGCAGTGTAAAACGCAACCAGGGCAGAACAGGAATTGCTTTCTTCCCATGAATCTGGTCAAAAGTTCATCTCACTTTAGAGCTTAAGAGAAAGAGCCCACACTGTGAGTCTGATAAGTACCAACGATAGGACCTAGGCTGTAGGTCAAGTGTCACAGAACCCAGTAGCTGGGTTCCAACCAGGAACGACTCCACCTTCGGTTCCTGAATGGAATTAATTGATGGATCCCCCCAACCCCCGTACTCTGCCAGTTCCATCCCTTAACCTTCCCGTAAACTTGAGAAGAAAACTGTGCTCAACGGAGAAGGCAAACTCGAAGGATGGTTTCTCCAAAGTATAAAGAATAACCGCATTTGGGAATCAGAGGGAAAACACACCGGTGGCTCCCGGCGGCTCAGGACTCGCCCCCCATGCTCCTCTGGGTCTCGCCTTACGCCGCAGAGGGCTTCCCCGCTCACTCTCACCCCAGCCTGCCCCTGCCACGCCGGGGTGGTTCTCGTCCCAGCCTGCTGTCCCCGCCTTCCCGCGTGGTCAGCGCCAGGCTGACCCACGTGGGAGCCTGAGGCAAAAGGGAAGAGCTCTGCCCCTCCATTCACGTTTTGCCTGTTTCTGTATTCTTTGTCTGGACCACAGTCTTTCTCAGGTTTCCCTCACACTCTTCACCTCAAGCCAGCGCCGCATTACCTCTCCCCAACCTTTGTGCAAAGGCTCTACATGCCTCACCTCCGCTCTCCTCCAACCTGCGGCCACTCCCTGCGTGACTCTACCCACAGGCTTTTAACAACCCGCGTGTGTGCTGAGGATTCAAAACTTTTCACCTCCGCCCCTGACTCTTTTCTGAGCTGCAATTGTTACAACTGAACCGGATGTCCAGGAACTTAGACAATCCGAAGCCAAATTCCCTATTTCTCTCAGTTGACCCCATAAACACCTCACTGCACACATAAAGTCAACCCCCAAGTCACTCCTGCTACGGACTGAATGTGCACATCGCCCTCCCAAATTCATGTTGAAATCCTGCCGCCCAGGGTGATGGCGTTTGAAGGGGGGGCCTTAAGGAGGTGACTGGGTTGTGGGGACAGAATCCTCATGAATGGGGTTAGTGCTCTTATAGAAGAGACCCCCAGGGAGCTCTCCTGCCCCTTCTTCCATATGAGGACACAGAAAGATGACAGCCATCTATGAACCAGGACGAGGGCCCTCTCCAGACACTAAATCTGCCAGCGCCCTGACCTGGGACTGCAGGCCACCAGAGCCATGAGAAATAAATGTCTGTCATTTAAGCCACTCAGTCTGTGGTGTTCTTGTTACAGCCGCTGAACAGACTGAGGCACCTCCTACACACATTTAGGCCCATCGTCCCCCCTCCGTCCCCAGGGCCCAGCCTTCCTTGTTTGTCTTCCATCCTGCTTCTGTGCCAATCCCCGAGCCCCTGCCTCCCCCTCTCCACCGCAAGTCCATCTTCGACACTCGGCCCGACTGATTCGGCACAAGGCAAACTGGACCGACTCGAAAAAGCATCGTTATTATTTATTGCCACTCTGTCTCCTTCAACAGAAATTTGGAACTTCTTTGCCAGGCCGAGATCATACCCACCTCTATTCCAGTTGGAAAAGTGGCCCCGTGCCTGGTCCACTGTAAACAGGCCAGAAAGGCAGGAACAAAGTCGTGAAAGGGACCAGAAAGCTCACGCAGGGGAAGGTGGCTTACCAAAACCCACACGTGTCTTCGAGTCATTATCATTGTCTAGAGGGAAGCAGGTCAGGGATTTATTTTTATTTACTTATTTAGAAAGTTCTACTTAAAAAGTTCTTGTGCCAGGTTTTGTGGGTTCGACCTCTATTTACATCATTAGGTTTATTCTTATTTTTATTTTTATTTTTTTTACTGGGAGCTCCTACTAAGTGCCAAGTGTTTAGAATAAATTAGCTAAAATTCTGAAAAACATGTCTAAGAATTGGCTATCTTGAATTGCCTGCCTTTTTATTTTCACCCAGGATGTTTTCCGATTTGTAAAGGTTTTCTGGTCGTCAGAAATTACTAATGGGATGCCCTGGCCAGCATGGCTCAGTTGGTTGGATGTCATCCCACAAAGCAAAGGGTCATAGGTTCGATGCCCAGTCAGTGCACATGCCTGGGTTTTGGGCCTGGTGCCCAGCTGAGGCATGTGTGAGGTGACTGATATTTCTCTCACATGAGTGTTTCTTTCCTCTCCCCCCCCCCTACTTTTGCCTCTCTCTAAATGAATAAATGAAATCTTTTAAAAAATTGCTAATGGGAAATGAGTGCAAAATATTTATGTAATTAGGGCAGTTCAACATTTTCAAAAATGGCAAAAACAAACAGTAGTTACGGAACACCTGCTTAAAAGATACTGGAAATAACTGTTTCTTGCTTCATTAACCAGTATAAACACACTTGCCAGTTTCAATCCCCTACTGAATTCAGAATTTCCAATTAGTACAAGAATGGATTAAAATTGCCAAAGGAAGACATCCCCGGGTAAAAAACTTCAGAACCGCCCGTCTTAAGGGCGCTGCCACAGGTTGAACGGGCGCCGATGTTCGCAGAGGACATCTATTTTCTAATTTATTCATGAAAACCAAATTTGCGTCTACTTTATTAGATGATTTTAGTCAACGTTTTTGCAGATTGTATTCATCTTTGAGCAGCATCCAACGCAGTGACTGGACTCTGGTTCCTTCAGGGACTGAGGTGGAAGGGAGAAGGAAAGGCGGACGGGGGGGGGGGAACGGGACAGGGACTCAAGAACGCCTCCTTGGGGACAGCAAAGGCGCCCCACAAGCCCCGTGCAGGCCAGTTGGCGATCTCTGAACCGAACCAAGGCAGCACGCCGTCAAGCCGGGGCAGAGGAGATATTTTTAAAAATCAAAGGCAATAAAAATAAGTAACTAAACAAATCCTTTATGTCTGGGGGTCCGAGAGTTGGCTGAAAATGTACCGACCTCATTGGTGGTCTTCAACAATGAAATAAGATTACTGGCCGTAATCCCACTTGTCTTTTCTGAGGAGGCCATAGGAGATGCCAGAAAGGACACACTAGGGTCATGTGACCAGAATTCTGGCTCTGACTGCAAGACTAAGTAATTTTAATGAGCTTAAGTAATCACGGTTCATTTTCGGCAGGGTCTTCCTTGCCCGCGAAACAAGGGAGCAAATCCGAATTGTCCATCTCATCACGGTGCGAGTCGAATGCTATAAGCAAGGGCCCCCAGGGAACTGTACGGCAGCTTCTTGGCTGCACCCCTGAGGCCCAGTGTAGCAAGAATTCCTAACAGAAGGGGCACCTTCCCTCACGCATTCATCCACAGGTCCTCAGTGAGCACCACCCGTTCTAGAAGCTGGGGGCGTGGCTAATGGAACAAAACACAACAATCCCTGCCTCCCTGGACTTTCGAGTCTAGTGGGAAAAAGACCGTAAGCAAATTAGTGAGGGGAGCAGAGAGCAGGGCACTGAGGGGTGCTGCGGACAGAGACGGAGCCAGGGGCCCAGGGCCGGCCAGGGGGTGCCGGCGGCGGTTTTAAACAGGGTGGTTGGAGGAGGCCGGGCCGTGCTGGCCAGGCACGAAGAGAACTGAGCCAACTGGAGAGCCGCCCGAAGGCTCTGAGCACAGGAATCTGGAAGGGACTCCTCAGACGTGTTATGAAGAAGAGACTCCGACCAGCTCCTGCACTAAACCTGCTCTGTCTGAAGAAAAGGAACGACTCTAGCAGCGCAAGGCAGAAGCGTGGAGACCGTTTCAAGGCCATTGAAATGATCCAGGTGAGAGATAAGGGTGGCGACGTGGACCGCTTGGTACGATGACCGTGGTGACAGGTAACGATTCTGCATGCCATCAGAAGGCACAGCCAAAAGGACTGTCCAGTTAGGGAGGGAAGGTGAGGGGA
The DNA here is from genome assembly GCA_004026545.1 of Mormoops blainvillei. Taxonomy (NCBI): domain Eukaryota; kingdom Metazoa; phylum Chordata; class Mammalia; order Chiroptera; family Mormoopidae; genus Mormoops; species Mormoops blainvillei. Next base: position 145,576 of record PVJD01002512.1, on the reverse strand, counting down.
ATAAAACCGAGGACTCTCATATTTTACTGTCAGGGAAATTAATTTTGGGAAAATAGGCTAAAAGAAAATTGATTGGTGAATTTCAAGATTTATGCCCCCTAAGACAGCATTTTAAATGTTTCCTTCAAGGTCGTACTTATTCCCAGTTTACGGTTTCACAGCCCCAGCCCTGTGCTCACCTCACAGGCCCCGTTAAATCATGCTCTGCAATGAGTGACCTCGGGGATCTCTGCTCCTGCCCCCTCCCACCACTGGGACACGCTATTACACGTTCACACAAACACCCCACGTTCCCCAACGGCGCACTTTGCGACGGTTTCTACACACCAGTTTACCCCTTCCCCCGCTGAATTACGTCCATGACATGGAAACTCTTCTGCCATTATATAAAACCATTTTAAGAGAAATTTTATAGATTTTTAAGAAAAGACATTTGGGCAACAAACTAAATTTAAATGATATTTAACTGTTTCAATAGATTTTTTTAAGCAGTAAAATTAAGCACACTTTGAGATTATTCTAATATAAAATATTTAAAAGAAAAGAAATAATAGCTATACCTTGCACATGCGGAACTATGTTACTAAGCACACGTAAAATCAAGTCTTACGTGTGTAGAATGAAATAACTTATCAGCATGAAATCATGCATCAGTGGCACTTACAAAGCAGTTCTTATCGGGATTTCTTTTCCAATGTTTCTTGTCTACTTTCTTGGCCGAAGTTGAACGCAGAGTTGCATGAGTCTGTCTTCGAGGATTTAAGGCCAGGATACTCTGAAAACAGGATGAACAATGTATAAACACATGTAAATATGTTGGCATTAAAAATAAATCAAAATTTTATTTTAACATCTCCCTCACACACCCAAAGACATATACTATAAAAGTCATTTTCACCTTTTACCACTGTAATTCCACAATAAACTTATTGCAAGTACCCATTTATTAGGTGATATCCTGATTTTATAAGAATATTTATTAATGGTAATATAAAGGATTTAAAAAATCATATGAACTGTAACAAATGACCCTTTAATACAAACCTTACACTTGGTAGTCTTAGATGAGAACGAAATGAGAAAAGAGGCACTTTATCTCAGATTTGATTTAAACTAGTAATAACAATACTCTTCACTTTGAGTTTTCGGAATTTGCAAATTACTTTCACATACGCAGTCTAATTTAACTTACATCAACCAATATTATTGCAAAATTTTGGAATTCAGGTGGTTTAGGTAACTGGCTAGAGCTCTCACAGTTAACACACAGAGGGACAGAGATGGAATTTGGTTCTAGGTGCCTGGCTTATCTTCAAATCCGCCCACAGGCAGCACTTATATTTTACTGCGACTGTGTGAGGTATAAAGCAAAAGAAGAAAATTCAACCACTTGCGTAAATCACATCGCGTGGCATCTGAGTAACAATAAAGAATTTCAAAGGCCTGACCTAAGCAAGTCTTTAAAGATAATCTCTGGGGTCACTTCCAGAATAACATGGTAACAGCCTCTGCAGATCAACTCCCCAGCGAAATATACACAACTGATATAAATTAGTAAAAATAAGAACCTTTAAAAATCTCCAGAAATTGCCCTAATGTCAAACAGCAAATGAAGAAACACGTAGTCAAGGAAAGCCAGTTAAAACGTGGTGCGTACGGTGAGGGGTATGCCATTTGAAGTAACGCCTGCCCCCACTTTCCACAGTCCCAGCTCAGCGTGGCCACTATCCTGTCCCAGGTGAGTGCTGCCAGTGACCAGGTGAGGCTGTGGTGCCCCTCAGGGAGGGGCAGGCTGTCGGCATTTCTCGCTGCCGCCCGTGCAGCAGCTGAACCACCTACCTCACGAGCAGCTGGCCAGTACCAGTAGGGGCCTGGTCACCTTCAGCACAGCTTGCTCGAGGTTTGGCATTAGCATCCTGGGAGAAGCAAACGGAGATCAGAGGCCACCCCCTACACCAGTGCTCTGCTCCTAAAGCGGGAGTGTCACTTCGAGAGAAGTGGGCCACTGTCACCACCCTTAGCTCTGGAGCTGTAGCTCAGGGATTGTTCCAAGAGGAAGAGGAAGACCATGGGACTGACAGCTCCCCCCAGAGGTACTGACTTTATTTGAATCGTATGTGGGATGGTTTGTGCCTAACGGTACTCTCAAAAACAGGATGGCAAACAATGAAGAGGAGGCTGGAAGCTCCAGGACAGCAATAAGCTAAATTATAAGGCAGAGAGTTTGCCAGAGAGAACCAGGGTTGCGGGGGAGAGCTAAGAACAGCTACCCTGAGGTCACAAGAAACCTCAAAGACTCACGCCAAAAATGGTCCCTGCAAAGGGACCCAAATTTCATTGAACCACACCATGGGGAATTTTATATCCTATGGTATTATAAAAATTATAGAACAATCAAAACCATCAATCAGTGGAGACTAATATCTGGGTGTGATGCCAACACAGATGGGCAGTTTAACAGAGAAATCAGGGGAAAGGGCATAGTGAGCCCTGCTAAAACTGCTGCCATCCCAGAGCTGTCATGCACACTCCCAAGGCGTCACCCCATGCAAGTGCTATCAGAGGTTCACACTGTGGGGGTAAACCCTCCCTACAATCACCCACCGAGTCACTAGACAAGTAAGCAAACAACAACAATGAGCCTCCGCACCTGGGGGAGGGGGCATTTGCATCCAGAATTGCTATACTATGCTGTCTAAATAATGTTCAGTTTCGATTTAAAACATTGTAAAGCATAAAAAAAAAACAAAAGCAGGTTTGTGTGTTCCATACAAGAAAAAAAAGCAGATAAGAGAAAGCCTTTCAAAAGGTCCAGGAGTCAAATTTAACAAAAGCTTTAAAGTAACCATTATAAAGAAGGTATGACTAAGATGTCTCATCAAATAGAAAATATCCTCACAGAGATAAAATCACAGAAAAGTACTAACTGGACAGTTTGGAGTTGAAAACTACAATAGCTGAAATAGATCTTTTAGAGGGGCTCTGAAGTAGACCTAAACTGGCACAAGAAAGAATCAGCAAACTTAAAGAGAGATCAAGAGAGATTATGCAATCTGACAGAGAGAGGGGGACAGGGAGAAATAACGTAAAACAAAACAAAACAAAAAAAAACAAAACCCAGAGCCTTAAAGATATGTAGTACACTATTAAATACACCAAAATATAGTAAGGGAGTACCAGGAAAGGAAAAGAAAGAGGTGAAAAAATTTTTAAAAAGTAATAATGGCTGAAAACTTCCCAAATTTAGTTTTAAAATGAGAGAAAACATAAACCTGTATACCCAGAAGCTACACAAATATGAAATAAGATAAATGCAAAGAGATCCACACATAGGCACAGCAGTGAAAATGCTAAAAGTCAACTCCAAAAAGAAATCTTGGGAGCCATACAGGGGAAAAAAAACATGAGTCATCATGTATGGGAGAATTCCAGTAATTTTAACAGCTGACTTCTCATCCAGAACAACGGCTGTCAGGAATTAGTGAGATGAGATTTTCAAAGTAGTGGAACAAAAAAGAAATCATCAACCAAGACTCTTATACTCAAGGTAGAAGAAAAAAGAAACAGGCTTGAACAGCGTCGTGTACCATGTGAACGTAATAGGTATCTGTAGTACACTCCACTCAACAGCAGCAGCATACACATTCTTCTTAAGTGTGCACAGAACAGTCTCCAAGACAGACCATCTCTGAGGTCATTAAACAAGCCTCAGTGAATTAAAGAAGTCAAGTGAAACAAACTAGTTCTACAAATACAATGCAAAGGAGTTAGCTAACAGTAACAAAGAAATTTGGGAAATGCATAAACAACATAGATGAATATGGCAAACCTGCTATCTGAGAGAAGCCAGTTATAAAATGCCATATATGATATGATTCCATTTATATAAAATGTCTAGAAAAGGCAAAGCTGTAAAGACAGAAAATAGACTGTGGTTGCCAGGGGCTATGGAATAGGGGGAAAATGGGGAGTGACTGCTACAGGGTATATGATATGGTTTCTTTCTGAGGGGATAAAATTGGCTATAGTGATGGTAGCACAACTCTATAAATACAGCAAAAGCTTTTGAATTCTACACTTCATATGGGTGAATTGTGTGGCATATAAATTATTTCTCAATAAAGGTGTTACCAAAAACAATAAGCACAAAAATATACCTTCAGTGGATTTCACTGTATGCCATATCCATTGTAATAAATCATTGGGATTTACTTTGTTATCCCAATATATATGACAATTATTTTTAGTAAGTCCTGTTATGATGGACACAATAATTCTTCAGTTTATATCTTTAGATGGCTGTTGTCTGGACAACAAACACAGAGTAGAGTTATGAGTTTTAAATGGTTTATTCCTTATGATAAAATAATACCAAAGTGACCTATTGATTAATAATAGCCAATATTAAAAATGTAATTGATCACATTTTACACAAAAAAGAAAACATTTTCTTATACTAAAATAAATGCAGTTTTTGTCCGTCTAGCTATTTAAACTTGAACCATTACTAATCTCACAGTAATTCAAACTGATAAAGAAAAAGATGACATTTTTAAAGGTGGTCATTGTTGCCAACATTTAAAGGAAATAAAAAAAGAAAGAAAAAATCCAGATAACATGCAGGAAAGACAGTAGCATTTATTTCAGTTTTTACTTCCACAATCCATATTGTGGTAAATGATTATGTTTATCCATTTTGGCAGAGTAATGTAACTTTTGAGAATAAACATTCTGAATACAATTTATTGGCTGCTTATCACTGTGACTTTTCTTTTACGTAGCATACGTAGAAAGTACAACATGAAATATTGGGTTAACCTTTTGTGAGAAGGCAGTGACTTGAATTCAATGGATCTTAGGTAAAAATAAATCGAATTGTGGAGAACAGTTACCAAGATTTGACTTAAATATACCCCAAATGAAAAGTGATATAAAATAAAAACACGGGACATGAGTGGTTGAGAGCTGTTAAAACAATTTTCCAAAGCAAGACTTTCTAAAACTAAAAGTCAATACCATCGATAACTAGGCAGCAGGTAGAATGATACAGAAGAGTTCTAAATTACATTCTTCCTAAGGCAAGCCCAAGCCAGGCCCTAACAGGGCCATGTGTTCCCCTCTCTGGATAAGTCGAGCACTTCAAGAGGCCCGTTAACCCTTTCAGATAAAAGGTATATTACTTATACAGGGAGATTTTCTTCCCATGCACAGAATTTGACTTTCCCAGTTATTTTCAGTAACACAGTAAAAAATGTACCAGTGATTCTAGAGGCAAAAAAATAGAATTAGAGAATATTTCACTTGCAATAATTTTATTTTGTTTAATATATGCAAGGTTGGTACAATATCTGCAAATCAATGAATATGATACACCATGTAAACAACATGAAGGATAAAAATCGTATGAGCATATCAATAGATGCAGAAAATGTTTTTTGACAAAATCCAGCACCCATTCATTATAAAAGTTTGCAGCACAGCGGGACCTTAACATAATGAAGACCGTATCTGACACCCAAGCCAAACATCATACCCAATGGGAAGAAACTGAAAGGATTTCCCTGAAAACCAGGAACACGACAGACATGTCTGCTTTCACACAGAAAGAGAGATAGAGACAGAAGGGAGGGAGCAAGGAAGGAAGGAAAGAGAGAGAGAGAGAGAGAGAGGGAGGGAGGGAAGGGAAGGGAAGGGAAGGGAGAGAAGGAAGGAAAGGAAGGAAGGAAGGAAAAGAAAAAACAGATGATAGAATGACTCAGAGACATTTACACAAGAGATCAAATCAAGGTTATGCACTGTCATCGTGCTGTCTGTCAACAGCATTCTGGGAAGTGGCTGGAGTGTTGCAACAGGCAGCCTAGACTTCTGCCTCTGGGGGGTGTATTCCATGTCAACCAGCCGGGAGGAGCCTACGCCAATTACAGTCACAAGCCCTCACTGCGCAAATAAAAGCAGGAAGCTTTAGCCTGAAAATGCTGGAACTGCGGTATCTGAGAGCTTGAACCCCACCTGCAGGACGTCATTTGGCCCCTGTGTCCTCTTTCTGAAAACACAGCTTTGTTTTCTACCACAGTAGTGATGATCCCAACATAATGCACCATTAAGCTTCTTTCGCCTTTGCCTTTAAAATTATAAACAAATGTTTCCTCTTCAATATTGGTCGTTACTTACTATAATTCTGAGCCATTAAAATGATACTCATATACTGACATTTTAGATTTATCAGGTGAACTTGAGGAATTACTTTTTGTCTTATTTAAATTATCCCTCACTTTGTCTTTGATGGCGTATGCTAACTCCTCTGTAAGGCATCTCCTACTTCCCACAGTCTCAAGCAAATAATACTAATAATAACCATACTTTTCTCATGTGTTGATAATTGGGTATACGTATACTGATTTTGATAAGACATTGTATCATGCTGCCATTTTTTTTCCTCAATCAATATTCTCAGCGTACAGGAAAACAGAAGTGCCTATAGCTTAATGTGTTCATTCCGTATTCGTTGCTTCGCTCAGAACACGATGTAACGAATGCTGACCAATGGAGAACACAGCTTTTCAGGGCGTCCTCAGCAGTGTCATGTGTAGCAGCGCCAGGCCCACGCAGTTACCCCCACACTTTGACAGGCCCACCATCAGCCAAAGGGAAGGGAGAGCTCAAGGAAGGATCTGAGGATGCACCAAGGCACCTTTGGTTCCTGCATAAGCTCATTACTGATATGCTCAGTCTCCTGCTGGGTTGGCAGCAGAAAAGGAAAGAATTTTGCACCCCAAGCCCACGCCTGAGTTATAAACAACCTCGAAGTGTATAACCTTGGAAATCCATGCTCATTGGTTCTGGTCAGTGACTTCCACATTTTCTTTTTTTTAATGCACTTCCATTCCTTGGCCAGACTCAGGTTTCTATACCCTTAAGTTGAACTACCTTTCCAAGTAATTTATCTTCCATTTTTTAAACCCTTTACTAGCTCTACAGAAAGGCCAAGTTTCCCCTTAGGCACAAAGGCTCTCACTGCAGTTAATAAATAATTGATGGGGGGGGAGCCTCTGACAGCCCTAACTCTTACAACTTTCTTTTAATTAAGCATTCGCTAAGTACTCTGCATAGCATTGGAGGTTAAATTCGGGCTTCGATCTCAGCTCTACCATTTTTTTCTGGTTATATAACCTCTCAATCTCTCTAACTTCTTCTCCTATAAAATGGCGATTAGTAACAGTATCTTCCTCACAGGGTTGTTTGGAGGGTTAACTGGGATGGCACATAAAACTCTCGGAATGGGACGGCAGTAAGGGCTTTAATGCTTCTTAGCGATTAGCATGTAATGGAAATAGGCATTTAGACCCCATTCCCACCCCTGCACTGCCGATTCGGAAGATACACATGGGAAGCATCTTTTCGGAGTACAGGAATAGAAAAAAGGAAGGCAACCGGCAAAAGGTAACTATAAATGAGACAGGTGAAAAAGAGACGTATCCCACAGGGTGCCAAGCCTTTGGTCCCTGAACTTATCTTTGCCCTAAGCCTACAATTTAAAGGTAAACCGCTTGAAAATGCAATCCCCTCCTGACAAATTAACGTCTATGAAAAGGGACAATGAAATTCAAACACAGGTCTTAAAATCGACAACCTACACATAGCAATGCAGAGGTCATTTTATGTGCATACAACTGTATATAAGTCAAGGAATTTTGGTCCCAACACGTTTAGATGAATTCAGGCTTCATTTCCTTCCCAAGAAAGACCAACCAGACCATAAGCGATGAATGTATAAAACATCAAAAATCTCCTCAACTGGAAATGAATGAACCCCTGAGAATACTCATCATTGCTTGGGAAACCTGGTCCATTTCTATTGAACAAATACAGTTCCTGTATCTTCAAATACCATATTCACCATGTCACTCTGCTATTCGACAGGTGAGGTCTGCTTCCTAAAGCCATGGCCTGGCCTCGCAAGGCCCACGACCCTCTAGCTATGCACACACACCAACGGCAGGCACCGACATGCTGCCACACCCATGCCTTGTTTATTGAGTCCGGGCACGGCCCTGCCTGCCCACCTCTGCTCACATCACCCCGTGTCTAGGATGCAGCCACGTGATGTCTGTTTAACTGCTAACTTTTCTTTAAGTTCTAATAACCATTTCCCCTAAAAGTTAAGACGAAATGCTCCGCCCCCGCACCCAGGTTGCACCCAGGAACTTCCGGAGTACCTATTGCCACTGTCATTCATTTTCAAAACTGGTCAGTAAAACCAAAGCAAGGATATAACTTAGATCCTTCTGTCCTCAAAGCCAAGTATAACACTCCCTTAGTAACGAGAATCCCAAAAATTGTTAATAAGAAAAAGTCCTTAGTAAAACGGTCTCAAGAAAAGCAGCAAGAAACTTTGACTGGAGAGTAGAGGGACTTTTAATGTTGTCAAAACAGATTTCTGTTTGCTTCCTAATGTTCGGCCACTGCAGAGGACACAGAGCAACTGTCACCAGTTACAAATATTTGGAGTCACGTGAGCACTGACTGTTCCAACACTGGAGGTCAGGGGTTTTCTCACTCCCTGAAGCACTTTGAACTGAAACGTACATCCCAAAACAAGTGCTGATACAAACAAATGCATTACTTGTTGTTTTCCACTCTTAAAATGCTCTAGGGTCAAAACTTTGGGTTTTATAGCACAACTCAGAAATCTCTAACATAGGAAAGACATGGTACCTGCACGAAAGAGGGGGCAGACCACTGCAGGGGTGGACAGGACAGATAGAAACTACGTTAAGTGTGTTCACAGAGGACGGCACCGTCAGCCCAGAAGGTGAGTCTGGGAAGGGCTAGATTGGATGGATGTGCATTTTTTTTAATGGTTCTGTTGAAGACTTTAAAATAAAAAGCAGATCCTTTAAGGAATCTCCTTTAAGAGAAAGTATGGTTTGTTATTTGTAACAATAAAAAAACTGGAAAATACATGGCAGGAAGAGAAAACTTAAATTATGCTTTGTCTACAGTGGAGTAATATGTTAATACATACTCATTAAAAAATCACATTTAAAGGAGTATTTACTGATGTGGAGAAATACCCTTGATGGCGGGTTGTATTTTCCTACTTCGTTTCCCAAATGCCCGGTGATGTTTAATTACACGTCAGGTATTTACCTTGTTGCGTGCAGGATGCTTTTGTCTTCCTATAAATATTCTCGTTTTTATTCTAAGCCACACTTCGAGTTACAGGGAAATACCTTGGTTCTTCCAGGCCTCGGCTTTTCAGATCTGCGAGGAGTACCTGAGCACCATTTGGTCTAGGGTTAATCATCTCCCACTGAGGCAAGAGACTTCTGAGTATCCAATGCTCTGTGAATCAGGGAGTTTTCCAGTCTGGCTGGTGGTGTTACTGTTGGTAGTTGACTAGCGATTAATAAAGGAAAGGGAGCAAAGGAACTTAGACTTCGGCTTAATAAATGGCAGGGGCAGGAACCTGTGTGCTCCACCAGCGAGCGACAGCTCTTCACACCCCAGGGTATTAGAGCATTTCCCCACCAAGGGGATTAACAGTCCTCCCTTCCCGCCTCTGGTGCCGGGTTATTAGGGGGTTCAGGGTGGGTCCTCGACCAAAGAGGCCTGTCAGTCTAACAAGGGGGTGTGGAATTACCAAGAGCCCACAAAAGCTTGGGAAGTTGATTGGTTCTTTGGAATAAGCACCCGGTCTGTCCCAGGGGAACAGCCCCCCCCCCTACCGTTGTCCCCACACACACCTGCCCCATCTGTTCGTGCCGTTTCTCACCCAGGAGGACATGACCACATGGGTCTAGCAGCTACCAGGGTCTGAGGCGGTCTGCAGGCTCCAAAGGACGAAGCCCTTTAATATGAGGCAGAGGTTCCGGACGTTGGCTTCTGTCTTGGCCTTGCTGAGGGCACAGTTGGACTTTCCACGGTGGGACGGACAGAGATGGAAATTTGGAAATCCAGGGGCAGATTTCCATACGAATAAACCATTTTGCCACTCCACAGTCTACCGTGCACGGGCCACTGGACGGCTAACCTCGTGATCCTGTGGAAGCGCCCCCTTTCCACCTGCACCGGCAGAATCAGGCTCTCTTCTGCAACCACTGCGAACGGCAGGTGCTGTTTCTTCTAGTTCTTTCAGGTGTCTTTTACTCTGGGTCATTTTTCTCCAATTCACATGCCAGTCGGTACTCTGGTGAAGTCTCCCCGGGCACCCTCGGCCGATCTCCAGGTTTCCCTTGGAGCTCTCACATCTGTTCTGCTAACTCTTAGCTTCTCAGTCCCCCCAACACCCCCAGACTCTCAGCTCTGTGTCCTCCGTGTAGGTTCCCGTTTCCCACGCCGAAGCTCGTAAACGCTCTCCAGACAATAAGCTGGGGAAGTGTCGGGGTTCTCCGGGCGTGTTTATCAGCTCTCAGGGATAACTACTTTCCGCTGCCTGAAGCCAGGACTCTGAGGACCGCTGTTTCAGGTATTTTGTTTCTTTTTTGCTTCAGGTGGAAGTTTATGCAGGGGAGGGTTGATTCAGTAGGCCTGACCTGCTCGAACCCTGCACATTCCCTCACAGGCCTATTTTCGGGAGCAGCCCTTGACCTCCTCCGGGAAACTAAACTGGGGTGCTCCGCCTAACCAGAGTGCGATTCTGCCGCAGGCCTCAGGCTATGCCGCACCGTGAGAGCAGGCAGTTGAAGCTGACAGCAGGACTGACGCCGAACTTGAGCTTTTTCTCTGCTGGTCTAGAGCCTGAGCGGCCGAGTTAGGGCTGAAGCACTATGTGCCCACGTGACTGATGCTTAAGAAAAACCTTGGACACTGAGGCTTGGTCCAGCACTCCCCCCATCCCCCCAGCTGGCATCGTGTCACACAGTGTCACACAGCATCCCGTATCGCTCCATGGAGAGGGGCCACCTGAAAGCTTGTACCTAGTGTCCTCTGGATTTTGAGCTTTGTGCCTTTTCTCTTTGCTGGGTCTAATCCATTTTTCGTTGTCATAAACTGTAACGACGGATACAACAAACTTCTGAGGTCTGTGAGTACTTCCGTTGACTCTGGGAGCCCGAGAGCTGTCTGGAGGGGCCCTGGCGGGAAGATACAAGCCCGCCCCCGGCCGCGGCACCCGAGCGGACCTGCGGGCGGAGATAAGACCGCGCTTGAACGGAACTCCCTCCCATGCAGCTTAACTTTGCAATGCACCTTGACAAGAGGCACAGAAAAATTCTCAGAAACGTCAATAGTTATTTCTCTGCTCACGTTTATATTAAGTTCCGGGCAGTCGGGTGTGTTTAGAAGTGCGGGTACCTGGGGACGGTTCGCTGAAAGGAGGGGTGCCCTCTTCTTCCCCGTCTCCTCTTTGTGGGGCTCTGACTTCTCACGTGAGCCGTGAGGCAGGCGTGAGGTGGACAGAACCCTGTCGACAAGACAAGGTGCTGCAGGCTCTGGACTTTTCTACATGAGGAAGACATAAATTACTGTCTTGTTTGAGCCACATTCATTAATTTTTTAAATAATGTGTCTCATCATGTGGTTCGTGCCCAAGGTGATTCTGGTGGCCAACTAGGTGTGGGAAGCCCTGACAGACCCACGGAGGAGGGGACATGGCCGGAGCCAGAGTGCATACAAATGTCAAAACGGGAGCATTTGGCTTCTGTCCCTAAAAGACAAATGGGAAATCCCATCAGCCTAAGTTAGTGTTTTTCTTGAAATCCATCAAGATGTCAAAAATCCTAAACCAAAAATTACTCATTTCAAAAAATGATCAATGGGAATGTTGTTGTGCCAGCACTGACGAAAAAATGATTCATTTTAATCTCCATTGATCGGCTGCTAATAGGTTTCTCCATTTGAACTGATAGAAATTTTTTTACAATATGGCACAAGGATGTGAATAAAAATCTGCCCGCTGTCCCATGGTGAACGGTTCCCTGGAAACCTTCCATAACCCCCGCCCCGGGGTCACCCCTGCCCTTGCAGCTACACGGGGTTAACCCCTCCCACCAGGCGTGTGAGGTGACATACTTCTGAAGTCTCAGGACATGCCAGCTCTATCAATATTCCATTAATTTCAGGATTTCTTCTCAGTCTGCTACAGATTTCAAACAAGAAGACAGTTCAACTCTTTCTCAAAATTTTATAATGTCTCTTATTTGAAAAGAAAATACGTAGACACATTTTTCTAAAGTTTTTGCACTGAACATCTGTCTACTAATACTTGCTGCTAACCGGGGGCTACCGGTGCTCCAGGCGCCTGAGTGGTTTTCATCGCAACAATCCCATGATACCTTTAGTGTTACCGTTGCCAGTTTACAGATGCAGAAACGAAATTACAAGGAGGCTAAGTACCTTGTCCAGCAAGTGACGGAGATTCTAACCCACTCTGTTGCCTTCAGATTGTGCCACACTGCCCACCACTACTCTGTCCTTGCTTCGTGGGCAGCGGGAACATTAGCTTCATGTATATTTCAATGTCCGTAACTCCAGGATTGCTGTATAGTCTGTGTAAATAATGAAATCAGTTCTGCTTTGGAGCTGATTACAACGTCGATAAGACCTAAGACTAGAAGTCAGGCTTTAAAGAAAAGTCTTATCATCTCTCTATTAGCTACAGCGTCTAACAAACTACCTGACACACAGTGGTTATCTGTCGTTGGTTTACATGAAGAGAGAGAGGCAAAACTTAGAATTATTGTTAAGAAAGCTCTATCGAGCAAAAAAACAAAAAGGGCTCACGGACACAACAGTGTGGTGACTGGCGGGGGCGGGGGTGGTGGTGAAGGGAGGTGGGTGGAGGTGGAAGGGAGTATAAAGGGGATAAATGGTAAGAGAAAAAGATACAATAAAAACTGAACTATCGCAAAGGAAAGAAAGAGCTGTGAGACGCAGAAGACGTGCTCCTGGCTCTGTCTTCCCACTATGTGTGTGGGCTTCTGGCACTTGGCCTCCCCCCGGGTTAGCTTCCTGATCTGTAAAATGGGAACAGAAGGCAGATGGATTGAATTTCTTCCAGTGCTTAAAAAAAAAAAAAAGAAAAGAAAAGAAGAAAGAAAGAAAGAAAGAAAGAAAGAAAGAAAGAAAGAAAGAAAGAAAGAAAGAAAGAAAGAAAGAAAAGAAAAAGATCTAGCAGGAGTTGACGGCAATGCATATACATTGTGAAGATACAGAAAAATAAATGCACTTCTCGCACCAACAATTTTTGATTACAAAGGGGATGGTTACTACAGAAAAAAAAGTTAGGGTATAGAACTAGCTTAGGAAAAAAATGTTCTGTTCTTCTTGGCATGTCACTTGAACATTGGTGTCATTTTACGAATGACATATAAGCTAAAAAAAAAAGACAGTGAAATATAGCATGCTTCAAGTGCCTTTCAATTGTTGGATTTGAATGAAATCCAGACATCTTATCTAAAAAGCTAAGATTTTCCCTTAATTGTGAAGAAATCACAGATGCTCTGGTACCAAAAATACTTCGTAACTCAGAAATGTCAAGTAACACTACTTCCATTATAACAAGAATTATACACTTAACACTTTCAATTCATAAATTTTTTTCTTACACATGATTAAATCCTGTATTTCAATTGAAATCCACACTGTCTGAATTTTCCTGCTTCTGTGTGTCTGTCTGTTCCCCAGGCTTTGAGCCTGCTGAGTATGATAACTGGCTACGGCTCATCTCGGTATCTTCAGGACCTTGTATAACGTAAAGGCAGAGTGCAAGGAAATGAGTTGTACTTTAGTGTTAGAGCCAGAAAGGACCCCCACTGACAGATAAACCTCGTGAAAGGTAAATGGACAGCCCACGGGAAAGGCTGTCAGGGTCGGGACCAAGTCTCCTGACTCCATTACGTTGCCAAATTCTTACAAAACATATTGCTGCAAAGAAGCTCCCAGATATTTTCAAACATTTTGAGTTATCCGGTAGTTCATATGGCCTCTGGCCCCACTTCTGATTGGAAGCCATCTATGAAAGTAGAAATGGAGCAAAAATCAGGAAATGGATGACTAATAAGGGCACGGAGAAACATAACGGGTCAGAAGTGCAGTGTTTCAGAAGTATGGGATAGAGCTAGATTTCTTATACTTCCCCAAGAAAGGTTACATGATCCCTGCATTTAAAATCAGCCTTTAAGCACTCATAGTTTTCCACTGCCATAGAAATACCCTCCGTCTCGAGATGAGTAAATTATCACCGTCGCTTTCGATACAAAGCTTCTTACGCTTCGGCTGTCACTTTGCAGGTTGAGGCTGAAAATAAATTTTACGCAGTTGCATTGCTCTGTAATTAATAATTTCACCAAATTAGTAGCATTTGGCTTCTGGTGAGATTTCTTTATCATTTCATTCATAGACTATTTGGTGAAAGGGGCATACTAAACAGAGCCATTTACCTTTTGAGACTTCGCTTAAATAGGGCACACCGCCGGGGGAAAATCAGCTATTATTCTCCATTTCAAGATAAGTAACTCTAATAACTTCCAGGTGTTTGATAAAAGGCACTTCCTGTCCCTGCACAGGCCCACGTACTTTCTCGATGCCTTTCTGCACTTGAACTCATTCAAAGGTACGAGCATTTTTCTCAAGGATGACAGATATTAGTTATAATTAAGGTTATTGTACTGGCACAGAAGAGAATTTGACTTAATGGAAGACTCTGATGGGAATCAACAAGGTTGCTATGTAATTACATAACGGGATTGGCTGTGAGCAACATTCCTGCTATTTACACACTTGTCAACGTTTAAGGGAGCGGGCCCTGGCTGGGTAGCTCACGTGGTTAGAACATCGCCGCCCCCCCACCCCAGCCCCCGCCACCACGCCAAGGTTGTGGGTTGATTCCCAGTCAGGGCACACACAAGCAGCAACCAGTGAATGCATATACAAGTGGAACAACAAATTGATGTCTCTGTCTCTCCCTCCAAAAAAAAAAAAAAATCAATAATGAAAAAAGATTTAAGGAAGCAAAGGCTGCATGATTAATACATCCGCAGTGGTATTTACTATGAAGGGAAATGAAAACCTAAAGGAGGAGAAACAATGTGTTTAACAGTATCACAAAGAAATGTATTGCAGATTTCTTTTGCCTTAAAATTTGTTGCATTGAACATCATCTATTTTTATTGGGAAAAGTTAAAAAAAAGCTAGTTAAAATGAAATTTAACCTACCTATAAGTGCAGGATAATAAATATCCCACATATTTTCAATTATCTACTATTTTGTACTGGATGAAGCATTTGATGTATTTTATGTGCATATGTAAATGGTGTCTCTCACAATGTATCAGTTCCAAAGTAGGGCTTCAGCTATAACGAGGTTTTGTTTTTGTTTTTTTAAGATTTTTATTTATTTTATTTTTAGACAGAGGGGAAGGGAGGGAGAAAGAGGAAACATCAATGTGTTGCCTCTCGTGTGCCCCCTACTGGAGACCTGGCTCACGATCCAGACGTGCCCTGCCTGGGAATCGAACCAGCGACCCTTTGGTTTGCAGGCCGACACTCAGTCCACTGAGCTACACCAGCTGGGGCAATAACCAAAGTCTTGAAACAGGCAAAACATATCAGTCTTGCAAAGCAGTGTCAACATGGGCACAACTGTGGAAACGTCCTATGGTTATTAAATTAATTCTATCATAAACAAAGCAGTAAGTTGATGATTAAGGATCTCTTTCTTAAATTAGTCCTTAAAACACGTTTGTTGGCATTATATTAAAATTCGTTGTTTTTAATTTTCTAGCCCATGATTCATTTAAACGAGATCAAACTACACTAGAGGAACCCAGAGATCCAAATATTTAGACCTTAAAAAAACGCCAAACCTCTATTTTCCAAAACTGCCAGACAAATAGCCAAAGATGGAAAGAAAAACAACCAAAAACATGGTCTATAAATACAAATCAGGATCATGCTGGTACGAACTGGGAAGAAACGGAGAGGTGGGTAGAGAAGTCAGAGGTGTTTGGGTCCTGCCGCGGGGCATGGCAGAGCCCGCAGGTCACGCCTCTCCCCAGCGCCTTCCGCTAATGGCTCAAGACCAGCCTGGAGGGTGTGCGCACCCGATGGCGCTCAGACGCCGCCGCGAATCAGGGCCCGCTCCCTCCCCGACCCCAGGACCCCAGCCGTTCCACCGCACTCACGCGAGGACAGGAATGCACGCCATTGTCTTCCAGGGAAGCTCTTGTGAACTCATTTTGATTCTGAGCATTCGTCGTACTAACAAAAATTAAACTGTATTTAACGATGCCGTGATTAGAGCCATGGGGTAATTCAGAGATCCTCCCACAGGAATTCCTGGGCAGCAGGGCGGTCACAGCACTTCAGTGACCATACCTTGCAAATGACAGAGGAACTCCAAGTTCCATGCCAACCCAAACAGTCTCCGTGGGCATGGAAAGGCATCGCTGAGCTTGAGTAATCGCGTGGGAACTTGCATAACTCATCAGCGTAGCTTAATCCCCTCGGAAGAGTTGACTCAAAGATCAGTCATCAAACCCAAATGTGATATTCATTGAAGCCATAGGATTCGTGGAGCGATGAAATTTTTAAATTGCAAAACTAAATATTTACATAGATTCCTGATTCATTTCATTTTCAGATTAACTGAGAACTGGTCAAATCGGTATCTTTTGAACATTACAGTACGAATTATAATTGCAGAATATGCACCTCTTAGTATTTGCCAGTGTGGTGTAATGAATTCACAATGGTATAGCTCTAAAGAGGCAAAGGGGCTAGGGTTAGGCTAATAGAAGTTAATCGTAGATCATACCCTTGTAATGACATTTTTTTTTAATCCTTAAACGTGAACTGGTTATCTTGACCGTGGCATCATTCTTGTTGTAATAGCCCATCACAGTATTTAATGCAAGTTGAATGCAAAAGAAGAATGTCCTTCAGTCAAGGAGCCCAATGAATCAAATTTTATAGCACGTGTCTAAATGTAGAGAAATTAAAGGAAATAAAAAAAGAATACCTAGAATCCCAAAACCAATTTCAGCCTTGCAGTCCATGCTGCATATTTCTTTTTCCTACTTTCTCCAGCAAGTACACAGTCTGTCCTGTCAGAGGTCACAGTCGCCTGGCAAAGGGCAGGGCTGGTCATTTGACACCATGTTGAGAAGTGATTGATGGCACGTCATCGGCTCCACCCACGGCAACCATCTGGCTGGTGGACTGAAGCCCTTCAGAGCCTGCTCCACTGACACATGTGACAGACTCCGGGAAGATCTGAATACGAAGTGTCTTGCAGAGAAGATTGGAGAATACACGCAGTGGGAAAAAATGAGGTCACGTCTGAAGGACTTCCCCCTCGTATCCTTCTTTGATTTCTCATTTTCATGTCATGTATTTTAATGTCTGAATAAACAGCCACGTAAAACAGGGCTCATCTTTGTAGGTTTCAGTCTCCAGTTCCCTACTGCCTTTAATCACACCACTCAACCTTTCTGTGCCCTTGGCTTCCTCATTTCTAACACTGAGACATTTTTGTGGGGCTGGAACCATGGGTGTAGGTAAGGGGAGGTTGGGAGTGGTACAGACCCACCAACTCTGCCGGCCCCGGGATTTACACTTGACTTACACTTGACCCATTTTGCCCGGGTAAGCCCTCCTCCGCCTGTCCCTGGACAAAGACACCTAACTCGTTTCATGGCTCCTGAACCACTGGAGATTGGAGTGAAGGTGGGAGGAGATTGTGGTAAAACTTATATGAATGTCTTTATTATCATTTATTAAGTAAACCCAAAATGACAGTGTAAAGCTAGACCACGAAGCTGCATGGATGTCCGTTGATAAGCTGCATACTTCAATTCCGAGCCGTCGCCCCCAAGCACTTTCCACTTTCCGTCTTGATTGATAGCTGTTTGTGAATTTGCCTCAAATTCCATTCCCATAACATAAGCTCAGTTAGCAGACACGTTTCTGTGTCCAGTCAGTCCCCACATAGCCCTCAATGCGGTGCCCAGAATAGATTAGATACTTAACAACTGCTTATAAAATGGAATGGAGATATATTTTGTTGGTAACTTTAGCTTTGCAAAAATATGTGTTTAACTGTAAGTGTGGATTTTAAAAGTTTTCTACTTGGTTCTTTAATAAACATCTTTTCCCCTCATACAAGGACTGTGCATGACTGTAAGGTAAATGACTTCGTGATAAAACCAACTTACATGTGCTGGTATCAATTGTTTTTAACTCATGTATTCCAAACAGTGACACTAAAAACTGCCAGAGCTAGGACTTTAATGGCATAGTTACACCTCTAAAAAATATTATAATATCTAATCCTAATTACTTCCTTAAACTGTGAATTTGAATTTAATCAAGATCGTCTCTCTTACAAAGGTGAGACATCCCAACCCTCACTGTCTCCACTTCCAAATACAGGGCTTAGCACAAGTAGGTGTACAGTTATAAGATGAACAAATAATAATTAATGAATAACAACACAAGAGTAAACTGTGTTTTGCGTACTCACCGCTGGGCACCTACTTTTGCCCACCCCTGTATTTGCCCTCCTTCCTTTTCTTCTTCCACACATGCCCCAGCGTCTTGGTCATTCACACCACAATCTGGTGTGAATGCATTTCTTACGGCTGCCATTAGAAAATTACCACAAACTGGGTGACTTAAAACCACAGGAATGTGTTGTCTCCCAGCTCTGGAAGCTAGAAGTCTGACATTAACCTGTCAACTGGACCATACATCCTCCTGGAGAAAGGTGGAAACCTGGAGGGGCCCATCATCCATTGGCCCTGCAGGTTTGGGGGCTGCCAGCAGTCCCTGCCATTCCCAGACTTGCAGATGCGTAACCCCCACCTCTGCCTCTGTGTCTGTCACATGGCCATCTTTTCTCAGGTATCTTCATGTCGTGTCCTCTGTGTCCTGCTCCTTGTAACATCCCCCAGCCCCTGGGCAATGCACTGCCCTCTGCCCAAACTCAAGGAGAACCTCACGGTGACTTCTCTGTCCTTCACAACACTCACCGCTTTGCAGCCGTCTGAGTGACTCCAATGGCCACTTGGGTCGTCCAGCACCAGTAAGATTTCCCTCCCATACCACCCCCGGCCGCATCCCCCTTGACCTTGGTTTTAATGACTGCATCATGTGCAGAGGTTCTACTTCAGACACATACTCTAATCTTCGCCTCTTACACACGCCCCCCTTCCGAAAACCCCTCGGCCTCGGTGAGGCTGCTGACCCACTGAGCACACGCTGGGGTTCAGGCTCGCTGCCGTTCCCTTCCACCCTGGTCCCCTCACAGTAGAGTTCACGGTCCGCCACTGGGGCTTCTTCACAACACCTTGAGTTCCCTGCCCCTCTGCCTTTCTTCTTTTTCTTTCATTGCCCAGGCAAACCTGGACCCAACGAAGCCCACTTCTTTAAGTATTTTGAAAGCAAGCAGCTAAAGGTGGCCAGAGAACCCACATTTATGTTCCCTGTTCCCATGTTCAAGTCTTGACAAATTTCAAACAGAAAACAAACACAGCCCGACAGTCCTACTTCACTGTCTTCTTTCATTCCCCCACTTTCCAGAAAGTCTAGTCATACCTTCTTCCTCTCTTCAATCTCCATCCTGTTTTCCTCGTAACCCTCAGCGATCCTGCCTCATACTCTTGTTGAGAAAATAAAACCCATCAGATGGAAACCCCCTCCTCTTCCCACCGCCCAACAGACCGTGCCTGTGCCTCCCACCCTCCTTGGAGGCGACACCATCCACGCAGTCCCCTCTCCCCAGGAGGGCCCTCTCACGCAGCCAACTCTCTGCTCCCTGGCCTCCGACGCCAGCACCTGCTCAACCTCTTCCATTAATAAGCAAACATATTCTTCTTTCTTTCCAACGCCTTCCCTACCTCTGTGTGCTCTTCTTTTTGGAAAAAGGTTTCACCGGAGTTCTCTGCTGTTGCCTCGCTTCCTAACACCCTGTTCTCTTCTAGAGCCAGCCTCACTTTCTCTGAGCGGGCCGCTGTCGAGCGCGCCATTTCGCCCGTGTTAACAAACTGGAAAGAACCTCGATGCCCTCTTCTCACCCCCTCACTCCCAGAAAGAGAGCCGACGAGGACTCGTTCTCCTCCTGCCCCGGCTCCTCTCCCTCCCCTTCTCAGTGCCTGGGCCCTCGGCCCTCGGCCCACTCCTCCATCTCTAAGTGATCTTCGCCCCAGACTTCAAACACCTGCTTTCTCTCAACAACTCCCCAACCTCTGGATGCTTCTTTCCAGCTGCCCCTTTGACAGCTTTACTTCAGAACGGAATAGAAATTTCAAACCGAATGCCATCAAATACAACACGTGTATCTTCCCCACACCCGTTACTTCTTTTTGCTGCTCAGCCTAAATGCACTCCCACCTCTCAGATTTGCTTTCTGCTCAAAAACTGTGGCAGACTTCTTCTGGTTTTTCAGGTCTGAGCTCTAATGTCGCCGCCAACAGGAAGCCTTCCCTGACTGCGGCACAGAAAGAAGGTCTTGCCAGGCATCCCGCATCACTTTTCCTGGTTTACTTTTCCTGAAGCCCATGATACGCTCTGAAATTACCATACATCTAAAATTTTTGCTTTAAGCCAGGGAAAAAAAGAAGCATTATTCTTAATCATTACTATTAAAAACAAAGTAAGTGATAATAAAGGCAAAGCTTGAATAAACTTTATTAGCTCCACTCCCAAGGAACCTCATGCTGCTATTTAAAACTACTTTAAAAGTTAGCAAGAATGTGAGCAGATACTTCTGATAGGATAAGAAATCAAATATAAAATTATATATGATCAAAGCTGTTTAGGGGGGAAACACCCTCATGAATAAGACAGAAAAGGACTACGACACTTCAGGGTGGCTGTTTCGGGTGGTGTGACTAGATGTTTGGGGTCTTCTTTTCAGCTTTTTTTGCATCATTTAAATCTTCTGTCATGATCCTGAAAAATAATTTAAACATTAAATCAAAGGAATAAAAAAAAGTTTACTGGAAATTAAACCCCAAAAGAGTATTTTGCTATGGAAGGTGTTATACTTTACCCCTGGAGATGTGTGAAGAGAACTGCCTGCCTTTCTTCTTTGAATTACAGAGGATCTGAAATGTTTCACCCCGCGCTCCCCAATGCTTGTCCCTGAGGAATATTTGACAGGAGGTTCCCCAAAGCCTTGGGGTCACTGTAGAGCCAGGAGTCAGAGGAAGAATTCCCTGTGGGGCTGGAGGCCCGCTGTTGGTACTCCACTTTCCACGGACAGTCATCAGTCAACAAACACACTGAAGAAGTGGACTTAGCAAGTCCATTGTTTTGTTTTGTTTTTTTAATCTCTGGTCTGAATTTCTAGCTAAAAAGTGTATTATCCTAGAGACATGAACTATGAATTCATTCTCTTCCCAATCACCCTGACGGAGCTCTAGCCATATATAGAAGAAACAGACTTGTTCTGTGTGCCCAGGAGAGATACAGAGTTTGCTCCTTCATTTGGGCTGAAAAAGAAAAGGAAGCAGGCAAGCATGAAGACTGGAGGCAAGTCTGTCAAATCCTCAGCGCTCGTATGAACGGTACACTTAATCCTTCGCAGCGTGTAAAGTGGAGTAGCTATGATACCACCACCCCGGCATTCCCTTAATACGATCACTCAGCAGGTCACATTTCCAAACAATTTCACCATTGCCCTATTTTATTACAAACCATCCTTAAAAGGCTGATCAATAGCAAACTCACTGAGGAGTCGGCAAAGTCTTCACAGACGTTGAATCACTTCCACACGATCAGAGAGCAAGGAGTCCCACGTGTAGAGTAAAAATACCCCCGGGTTCGCCCCCGCCCCTGAATGCTTATTTTAATTAAGAGACAGTAAATATGCATTCTTGTTTTCCTGAAGATTTTCAGGTGGCCTTTATATTGGACGAATACCGTTAAAGTTTTAGCATACTACTCTAGTTAACTTTTCATATTGTTCCAAGGGTCTCACAAAGATTTAGCCAAGCTCCACTTAGATGAGGCAATCCTGGGCTGGGGGGAAGAAGTTCACGACTGGGGTGGGGTGACATGTTGGGAGAGAAGTGAAGGGGCAGGGGAGGCGGCAGCCAGGTGGAAAGTGGCGGGGAATAAAACACGGGCGAGGGGCCGCACCGTCTGTATAAATCAGGCCTGGCGTTGACATGTAATTTTGTGTGGGTCCCCTGAGAAGTGGCCCTCAGGGCTTCATTATTGATGAAGAGATTTTTCTTCAAAGTGGCCCAGTCAGAAGTGCCTCAAGGGGACATTCATGAGCACTCATAATATCAATTTCCAAGCACCTGGGAGGTGAGAACACAGACTGTCTCTTTAATTATTGCAACCGAGGTGGAGGCGGCAGGCGGTACGAGTGCGTAACAGCTGAACTTCTCAAAGCAATGGCATTGTTACAATCCAGCACGAAACGTCCGTTATCTAAATTATAGTTCAGGAAGGGCATGCTTTACCTTTTCTTGGTGGGAAATGGGTTGACCTCCAACTCCCTCCCCT
The DNA here is from genome assembly GCA_004026545.1 of Mormoops blainvillei. Lineage (NCBI taxonomy): Eukaryota > Metazoa > Chordata > Mammalia > Chiroptera > Mormoopidae > Mormoops > Mormoops blainvillei. The sequence goes on along the minus strand of PVJD01002512.1, from coordinate 123,118 downwards.
TCCCAGACTTAAAAAAGTTATTTCTGAACAAATGCAGTATATGCAGGGGTGCTTAGAAGTCATGAAAAAAGCTTTCTTTGAAGCTAATAGGCTTGCTTAGAGAAAGTAATGCTTAGACCATGCTTGTACAAAAAAAAAAAAAATTGAGTGGAATCATTCTAAAAAAAATTGTGTAGAGATTTCTTTTCAGAAAAGGATAACTCCAGAGCCCTTCTAAATAGCATTGAGTGTCAAGAAATAATTTTCACCAATGCACTGGTCCTGGGCGAGTCTCAAAAGCACTCAGAAAACCACCGAAGAATCTATCCGCTGCAATAAACCAATAGAGGTGGGGGTTGCTCCTGGGGCCATCTTACTCCCGGTGTATTAGAGCTGGCTAATCCTGCACAGACAAGCCCATGTCAACTACTTCCGTCGAATCTCCTGCAGCTAACACTAGAGGGCTAGCAATAGAGGGTATTGGAGTTATTTTGAAAGTAGAAATAAAAAGCAAAACAAGTGTGTCTCTTTAATTTAACCTGAATTTCAGAAACTATCCCGTGTCCTTGGTAATACTGACAACTAGAATTCAGGAAATTCCCCATAAGATAAACCCGCAACATTTTTGAATATATAATGAGCCTCCCTCTTAATTCTTTTAACTTCATTAATTCTCCCCTCCCTCATTTATTTAAACGGACTTTGATACCACGAGTAAATTCTTAGAACTGAACAAAATTCTGGCCAAGCGATGTTTATGTAATGTGCGTGATAGATGCAATAACACTGAAAATCATTACAACATTTAAAAAGCCTACATTTTACGTGACAGATGCTGTCCTAGGCATCATATGTACCTGACTCCAATTAACCGTTCCAGTTGCTGCATAGAATAGTCAAGATCGAATGCAGCTGAGGGAGGAAGAAAAGACAGGCCAGGAAGGGCCTGGGCCACAGTCACACAAAAACGTACCAGAGCTAGGATTTGAACCCAGGCCTGTGTTAATGCAATGCTTTTTTTTTTTTTTTTTAAACCATGGAAGGAAGCCTGATGCTGTGAAATACAAAATAAGTAACTTTATACAAAAGTACTGAGTTCCTAACATCAATAGATATCCGTTCGGCCTCAAAGGAAAGGAAAGTTCTGCACTGAGATAAATGCAGGTGTTTATTTTAATTAAAAGCAATGGAAGCTGTAACAATTACAAACCCCAGGAAAGGCGTAATCCTGTTAGGAGTTATCTCGGCTGTGTAATTGACTCCCTGATATCTGTGAACACCCACCCTATTGATGTTTGGGGCCCAAACACAGTCCTGTCTTGACACAGAGGATTAAGAGCAAAGGAAGTACAGAAGGCAAACATGTCACACTTGAACAGCAAAATCCCAATTACAGATAAACTTATAATCTTAGAATGCCTTAATAAATGCTTTTTCATTAAGGCAGGGTATAGATGACATAGCACTTTCCTTACAGTTTTAAGGAATACAGGGTTTGGGTCCCTATCGGTCACTGTGTCAATACAGCTGAGAAGCAAAACAATGAACTAGCCAACCCTGCTTTCCAACCTCCTCGTCAGCACATGGCTGTCTGGTCCGCATCTACTCTCTTATTTTCTTATGTCATCACTGTTTTATTGCTTAATGTTTTTCAGTCTCACAGTCTTTACTTTCAGTGCTTCTCATTTGTAATTTAAGATTATGCTAATTATTAGAATTCTCCCACAGGGACCCAGTGTGTTTACCTTTACGGAAGTGTCTAGTTTTCAGTTCTTGTGTGTTCTCGGTAAAAAAGCTGTATTCAAATAGTTTTTAAAAAAGATCCTATTGCCTAGAGATCGTGCAATTATCTCAGCATTTTGACTCTAGAGCTCCTTGGAAGTTTTTCTTAATTCCTTACTGTAAATGCTGGATTTCCTTCCAGAACGTAAGAAAGGCAGCTATTGAATCCTAGCACGTTTTTACAATTAAGCAATCAGTCAACACTACCTGCTATGATTAAGAGTAAGCAGATCCAAACTAAAAATCTCCCTAGTGATAGATTCGTCATTAGTCATTAATCTCACAGTTTTAATTAAACTACTAAAACAAGTCATCTGAATTCATGTGTAGGAGGTAGAATTTTTTAACTGTATTAAAATATATATATGTAGATATATATATATCCATCCCTTAAGACTACAAGGATATTACTGGAATAAAGAAACTCTCCAAATCACATAATCGGACATATTTCCACTGCCCAGCTAAATTCCTTAGAAAGGAGAAATACTTGCAAGTAAAACTGAGTATGGCCCCCGGGGCAGCTGAAAGGTGGGAGGACAACTCAAATTCACGATACAGATTTAAAGTTTAAAAAAATAAATTAAAAGTCTTAGCAAGTCAAGATAGCATTTCCATAGATCTGTGGTACCTAGCCAAAAAAAACAGAAAAGAAAACAAGGACTGTTTCTTGTACACAGAGTCAAAAACACGTAAGTTTAAGTAAGCGTCGTGAACAACGCCTGGCTTCCGCAAACTTGGCTCCTCACCCTGTCCTTGGAACCCGCGACCCTCTTCCAGGGCTGGGGGCCAGGGCAGCCGTGATTAAGGGCGTTGGGAAATAATCTTTTGCCCCAACTACCGATTTGTAACTCACATCTTTTCTTTTGTCAAAATGCTCCTTAAAATTTACTTTCTCTAAGTTGTTTCCAGTATCGTCCCATTTTCCAAATCTCCCATTTTATCTTACTTGCCTAATTAATAAACACAGAAAACGCTCAATGCTCTTCTCCAGTGAATATAATCCACGGGATAAATCATTTGGAACTGTTTTCATCTGACTGGAAACGCATTGTGATTTTGTGGACAATGGACTGAAATCCTGCCTTAGTCAGGGTAAATTTGAAATAAGTTTTTGACCCTTTACTACTCATTAACGGAAAAGTCAAGGGTGGAGCTTGACTTGCGGCTGTGGAAGCAGCAGAGGGAGGGAGCAATGTAGCTTGGTTGTAAATGTTCACCAAAAGCCACTGGTATTTGAAGAGCGACAAGCATACTCTTTTCTTTAGCTATACTCCTATAGTCTATCCTCAATTATCTACGTCAGCGGAAGGGGACGGAGACACTGAACAAGAGGAAACTCCCCCCAGATCACTCTGACTTGCTTTCCAACGTGCTGATATTATACCAGTTACCAATTCAAACGGAATCAATACTGCGAAGGTACTGCTGACGTCAGGGAAAGTGATCAATGCCTCACAGCGGTGTTCTTTGCAACCTTCTTTGCAAACTTCCCAGGAATTTGCACTCAGAAGCCATCCTTGACAAAATTCACCTCTGTCCGAGGAGTGAGTCCACAAAACTCAAATAACTTGTAAAAGTACAACACACAGGGTCCGGCACAAATAACGCCCCCGTTTTTTATAGTTCCGTAACCTAACAACGTCACACGCCAGCACACTATATGCATTTTAGGTGAAATGTTCCAATTAAAGCTATAAATTATCATGCCCACGTTCTCATCCCACCAACCGCCCTCGACCAGGCCGCCGCTGCTGCCGCCCCCGCGCATAGCTGCTATTGGTGAGCACAAGAACGCTATTTCGCTGGCACTGATTTTCCTGAGAGTTTTCTACATTTTCACTTTTCAACACGTTTGTCCTTTTTCCTGACTGACACACCAACTTTCGACATTTGCTAATTACTTTTATTTTCCTCACTTAACAGATTATGCAAATATGAGTCAGAGAAGCTGGGTAACTTGCTTAAAGTGCGGGGCTAACAATGGGTGGGAGGAGACGTCGGCCCCAAGCACTTAGCTCCAGATCCCAGGCTCTGAGCCACTCACAAACATGTCTGGGGAAAAAACCACATGACTTCTCATGCAATTTCTCCTACTACTACTATGACAACAAGTTTTGGGTACACGAGGCAGGTTCTGCTGCCTAGTCTCTATGACGTATTAACGCACCTGCACCCACGCTGCGCCCGAGAACACTTCAGTTTGGGGGCTTGCTGACCTCCTGCTTGTTTTTCATGCTCCCAACCCTTCAACCCTGACGCGATATTGGGCCGAGGCTAGACATCATGGGGCAAGCACACAAAGCAACTTTTTATACCTCGGTAACCTTTTTCCCCCAGAAACCAAGATATGTCTTGGCTGCTTCACTGAGACCTGAGGTTCTGTAGGCAGCTAAGGGGGAAATTAAATCACTGTTATAGTCGCCAACCCCTTCTATGTTTTGCACATTTACCAAGTGACCATGTTCTCTCTTTCCTACCGATACCTTTTTTTTAAAGGTTGCTTGCTTCTCCATGTATATGAGTCTAAGGTAATGGTTACAGTCCGACTGACGTCTAAACACTGGGTTTAATAACCTCATTCAAGAAAAGCAAATCCCATGTAGGTATTCGTCTGGGATGGAAAGCTGAGTTTTCATAATCCATTCCGGTTCCTCCAACAAAGGTGACCTTGTGTGATTCAACAGGATTGACTGAGGCATCTCTGCTTGATCCTGTTCTTCTAGGTTTCAGGTATTTTTCATCACTGCATTATATTTTAATGATTGATTTCCAGTCTCTCATGGTATCGTAGCTCATGAATCATGGGTGCTACTGTGAGGGAAAAGTAAGGTGCTATATATGATCAAAGGTGTTAATGCTTAAAGTGTGTTGCGTATCTGAACTGCAAAGTGCCAAAGAGCCTTGAATACCACTGTTCTAGGCTGTAAGAGACCTCAGGCTGACTGGTGGCAGAGGCTCAGGTCAGATGCAGGTGACGGTGAGGGCTTGGGCTTCTAAAATGGTCTAGGTTGAAACAACATGCGTATGACATTAAGCCAGTCACTTATGTTTTACTGGCATCTTTTTCTTTGGTGTATTTTATGTGATTAAGAACTAACTTCAAAGGCAAATGCAAGAGAGACAGAGAAAGAAATCAGTTAAGCAGATAACACACCGTTCTGAAATTAAAAGCCAAAGACCACCTGCCCTCTGACACTCTGATTTCTGAAATCAGTACCGTCTGGGTGCCGTCAGAACTTTGTCATTATTGACTTAGTGAGGGAATGGGGGGGATCTGTTTAGGTCACAGTAACAAGGACTAAAGGGACTATAACCTAAATCAAGTCTCTTTTACCCTTTGCACGCACAAATTAATACTGGGTTAAATATATCATATTGATCCACGTGAAAAAGTAAATTACCCACAAGAGAAGCTTCAAGTGCATTCACTGGAGAGGCCCATAAAATATACTTTGGCTCTTGTTACTAAAATGGATTTTTCAAACTAACGTATGTGGAGTCTCCAGAGGACACAATTGCCACCTCCGAAACAAAACACAAAGTTCTTTCAGTCGACAACAGAGGCCAAACATGGCGAAAGCAGCTACTCTGCAAACAGGTGGTTTTAAACTTCCTTAAGCCACCGAAAGCACCGAGGAAAGGAAAATGCTGTCATTTTTAAGGCACACACACACATGTGCATGCATAGACACCTCTTACCAGAGTACGAGATTCACATGAAGAAAAGGCCCCCACAAAGCCCAACAAAAAACTCAACGGCAGTGTATCTTAGCTGAGAGACACTGACATGGGTTTGTCTGTCTCAAGTCCCTATTTATAATTAAGTCCTCGCCACATACATAAAGGTCCTAAGAACTCACACAGGACACGGTCGTTTCAGGCAAGACTTTGTAAGCACAAAAAGATGGTATTTTTACAGGAACAGACGGCAAGAGGAAATCAAAACTGCTGAAAGGGGAGAAGACCACAGTTTCCCCGCAATTTTCACGTACCCAATACTTTGCTCCCTTCTTCCCCGTGCTAAACTGTTCCGTAAGCAATACCCTGGCTACCCCGAATGGCAGTAATCGCTGCACACACAGCTGACCTTTATTTCTGCTCCTCGCCCCAGCAATTACTCAGGATTCAGGCGCTGCAGGTGGGGCCAGCGCGCAGGTGTCCCGAATGCAGGTAGGGGCGAAGGGAAGGAGCGGGAAGACGGGTGAGAAGTGGGCGCTGCTGTCCTGCAGGGTCTACCTGTCTGCAACTCTGTGCTCCTTCAGTCACGCCACTCAGGACAGGACAGCCTTCCCGACCCGCGCACCCCCGCCCGCCGTAAACAGCCCCGTCCCACCCCAAGGACACCCCCTGCGCTCGCGGGGCTCCTCGGCCACCAGGCAGACCCCGCGGGGACCAGGCTTCCGCGTCGCCCGCTCCTCCGGGGCGCGGCGGTGGGCGCGGGCCTCCCGCGTCCCCACCAGGGGGTACCCCTGCCGCCCCCCGGGGGTGCCGGCGCGCAGCCGTACCTCGATGTCTGGCGCGTCCTTGCTGAGCACAGGGGCCATGGCAGTGGCTGCGGTCCGGTCCCCTGAAGACAGACCCTCCGTAACTCCCCTGGCTCCGACGTGACAGCTTGCGGGAACGCGCGAGCGGAATGAGGGAACCCAGGACTAGCGGCGCGGGGGCGGAGCGGCCGTGACGCCCCCGGGCGGGGGCGGGGCGGGGGCGGAGGACACGCCCCCGAGCGGGCGAACACGGGGGCACGCCCCTGGGCGGGGCGAGCAAAGAGTTACACCCTAGAGGCGGGGTTTCGCGCTCCGCCCGGAGACTCGGGTGCAGGCTCTGCGCGTGGAGCGCGGGTCGCCCGGCCCTTCCTCCGCCCCCGCCCCCGCCTCCGTCCCCGCCCTCGCCTCTGCCCCAGCGCCTGGTCGCTTGTTTTTCTTCCGCAGGCGGAAGGATGGGCGGGAGCGAGCGCTTGCCCAGGAATGGCCTTTGCTCTGAACACAGAGGCTGAGCTAGGTAGGCGGGACCAGATGTGACAGACCCGCAGAATTAAAGGTAAAAACAGTGGACGCTCTAAGTAACAAACTGCTCCTTTCCTTTCCTTCCGCACGAAGCCCGCGAGGTGCACAAACATTGTATTTCAGGAGCTCTTCAGGGACGAGGTCGTTTAAAGGTCCCTTTATTCGTCCAGCAAAGAGGCGGGCAAGGCCCTGGAGCGCGTGGAGAAGGCCACCACCGGGGACAGTCCCTGGGCAAGGCAGGCCAGGGGGCCAGGCAAGCAACAGGCAATTATTATGGCCACGTGGCCAGCTGGTAGTAAGAGCTGTAGGTGCCACAAAGTCAGGGCTGTATTTTTTGCAAAACAATCCATTCTCATGGCTCTTGAAAAAAAAAAAAAGAAAGAAAGAAAAGAATTAGTCTATAATATTAAGCTCTTTTGAAGAGTTGGTCATTCTGTTGGGTTGTAGCGCTTTTTTGGGATAAGGGAGCGGTTTCGTTTAGAGTTGGTCTCAGACCAGAAAACATTCACCTCTAGGACACCTCTCCTGGGCACCTCTCCTTTCGCTCCCCGACTTACACCAGGGCACCGTCACCTCTGAGTGGTCTCTGAGTAACGTGCCGCCCCCTCTCCTCCACCTTCACCAAAGGCCACTGGTTGTGTTCCAACCGCAGAGTAATGTGTCTTCCTGGCCTCCAACCACCTTTCTGGCTGGGCTTGTGCCCTTAGCGTAGAGGACTCTTCATATCTGCTCCCCCTTCAGTTCCCGGAGAAACCTTCCCTGACCCATTGCACCACCGGAAGGGCCCACTTGTCTTCGTTCTTCTTTTCCATAACACCCTGTTTCGAATTCACAGTCCTGTCAGGTTTGATTCGCATATTTATTTGAGGGAGACTTGTAAGATATTCGCCTTTCATTTAGAATGTAAGCCCCAGGAAGAGAGAGGGCCCCTGTCTGGCTTGGGTGTCTGTTGGATATTCAGCTCCTAGCCCGGGGCTGAAACGTTAAGAGACCAAGAATACTTGACGGTTGAACTAACACAGTAGATCCTGAAATCACTGTGTGCATCAAGCTGTTCATTTTAGAAACTTTCGTTGCTCTTTACCATATACATCAAGTAAATTACAAAAATCTAGCAGTGACTTTCTAGTTAACCATGCATTGCCTCTGAAGTCATCTATATCCTTTGGTAAAATAGATATATACACACACACACGTATGTATATGTGTCTGTATGTAAAAGATATACACCTATATACACATATACATATATAATATGAGATATATATAATTTTATTATATATGTGTCCTCCAATTTAACCAGAACGCTTCAGTGTTAATTTCCTAACCTCCTGAGATAGCGACTCGTGCTTTCAGGTTGCACTGTAATACAAATCTTATCAGTTTGCAATCCACGTTAGTTATTTTATATTTTTTATGGGTACAGGTGTCCCAGGTATCCGAGAATCACACTTTGCATTTTATACATGGTTTCTATGATTATTCATTCTTCTTCTAAACTCTGAGGGTGAGCCCAAAATATGTCACCTTTACAAAGGTAAGAGCTTCTTCAGTGGCACTCAATAATCAAATATAAAATTCAAATGCTATGTTATCATCCCCCCCAATTTCACCAAACAGATGTATCCTGTTGTGAGATATTTAATTAAGGCATCTAATCACATTGCTTACACGCCACACCTATACTGTGTGATCAGTGATTGAATCTAATAATATTTTAAATCCACTGAAATTCCACATTAAGCACAGTTGTACCTATAAATGATCCAAGCTGTTTAAAGCTTACTGCAAATGCATTCACACCACACTTCTAAAAGTTGTAAATTATGATGGCATTTTTCAAGCTGTCCCTCCATCTGGAAGCACAGTCAAATATCAGGTGTTCCACATTAATTTTTTGTAGGCTTTGGAGAGACAGCTCATTTCATAGGGTACAAATTACCTAAATGCATCTCAGCCGAATAGTTTACATTACACAAATTATTATTAATTATTATTATTTTTTATTATTGCCATAGTTAGAAGGAAGGCTTATGAGTCATCCTTCATTTCTGAAAAGTTATTCAGACCACAAATTTAGAAACACAATAAAAATTCAGACTTCCACACGTTTTTTTGCCCTCCTGTAGTCTAACATTAAGCAATTTTTTCAGACACTCTTTGGAAGGTGATTTTACCCCAAAATGTCAGAAACTTTTATTGATGAAGTTAGTTTGTTTGTTTTTTTAATTTGATTTCCTAAGGCCAGATTAACTCCTTTCCAAACAGATGAAGATAATAATCACTAAAAATCAGTTGGGCCCAAATATTTCTAGCATTCCTACTCACAAAGACCATAATGTGTATATTAGTTCTATTGTATGTATAACCTTGATATAATTTATTCAACTACATACACCATGTATCCTATATAAGCACACCCCCCACACACACATATGTGGGTGTGACAGGTATGCATATATATTATAGAAGGTCATAAAATGCACAAATAAGACAGTGACTACAAATCCCTACCAGTAACTTATTTGACAGTTAATTTTTGAATGCTATGGTTTCAGGCACTGTGATAGGCATTGGTGATATAATAAAACATTATGTATAATAGAAACATTGCCCTTGTATCACGAACCTTAAGCCACTAGCTCAAAAACATACACTACCACAGAATGATTTTGAATACATGGTTTACCTGAGGGGGGTTCTTGTGAGAGTTAAACAGCAAAAGGTATGTGATAATATTTTGTAAGTTGCAAAATGCCATGTATTATTGGTTAAATATTAAAAATTTAAAGACGTGTTCTCCAGTGCTCATGTTCTGGAAAAACACCATCAATGAATGATTAACATAAATGACTTGGGGTGAAATGCAGTGTGAGTAGGAGGTTTGCAGATTTACCTGAGGAAGATGAACGTTCATTAAGCAGTCACACAAAAATGTCGTATTTACTGTGAATAGTAATATCGGGGAAAAGTGGAGAACTTATCGCAGTGACCTGGGAAATCAGGGAAGGACTCCTTGAAGTGATGACCTGCTGCTGGGACCTGAAGGGCAACAGGAGATAAGAAGGGGGGATGGGAAAGAGAGGCTTAAAAAGGTGACTGACTTTTTATTTATTCAGAGAGTAAGAAAACAAAAAACAAAAAGAACAACCCTGCTATACGCAGACAGCAGCACAGTGATTACTGGAGGGAAAGGGGGGATAAATGGAGATGGAAGGAGGCTTGATTTGGGGTAGTAAGCACACAATACAGTATACACATGATGTATTCTGTCGGCCAAAAAGTTTGTTTGGTTTTTTCCGTGCGATGGCTCTAGTAGTGCTTAGATGTCTCTAACTTCATTCAAAACAATTTTGTTAGATTGTATTGTGACAGCTGTCATATCAGTGTGCATTAAAAAAACTTATCAAAACTGGTGAATTTTTGTGTAGCCATTTTAATATTGAAGATGAAAGAAAATACACATTTTCAGCATATTATGCTTTATTGTTTCAAGAAAGGCAAAAATGCAACTGAAACGCAAAAAAAAAAGATTTGTGAGGTATTATTTTCATCTCTCAGTGTATGGAGAAGGTGCTGGACTGATCGAATGTGTCAAAAGTGGTTTGTGAAGTTCCGTGCTGGAGATTTCTGTCTGGACGATGCTCCACGGTCAGGTAGATTGGTTGAAGTCGACAGCGATCAAATCAAGACATCCATTGAGAAGAATCAGCATTCTACCATGTGAGAGGTAGCTGACAGACTCAAAATATCTGGATCAATAAAGTTATTGGTGAAAATGAAGAATGTGCCTTTTATTTTATGGAAAAAAACTGAACAGACTTTTTGGCCAACCCAAGATTATAGAATTGTACACTTGAAACCTATACAATTTTATTAACCAATACCACCTCCAAAACAAAACCTCAACAAAAAAGAAAAGAAGAGGAGGAGGGTGAGGAAGGGTGGAGGAGAAAATCAAAAGTGTTCCAGGCAAGTGACCAGCGCAAAGGCTCCAGGGCCCGAGGTGCGTGATACAGGGATAGAAGCCGCGATGGCTGGAGCTCAGGCAGCTGGGGAGAAGCGGCCCAGAGAGAGGCCACAGGGATGAGCATCCTGTGCAGCGGTCAAGTCCTAGTTGAGGAATCTGAACTTTATCCTGTAAGAAGTGGGAAGGCGTGGACGCTTTCTGAAGCAGAGGAGTGACGTGATCCAACATGCGGTTTGGAGCATGACTCTCATGGCAATGCATGTGTAAGTGTGAGCCTCGACCAAAGCAAGTCTGTCACGGGTTCGGGCTCAGTCATTTCCTCCAGAGGCTCGTCGGGGAGGTCCTCATCATGTCACCGGAAACCAGAATAATGACTTTCCACCCTCACACCAACGCCACGGCTATTGAGCACTTTTTTTACCCTTGCGAAGGAGAGCTCTATTTTTGATAGCTCTGATTTTGATCAGAGCCTCGTGAAAAGAACACTCCAGAAGGATTTCTGTCTCTCAATTAGTGGCTATCTTTCTGTTTGCCAACATAAAGCTGTAATGATCCATATTTAATCATCTGAATAATGAATGACATGCTGTTCTTGTTCTGTCACTTGTTTTCCCAGTCGCCACCTCCCCTGGACTGTGGGGTCCTTGGGGGGTTTGAGTGGGTCTCGTCCTTTCATCCTCCTCCCTAACGCAGTACCTACTACTAGCAGGTACATAAATATTTATGAAAAAGTATCCATTGTTGCTGTCTCTAAACTTGACAGAGGGTGTGGAAAGCCTAAGGGGAAAGACTGCTGGTCACTTGTGAGTAAAAGGCATTAACAGGCAGTTCCTTCGCACAAAAAGAAATGCAGGTAGTTGACAAAAAAGTGAAATTGCATCAACCAAATGTATAATTAAGAGGCCAATTCAATGATTATGAGATATTATTTTCATCTCTCAGACTGGCAAAAAATGTTTAAGGAGTGATTAAGAAAAAGGAAAATTAACAGGTTCCTAAGGCTCTGTTATGAGTAACAAAACCTTGGTACAAGCCTATGAGTAGAGAGGGTTATCAATACATAGCCAGACTTTAACCAGGTGCCCAACAACTTCAATTCTGATTGTTTTAAGAAAACAAATATGCTTACATGCAACATTTACCTTAAAATACGGTTTATTCCAAAGCTGTTTAGGCAATAATAAAAAGTAACAACACAATGTCATGCAGTAGGTAACTGATCAATAAATGTATTGATACAATTCAATTTTACTGTCTTTAGAAATGAGGTTGTAGAATATCAACAGGGAAAAACATATATTGATAATATACCGCAGAATATACAGTAGCTCCCCCTTAGTCATCACTTCACTTTTTGAGGTTTGAGTTACCTGCGGTCAACCTAAGTCTAAAAATATTACATGGAAAATTCCAGAAATAAACAATGCAGACGTTTTAAACTGCGGGCACGCGCCGTTCTGAGTAGCCTGATGAAATCTCGCGAGTCCCGCTCCTCCTGCCGGGATGTGACTCATCCGTTCGGCTGCGTCTGGAGCCGTAGACTCTGCTCACCTGTGAGCCGCTTAGTGCCTGTTAGCCGCTTCGTAGCCATCTTGCTGATCAGATCCCCTGCCCTGGTGTGGTGGGGGCGCCTGTTCAGGTGACCCCGATTTTACTGAATGGTGGCCCCACCGCGCAGGTGTAGCGACGCTGGCATCTTGGGCGCGCCCGGGAAGCTGCGAAGTGCTTCCTGCAGGTGAACAGGTGAGCGCAGCCAGTGAGGTGGTTTGAGGGAGACAGACAGCGCGAGCCCGTTCCCAGAGCTTTCATTCCAGTGTATTGTTACAGTTGTTCTATTTTATTGTTGTTAACGTCCTACTCTGCCTAAATTATAAGTTAAACTTTATCATAAGTATATATGTACAGGAAAAAAAATAGTATTCATAGGGTTTCATACTTTCTGTGGCTTCAGGCATCCACTGGGGGGCCTTGAACCTGTCCCCTGAAGGTGAGGGGGGAACTACTGTATCAAAGAACATGTGAGATTACAGCATCCAGATACATGGACAAGTAACAAATACGAATGAGTTAATTATAATAAAAAGTGAAAGTCATTTAAAAACTTCCTTGTGTTATGAGCAAAAACACAAACACATACGACTTTTTATAAATTTGCAAGTATGGGCATGCGTGAAGACCCTGGCTCTTCCTACCCGGTGTTTGGCCCATGTTAGGCGTTCTGTAATTTCTCTATGAAGTGCTTTGTATAAAAAACTATACCAGGGTTGTCTATAACTTTTGCAGTTCATCCTATGAAAATAATCATTAATATTATCATATTCCTGGGTGAAAATCTTTTGAGTTATAGAAATTGGCAAATAGAATTATTAATAATCATTACAGTCCTGGGTACAACTTTTTTGAGTTCCAGAGAATGGCAGCTAGTAAGAACTACTTAAGCTTTATCTAATTAGACAAAACAATCTGAATGTTTGAATAATGTCCTGTTATACAATGATTGTTTGAATGTATTGACTTACGTCATCCATAAATCACTAGGTATGCCTGTCTTTTGCTGCAAATCCATCATAGTTTCCCAATTTACTCAGCAGAAAAAAGTCCTTACAGGGCCCCACCAAGCATGTCAGATGCTCTGTCCCCTAATTCCTGCTGTTCTTGTTCCCACTAACCCACCCTCACCTGCTTTTCCACTTGCTGTCCCCTCTGCCCGCGGGGATATTCCACCCGCTAGCCCCTCATCGACCTCAAGCATTTGTAGAAAGGTCACCGTTTCGGGAAGGTCCTCTCTGAGCACCATATTTAAAACTTCAGCTCCCACTTCACCTCCCACTGACCACATTCACTGACCCCCCCTTCCCTTCATAGCACCCACTAAAGACTGACATCTTATCTGTTTTAATTTCGTGTCTGTTCATCAGCTACCTTCTTCTTCCGCTGTGAAAGTCGCACACAGTCATTTTGCTCACCACTGTGTCCCCAGCGTCTGGAGCACCGACCAGCACACTGCACATGCACCACCACTCTTTTGGACGACGGCATAAAACAACGGGTATGTTATCGTCCCTTATCATTTTTTTTAATACTTCTGTATTAGCATTCGATATTGAAGATTGTGCATTTATGTGCCTGTCTCACCCACCAGAGGGAATTGTTCCAGGCAAGGACTATGTCTGATTAATCTTTGAATCCTCAGCTCACATGGTGTCTGGAATGAAGCAGGTATATACTGAAATGTGTTGACTGAGCGAGCAAGTGGATTAAAAGTCAGCCTGTCTGTGTGCCTTCCCAGTAGCACTTGCCCAAGAGTGTCTTTAGATGTTTAAATTAAAAATTCATCATGTATTCCAATCAGAGAAACTGTAAGCTAGAAGCTTACGCCGAAACATGTTTCTTGCCTCAGCCACTGGCTTGGCAACGTTTGATAAGCATAGCCATTCGTGTGAAGTACCTAGAGTATTTTCAGCAAATCTGAAAATATTTTCCATTTCCTGATTCCATGTCTTAAACACATTGAGTTTCATTAGTTTTGTTTTTTCAAGTATGCTGAGCAGTCTCTTCCAAATCGATTGAAAATGTTATCAAGTTATGTATTTTTAAAAAAATACTTGCATTCCATTTATAAGGGGCAAGGGAAGAATTATTTGGTGGTTTGTGTCTCAGGGAAAGTAACCATTCCTGAAGTATTTTCACATTTTTAGAAGAACTAAGGTATTACAAGCGTGTGCCGTTGTATGTGGTATACATGGGTGTGTATATATGTACCTATTTTTATTATCACAGAAATCATGCACTAAGCTATTTTATTTTAGCTTCAATTGAAAGAACTTCCTTTAGTTTCTTCCTTTTTTTTGAGGTGGCTTATGCAGGGTGGCGGGGTGGGATACTGACCTGCCTGACTTGCCCAAACACATTTCGCAATGTGATCTTTGATAAATGTCCAAATGGATTTCAAAACTAAGTGAACTGAACTGCTTTTTATTGAGCCCTATAATTTATTCCAACCATCTGTATCCCACACCCCCACTAAAGTTTTTTCCTTAAGGGCTTTATGACGTTTTCTTTGTCCCCTTCAACACCGCCCTTCAGATACAACACCATTAACCTCTTTCGCGATTGACTTTGGCCCCCTAACGGATAAAATACATCTTTCCGTCAAGAAACATTTTTGAGCACCACTCTTTGCAGCTCGGAGATTTAAAGACAGGGAAGCAGGAGCGTTCTTTCGGCATCGCACTTTCTGTTTAAAGGCCACCGACGGTTTCTTTCTGAGAGATTACATGGTGGGATTGGGATCTTGGAAGCCACTATTGTTCTAGAGAGAGATTTCCCTGGACCACACTTGTAGTAGCTGGATAATGAATGACTAGGGTGTCCGGAGGGAGGGAGCTCCCCGTCTGCCCAGGCCTAACCGCCATCGATTGCCGCCCTGTGTCCTCTGCTGAGCCATGCGTGCTGAATCATTCATTTCACTTAGGGCTAATGCAACCAAAAAGCCACCTTTATCGATCATCTACTGTGTGCCTAAGTCGTTATGCCTAATTTCTGATTTAATCATCCTACAGGAATCTGAATTTAAAGATCAAGAAACTGATGCTCCTGTATGTTATTGGGATTTCTAATAACTAATATTTTGTAGGTGTTATTAAAACAATGCTAGAAATTTGTGGACTTGGCTTTAAATGCATTATAATTTAAGAAGTACGTTTTTAGTTTTCCTCATGAAGAAAGATAGTAACTTTTAAAGTTCCTACCTTGCTAAGTGGTGCATTAGACTTCATATTAATTAACACAGTGTAAGGAAAACAGGCTTAGTAAGGTTAACTGAATATTTTCACAAGACTGATAGTTGGCCTATCCTGGATTCTGACCCAAACCTCCTCTCTTCTTACCACTCTGCCTTGAAATAGAGTAATAGGAGCCCATGTTCCCCTACAGAAATCTATCTATCTATCATCTATTCCATACGATTTTATTATGTCCTTGACCTACAATAATACTGAGGTTTGGGGAATGATATTACCTATGAGGGGGGGCCCAAAAATACTGGAATTATTCTCTGGAGGGTGGGCTAGCTGTGGTAAAGGCTTCCCCTACTAGGTGAGTGTTCTAGGAACCCGTCCGTACCAGGGGACCAGCTGTCAGTGTTGCGAGAGTCTGTGCTTGGCTTCAGTGAATTTTGTTTAAAGATTCAGTGCATTTGCCCAATTCATGATGGGTAATTTACGAGCATACCTGCCCACACCACACTGAGTGTTCAGCAGTTTTTGACCAAAAATGGCATGACCCCGTGCCCCGCCCTCCCTATTCACCCAATCGCCCTGAGCCACTTTTTTTTGTTTGTTTGTTCCCACATGAAAAAAGTCCTCAAAGGCAAATGTTTTGCTGATGTGGAAGAGGTGAAACCAAAAATGGCAAAAGCACTAAAAGGCATCAAAATCGATGAGTTCAAAACTGTTTTGAGCAATGGGAAAAAAAATTTGTCAGGTGTTTTGCCTCAAATGAAGAGTATTTTGAAGGTGACTGAAGTTTAAGCATGTAAGAATAAATACACAGTTTTTTATAAATAAATTCCAGGTTTTTTGGGAGGTCCCCCTCATATATCACAGCTTTTCTGTGCTACAATAAGATATAAACATTATATATGGGACTATGTAAAAATTACATGTATGACTCTATGTATCAGTCACAACATAAAATTTTATTTATTGATTTGAGAGAGAGAGATTTGTTGGCTGCTTCTTACATGTGCCTTGACTGGGATTTGAACCCACCACCTTGGTGTAGCAGGACAACACTCTAACCAACTGAGCCACCCAGCCAGTGCATTGCTTTTATTTTTAAACACATCAGATTATAAGATTATTAATTACACTTTCTCTTTTACAGTCTGTTGTCAAAAAGTGAAACCGGGGATGGGTCAGCCGTTTTCAGGAAAAAGCAGATTCCAGGGTAGGTCCCAAATTTAATGCACCCCTGACTGTATGTATAGCCAACAGGGTGATGCATGAAACGTACATCCATTACGGCCCAGCCCTGTTCAGAACCTATCACAGGCTTCTCATGAAAACTAAAGTAGAATACACATCCCTTAGAGTGGCCTACATGGCCCGACATGACCTGGAGATCCCTGTATCACTGGTCTCCCGTCCTCCCAATCTTCTCCAGTTCACAACACATCAGCCAGTCGGGCCTCGCTGTGTATCCAACAGACCAGCTCATTCTTTCTGTGCTTTGTCCTTGGATACAGAGCGGGTGCCCATTCTGCCACATCCGGCCAGGGTATCTCATTCACAAGGAATGGCCTGACAAAGCTCTGAACTCTCTCCCCGTCGGTTCCCAAACGCGCCGCGGTGGGTGCAGATACATGTTGACATCCGCCTGTCTCCTCTGAATATTTTTCTTTGCTGTGTACACGTGGACATTAGAACTGTATCTAAATGCTTTGTCTGTCGCCAGCCTCTCCTGCCCGTCATCGATACTGAGCCCTCCTCTGCTACATTGCCCACACCTAGAGTGGTGCCTGGCACACAGTAGACGCTTAATAAATCAACCTCTCGCTTCACTTTCAACGTGAAAGTAGACATGATTTCTGCAGTGCCAAAATCCGTTGAAAAAAATAGTGTTTCCAATTGCAACTGTAGCCCAAGACGTGGAGTGAGAGCTGGCATTCAGAGGGGAAGTGGGAAGTACAATTTGCAGAAAACATGCCATTTATTCTCTCTGAACGGAATCAAGGCTTATTGTCTTTGGGTAAAAATATGTTATGAAAAAAAAAAAAGGCCCTTAAAGTGAACTTCTTTTTTCCATATAAGAAGACATTTGCTATTTAAAAACATGTGACTCTCTGTCTGATGTGAGAAGAATTTATCGTGTTCCCTGTCTGAGAATTTCACTGCCATTTGCATGTTGCCTGGAATACAAATTGTACTTAGTAATCAATCAGTGTTTAATTGCTGCTCAAGTAAACCCTTGTAATCAGACTTGCTGTAAAAATGTTAAGGTGTACAAAAAGCATAAGGTGGCATTTTTTCCTCCTTCTCATGTCTGTGTAACTTCCATTAATACTAATAGGAAGCACAGCTGGTCGTCAACAGGAGATTACAGGTTGCTGTTTAAATCATATTTTATTTTTATACCTTGGCAAGATTTATGTATTGAAATCAGGTGGCCAGATTTTTGCTGTTGTTAAGAAAGGTTTCCCTGTGAAAGAATGAGGTTGGGGCGGGGGGGGCGCGGGATGGAAATCGAGTCTCCTGTTTTTTATTTTAGGATATAAAGACCCGGAAACCCAGGCAGCAGCTTGTCCTTAGACAGCAGGTCTGTCTTATTCTTCAGCACCAGCTGGAGTCCCATTTCTAATTTGCTGTGAAGAATTAAGTGATTTGAGACCCGTACCCTGGGGTATTTGACCTCCAATGTCAACCAGCTAGCTTTCAATTCCCTCGGCTGGGAAGTGTCTCCAGAATTGATTTGAACGAACATCGTTAAAATACTCTGCAGTGGGGTAGGAAATATCACTGTAGATCTGAGGACAGCTTTCTAGCCATGCAAACACACGCTCTGTGGAATATTGAGGAAGTGGCTTGAGGAGACATGGGAAGACTGGGTGACCAGAAGGACCGTGAAACTTCCACTGAAGGGTCCTCAGCCTAGCCTGGGCTTGCTGGGTGGCTCCCTGATGAAGACGGTTGTTCGTAGCATTATGCGCACTGTGTTCCTGCTCTTGGCCTCATTGCTTATTATTTTCTTCTTAATCCTCACCCGAGGACATGCTTACTGATTTTAGAGAGGGGGAAGGGAGGGAGAAAGAGAGGGAGAGAAATATCAGTGTAAGAGAGAAACATCAACCGGTTGCCTCTCACACACACGCCGCAACCCAGGACCCAGCCCGCCACCGAGGCGCGTGCCCTGACTGGGAATCAAACCCGTGACCGTCTGGTTTACTGGACGATGCCCATCCTGCTAAGCCCCACTGACCAGGACTTGGGCTTGTTTCTCTGTGGTCAGGCCCATTGGACACAGAATAGCTATTCCCTTACTCTCCAGTGCCACCGTGTCGACAGTCTAGAGATCAATAGGACAGAGTCAGGGCCGTATTCTTGTGATCCCCAAATGCAGAAGGTCTCCTTTTATCTCAGGCGTCATTTTCTCCTGCTGTTGTCCTCATCCGGATTGCTGCGTGTTTTCTTCTCTCTGCCTAAGCTGGTCCTTCAAATCAATCAACTCCCAGTCCCTCCCTTTCCTGACGCTTCCCCCCGTATCCCGGCCATCAGCAGAGGTTTCTCTCTGCTGACCCTGCTTGGCGCCCGCTTACCTGGCGGGACCTGTGATCCCAGCCCAAGGAGTGCCGGGGTCAATGGGACATCATCATCTTCATAACTCGGCACGTTAACCACGTCCGGCTTCTCACTCCGCATCCTCCCCTGCCCTTTCGCCCATATTTCCCCACCGCCTACCCTCCCTTGCTCATGGAAGGCCCATAAAAGCTTATAACCAGGGATGCCTCCATCCACTCGACGTGAGAAAGTGGGTGAAAGAAGAAGTGAGTGCCCGGTGTCAGGCATAAAGTGAGACCTGGGCTGCAGGTACCTTCTGAGAATCCCTGGTCAGAAAATTAAATAGTGATGACCATTTTTAGTCTGTTCCCAGTCTACAGTCATTTCATGTGTGTATTGGGGTACTGAGCACATTTAAAACTACTTTTCAAGTATAGTATGAGTTAATTTAGCCAACTCTTGGACTTCTGTGGGTTTTTTTTTTTTCCCCATGAGTAAAACTGGATGCTGGGATTGAGTAATGTCCATAGCTACCGTGCAGGGAGAGATGACGCCATGCCAGGCATAAAGGGACGTTGGGCCTCCGGGAGACTAAGTACCTTGACTGATGTCACAACTAGCAGAAACATCGAAGTTTCAGGATGAACCCAGAAGCAACAACTGCTCAGCCTGTTTTGCTAACAATCAGTGTTACACAGTCTCCTCCAGTCCTCATATTCCATGGTTCGGTCATCCTGTCTAAGCGCCTGAAGATCCTTCCCGAAATTCTACCGCAGTACATCCAGTTGGATGTCAAGTAAGAAATTACGATGCTTGTACGTTCATCTTGGTACCTTGTTTCACTCATGCGGTGGAATGAAGGAGAATTGTGTTTCTTTGCCATTGTCCACCAATTCCCCCTTGCCTAAGTCTTTGTCATCAGGTCAGATTTTGAGCATAATAATCCAGGAGCTGACTTACATATGTTTTTGTCTTTGAAAATATATTAGCACATTATTTGGCACTGCATAAATTCTGAACAAATGCTTGTGGCTTTTAATTGATATGCTGATAAAATTATCCACTCAGGGAAATGCAAAGAGCTGTGCCCTTGCCCACCTTGGTATTAATTGGAAAGGAGAGAATTTACCTACCTCCTATCACGGGACCTAAGACTGCATACCATACATACTCTGGTCTTCTTCTAGTGAGATTTTGAGGGATATGTGATCATATTTTACTCACATTTTACTTTTTTCTAGATATGTGATAAAAAATGTAAAACCAACAAGTTAGGGAGAAAATATATAATACTCATAATTCCACCACCAGTACTTTAATCTAGGTCCATTTACACAATTGTCTTACACAGTTGGAATTATTTTAATAGCCTTGACTTGTAATCTGATTTTGTTTTACTTAATATAAAATGTGATATTCACTAGGTTTTTATTATTCTAAATTTTGAGTGTTCTATAACCTATCAGTAAGTATACGGTGGGTTATGCTATAGTAACAGGTTACTGAGAAAATTTCAGAGACCCCGTACCGCAGAGGCTGTGTCTTGCTTCACGTGCCATGCGGGCTGGTTGCCAGGGACCCTCTGCTCCAGACGGTCACACGAGGACCTAGGTTCCCAGAGATTCCACTTTCCTGTGAGTGCACCTTGCGGCCCGTGTGACCCCTTCAGCCGCTGAAGCACATTAAAAAAAAAAACAAAAACGCAGAGAATTTTAATGTCAGCAATTAAATACTTTAACAGGAAATGACACACATTTCCACAAACGGTCCAATGTGAGAACCAGCTCCATCCGCTGCCTACTTAGGAGGAGCCTGAAAACTGGAAGAAGACACACAGAGTGTTTTGCGTAACTGCTCTTCCCCAATTTCTTCCTCTACTGTAGTTCCGTTGTCTTTGCGTCTAACGGAGGCTCTCAGAGCTCCGGTTATCAAGAAAGGCCCGCTCCCCTTTCCCCAAGTGCTGGTGAGCGTGTAGTAGTCAGTCACCTCAGGCTTCAGACTTAAGTTAGGTTCACCAGAAATATGACATAACTCACGCTATCCCGGAACTTGATATTTATTGTGATTTTTGAAAAGATTTTATTTATTTTTAGGGAGAGGAGGAGGAAGGGAGAGAGGGAGAGGGAGAGAAACATCGATGTGTGAGACATACCTTAATGGGTGGCCTTTCACACGCCACCAGCTGGGGACCTGGCCCACAACCCAGGCGTGTGCCCTGACTGGGAATCAAGCCGGCGACCTTTTGGTTCGCAGGCCGGCGCTCAGCCCACTGAGCCACACCAGCCAGGACTTATTGTGATGCTTTAATCAGCTGGATGGCAAAGTCAAAGTCTCAGCCCATTTGAGGCTTGTTCTCCCTTTCAGCAAAGCTGCTTCTAAATTCTGGGAAGTTGACCCAGTGCCGCCGGCGGCTCGGCTAGGAGGGTGGTCATCTGGTCCGCAGTTATTTTTGTGTCCTGTGTGGTGAGCGATGACTGTCACCCGCCCTGGCCTCTGGTCACACCTGTGAGTCCAGTCCACTTCTCTCTCCTAAAGACGAGGTTCCAGAGCTCCCTGCCGTCTCTCTCTGACTGCAGCGCGCAGTCCCAGTGTCACCGCCATCTGCTCCTCCAGCCACGCTGGGAGTCTGTTGGGATGGGGTGACGGACAGGAAATGGGCAGGGCTCAGGTTCTTTTCTCAGGGACCCACAGGTGGCTCATTTCTTCATTCTTGGTGGGGAGGGCGAGGAAATGGACAGATCCTATATTCTTCCGAATCTTATAACGTAGCAAAAGCTTGTACCTGGACCTCAGCTTTCAAAATGAACAGGGTCAAACCTGACCTGTCGGACTCCTCTTCTGCTTAATAACCCTCATGCGTGGCTACTGTCGGCCGAATGAATGGAGGAAAGGCAAAAACGAGGGAGGGAGGAGAAAATGCATCCCGGCTCGTGGGTACGCCGTCCTGGAAGCTGCTGGCCGAGTGCTCACAGCCGGTTTCTTCTGTGTGGGGTGGCTGTGTACGGCACCACACAACCATGTTATGTCATCTAATAATGCCTGACGGTCCAGTGTTTATTTGGGATCCTGGAGCCAAAAATCTGCCTGCAATAATATGGGGTCCAATCACATTCTCAACCTTAGACCGTTACTCAGGTGTTCCCAGGAATAAAGTCGATGGTGTGTTTCAGAAGTGGTAGCAGTGAGACATGGGGATTGCTGTTATCTGTTCATTTGTTGGTTGGTCCTTGCTTTAGAAGAAGCACATAGTCCGTTATTGGGAGGAGGGAGGGGACTCCTGTGCTGTGAACATAATTCCCTCCATCCCTTCATTGTGTTGCCAAGGACTGATTTTCCAACCCCCTGCCCGTCAGACAGACATGCGTAAGTAGATTACATGGTCATCCTGGTGGAGTGTTTCTTTTTTTTCCTGTTTTTTAGCAAATAAGCACTTCCTGAGTTATGAACCCATACTAATGCCTCTTTGTGTCTGAATAACATTCCATCGTATGGATAAACACGCTGTTTATCCTTCAGGGGACGGACGTTTGGGTGGTTTCTTCTTCGAGACTATTAAGGCTAATACTGCTATAAACATTTCTGGTCAACTATTATATCAGTGTATACTTTCATTTCTCTTGAGTCCATACCTAGGAGTGGAATTACTGGGTCATACGGTGAGGCTACATTTTACTCTTTGCAGAACTGCCAAACTTTTCCAAAGCAGTTGTACCACTTTAAATTTCCACCAGCAATGTATGAAAGTTTCAATTTCTCTCCATCTTCACCAATTCTTGTTATTGTCCTTATTTTTTATTATAGCCATCGAATGGGTTTAGAGTGTATCTTAGTGAGCTTTCGACTCACATTCTCTAATGACTAATGACACTGAGCATCTTTTCAGAGGGAGATTTTCGTATAAGCCTCGTTTCCCAATCAATTTGGTAAATACGTCTAAGTACGATTGTTCAAATACAATATCGTGTAAAGACAGTGATCTCTTTATTTTTATTCACTCGAACAGATATGATACAAATTGCAACTGATACTTGTGAGTCAACTCCACTTCTTATGCACTGTGACAGCCGGCATTTTTTAGCCAGACAGGAGGCAGAAAGCCCACATCATGCTATGCCGTTCTTCCCCGAGGGTGGGAGGAGAGATACCGCCCTCTGGGCGAGTTTGGGGTGCTTTCAGCTGTCACCACGGCCAGCGTGTGCCACAGGCATTGAGCGCCTAAGGCCCTATCAGCACCGTGTATGTAGTGTGTGAATCCTGTGTGATTAAGAAATACCATGTCTCAAATGTCACCGATGAAAATAATAGCCAGACGTATGAGTCAGCAGAAACCCAAAGATAGAAAACTGAAGGGCAGAGTTCAGAATCTGCGACTGTTAAAGAAGGAACCAGTGGTTTTCTGGGACTGAGATTAAAAGATGTCCTTCCCAGACTTGTCCTGAGTGTTGAATCACCTCCGGGGCTGTGGATGGCATGGCCCTGTAGGGCAGGCCTGGTCCCTTGAGACTCTCGTTTTCCTAATTTATATTTGTGCCTTCATCCTGACTACCTAACGTCATCGAGATCACCTAAATGAACATCTGGCTTTTGCAATCAAAAGATGCTAACATACCTTTTTTTTTTCCCCCATAAAGATATGAACTGGGTAGAATTTGAAGAGGGAGTTTCAGTTCCCACGTTACTTTAGAGTTACTCATTATAAGCCGTGAGGACTAATATTTGCATTGTGGTTATAGCATTACAAGTAATTGTGGTGTCTTTAAATATTTACCTGGCAAGCTCATTATTTGGGATACTCTGAGTAGTTTTGTTTTTTTTTCTGTGGGATGCTAATAAGTTGGTTTCTGAGGACACTGCAAATTATGAAATTGAAGCCAACTTCAAATTAAATATTTGGGAAGGAGAAAAAAGGCAGTACTTTGCAAGTTTACGCAAACTGTGTGATATATTATTTTAGGGGGCTTAGTATTTTGCTAATGTATCCAACATTATGAACCAGGAATTAACAGGAAGAAAGTAAAATCTTTCACTTTAACTCCCAGCGGTAGGGATTATAGGTCAGTTTGTGATGTAGTGGAACTTGGCCAAAAGGATAACCCAGGCGCATTCTGTACAAACTCGAGCGTTTCGTGTCCATGTACTAGCATTGTGCCCAAAGCGCTGAATTCATTTTCCCTCCAGTGATTGGAGACTAGCAGGCATGGTTCTATATTACTAGCAGTGGGTCAACCACATGGGTCTCTTCCGTTGGGTGGCTCCCAAGACCCCGTCTCCTGGTGTTCAGCCCCTCGTGTAATCCTCCCCCTTGAACCTGACTGGAACAACCGAGTGGTGCACTGACAGACTATGTCTAACGTGACACACTGTGCCAGTCCCCAAGCCTTCAAAAGTCTGTAGCTTCCACTGCTACACTCCTAGTGCGTCCAGACAAGAAATACAGCTCTACTTCTAGAAAGACCACAGGAAGAAGCAACAGCAAAATGAAAGGCCCTGAGGCCACACGGAGAGAGAGAGAGGCCTGGCCCTCCACCTCCTCGCTGCTCGTGGTGGACCTCCAGCGGGCTCCACCCACAAACGTGAGCAGTAGCAGGTGCCGCAGAATTGAAAGCTGAGCCCGGCTGGCCCGCAGACTTGGGAGCAAACAGAACAGCTGAGCAGAACCAGCCAGCTCTGAAGCAGGGGGTCGCCAGCAAAAGTGCCGTCTGAACATCCAAGTCTGTGTGGCTTGCCGAGGAGGGGCACAGAAATGACACTAGAGTGGTGCTTGTTCCACTTGGTTTGTTGGTTTGTTTGTTTTTAATCCTCACCGGAGAACATTTTTTTTTTTCATTGATTTTAGAAAGGAGGGATGAGAGAGAGGGAGAGAGAGGAAGGAAGAGGGAGAAACATCAGCTGGTTGCCTCCTGTACGCACCCTGATTGGGGATTGTACACACCCAGACCAGGGGTGTGACCTGCAACCTAGGTATGTGCCCTAACCAGGAATCGAACCTTCAACCCTTCAGTTATGGGACGACACTCCTGCAAGCTGACCCACACCGGCCAGGGCTTGTTTGACTTGGTTTCATTTCACATTTGATTTTTTTGTGGTTAGACCACTTAACATGAGATCAAGTCTCATAACTAATTTCTCACTATACAGTACATTACTGTTGACCATAGGTGCAGTGTTGTCGCGATACCTGGAGTTTATCGATCCTGCCTAACTTATTCAACTTTGTGCCCGTTGACTCGTGACTCAGCATTTCCTCCTCCGCCAGCCCTGCGACTCCGTTCCACTCGGAGCGTGTGAATGCGGCTGCTTTAGAGGCCTCCTGTAATTGACTTGTCGTTTTTGAGCTGGAGCATGGTGTACATGTTGTCACTGACATTTTGGGGGGTTACGCTTTTGCACGTAATACACAGGGTCTAGCAGAAGGAAGGCCTGATTGAGCGTGGTTGGTAGGGCAATGGTAGGGGTGTAATAATTGACAGTTTTCATGTGAACATTTCACCTAAAATGCCACGTGGTGTGCTTGAGTGTGATATTGTTATGTCACAGAATTCCATGCTTATGTTTTTTTAGTAAAAGATCTTGCAATAAAAAAGGGGCGCTATTTGTGCCGGACCCTGTATTTTAGTTTTCAATGATCTAAAATACACCATGGAATATTAATTATACTTAGCACTTCCGTGGGCGAATGAATTTTCAGCCTCTAATAAGTGACTTATAAATAAACTTTTGGAGTGCATTAATTAACTGGGTACTGCCTGTCATCACGTGCAGACCTTCAAGGTATTATTTCCAATTATCGCAGTGATTCAAGCAAGGGAGGCATTTGGAGCTGGCTGAGCAATTCAGAAAGAGGCAGGCGTGCTGGCGTCAAGACCTGAGAGGGCGGCAGGATCTGGAGTGGGCCAGGCACAGAGGGGCAGGACAGAGAGTCTGAAGGAGGCGTGGCCTGTGGGGTCAGTAGGACTTGCTTTATCATCACACTGGGTGGGCGAAGAGAATTTTAAAGAAATTTCCCAGGAGTAACTTAGCAAGGATCGTACATGATGAAGCCATGCTTTAGACTAACGAATTTGGCAAGAATTCCCAGGACAAAAGAGAAGAAGGAGAGATTTAACAAAATCATGAGAAATCTTACCAGTGTCCAGTATTTTCAGCACCTTCTTCCAGTATTCAAAAGAGGTTTTTAAAAAACAGAAATAGAAAACAATTGCAATCAATGTCAATAAGTAGTTTTATTCTGCAGTTTTATGAAATATTTTCATATTATAACAACAATAAATTAAAAAGACTACCGTATCTTCTAAGAAATAAAGAAGCCAGTTCTTTGGTTATATAACTTTGACAATCATCCTAGGATGTTTCATGAGACTTTGCATAAAGAGATACATAGATTTTGCAAGCATAACCTTTGTCATCCGGGAACAATTTTGTTCATACTGACTTCCCTTAGCCATCTTATTTTATTATTTTATTAATTTTTTCCTTAGCAATTTTACTGTGTACATGTATGTATATATGTATTTTTATCATTTCAGTCTCTTATTCTGGAGAAAATTTTCCGCATTTGACTGCATATTAAACAGCAGTATTTTCTTACATACTTAAATGTCACTAAAACAAATGTGAGTGTGTCTCCTTGTGATGAGAAAGATGTTCAAGAGAAAAAAAAAACAGCTAGGAACTAAAGGAATAATTAAGTCAGGATGAAAAATAAAACAAAAAAAATTCTCCCAACTCTCAGTTTAGTTTAAAATCTCTCTACAGCCACCCCTATATGCTTACTACTTACTGTTATTTATAACTGCATGGAGAGATTCCCAGGTACTAAGAGACAAATGTGTTGTTGGAATTTATTACCTTTGTAAACTTTGTAACCAAAGACTTTGTTTATGCAGTAGGCAGGCCTTATGTTTAGTGTGCCGTATGGCTAGAGTTAGTGCTGGAAAAATAGGTCCATAAAATCTGGCCAAGTTATATTTCTAGGAGAATGAGCTGGGCTGGGATTTCTTCTAGCTCGCCACCTGGACATTCTGTTCTATACAACTTTGTAGAAATTGGAGGGAGTCTTTCCAAATTAGGTAAAAGCTTTTTAGAGGGCTTAGTACTGAGCTGAATTCCCCCGATTGGTCTCAGAGCTCGTTTAGGTTTTAGTGACATGCAGTAACAACACGAGACGTTTCCTGTGGCCAGCGCTGATGGGATACGTGCTTCTGCCGTTTAGAGGGCCTGCCACATCACTGGATTACGGGCACTCTATTTCCCATTAAAACGTGAAGCCACAGACCTAACTGAATAAAGTGAGTCGAGTAAGAATCACAGCAAATGTTTCTAAAATGCTGCATGTATTTTTAGGTTTGTCTACATTACAATCTATACTGTAAAAGATGGAGGTTCTTTTAAAATCCGGAAATACTGCCTGTTTTTCAAAAGCGTTACTTTAAATGGATCTAATTTCGGCTTTCAGTGTTGTTTGTGATAAAATATTAAAGGTAGTTTTTGATTTGAATTATTTAAATTAGAGATGCCTGTAGATTAATTTCAAAAATTAAAACTCATAATCAGATGTTAATTCTAATTCTTTTTACTGTCATATAAGTGTAAAATTGTGTTTTTATCTCTAAGGTAACATAATGAACCATGAATCTAAGATTTGAAAAACTGTATACTAATGAACTTATAATTCCCTTGTGCATATTGGGAGAGCTTTTTTTCAAAGCATATCTGAAAGTATAAAGAATCTCTTTTTAGTGTTTGATTAGCAGCAAAATTAGTGAGCTAGAAACATTATTCATAATACAATAGAGATGGTAGGGAAGTTGGAGACGCTCCAATTGGGTATTTGAAAACAGGGACAACTTAATTGTTCTGAGGTTGAGAGACAAATTATTGATTACATTTTCCCACTGGAGTATTCTCTTTAAAATTAAACTGAAATTGCTTGTATCTTTTGTTAAGAAAACACTCATCCTATACTGCGTAACGCTTGGCACACAGTAGGTGCTCAATAAATATTTTTAAAGTTTATGCTAAATGCAAATATGTCCACTAATTATAAGCAGCACCGAGCACACTGCTTAGTTGAACTTAATGAAATTTATGGTTGATTTTTCTATTTTATGGATTAGACACAATACAGAAATACGAATTTTGACACCATCTTTGGTGATTTTATGAAGCACATTTTTGATTTGTAATGTTTTGATTTAATATTTTTATTTCTTATGTGCAAATGTCTGACTTCTAGAAAGTGTTACGGCAATTTTTGGGTGTCCAGTGCTTTGATCTTTTCAATGATGCCTCATAAATATGTATCTTTAAAACATAAACCTGAGTAAAATAAGAAACAGTAAAAATGTTTAGATATTAAATTAAATATATAGAGGAGTAATTTTTTTAGCTCTACTGAGTCCAATTGATGGTTAAGAATTTTCTAGGCAGCATGAGAAATTAGGCTAAAATGAGCTTCTTCTGTGTGTATGAGTAGAGATATACATTTGGGTTAGTGTTCTGTCTGTTTTACAATAAATGGAAAAATAAATGATATTTCCTGTGGCTGAGTAAGAATTTTAGTGTCCCAAGTCGTGTATGTATTAGATGAGAAAGTGTTCTTAAATTTTCAAAACCAGTTCTGTGGTTATGCAAAACAAGGGAGTTCTCCCTCTGTGTTGGAGAAGAAAGCTCACATCAGCCCTGGCCGGTTGGCTCTTTTGGTTGGAGCGTCAGTCTATACACCAAAAGGTTGTGGGTTCAATCCCGGGTCAGGGCTCATGCCTAGGTTGAGGGTTTGAACTGCGGTCCGACAGAGCACATATCGGTTGATCAGTGTTTCCTTCTCATATCGGTATTCTCTCTGTCTCTCTCTCTCTCTCCTTCTCTTTTTGTCTCTCTCTCTCTCTCCTTCTCTCTCTCTGTTAATCTCTTTCTCTCTCTCTCCTCCCTGTCCCTGCCTCCTCATCTCTCTCTTTCTCTCTCCCCCTTCCTCTCTCTCTAAAGCCAGTAAAAACATCCTCTGGCGAGGGTTTAAAAATATAGAGTGCTCACGGCAAGGCTGGAGTTGGGCGAGGACCAGAGATGAATAGGGATGTAAGGAAGGATGGCCATGGCCTAGCGCAGAGTGCGAAAATACTTTTATTATTCATTGGACAAGAAAATTACAGAATCAGGGATGCAGAAAATCCACACATTTTGACATGTGTGATTTCGTTCAAGTTTAAAAGATGCCGCTAAACAGAAGCAGAGAAGGAGGTTCAGATATTTCCAAGTGAGGCCCCGTGAAGAAGCATCAGGCATTTCAGCCTTTCCTCCCCGCTACTGCTAAATCTGTCTGTGCCCATCATCAAGTGTTTACCCATAATCTGACGTTTACGTACGTACAACACGATGTAAATGATGGTATTTACATGCTCCCTAATTTTGCGGCTAATATGCTTCTCTTCAAATGATGAGAAGACAGGGAATCGGTTTCTTAAGTTTTAAAGTCTTGTTAGAAAACCAGGAAATACGACAGAAAGCAAATAAGGGCGGATAGCGTTTGCCATATCCCAAATATCAGTAACAAACAATCAGTGCTATATTCAGCTATGAGATGAGGTAGAATGTGGTTAAGTGTTAAAACCAAGTAGCAGAGGAGCCTAAAAGGGGGAGAATTTAAACTTTGGGAAGAAGAAGTATGATTTTAATAGGCTAAGATTTCACGTAGAGAGGGCCCCATAGCAAAGGCACGGACGCTAGGAAGAAGGGCCAGCTGACAGAGTTGCCCTGACGGAGGCTTCAGTGTGTACAGTGGCATCAAGGTCTGCAAAAGCAGATAGACTATAGTAACGGAGAATTGTCAGCGCTAGGTCAGGAGTCACTAATTGTTTCAATAAACCTGTAAAACTATCGAAAGTCTTGCACTCCAATCCTGGAGTGACACAGGGAGATGTTGGGTTTCAGAAGAAAACCCTGGGGGAGGGCGAGAGTGAGGGCATGGGAGTGTGGGGACAAGCTGGAAAGTCAGTATTAATGCAGATGGTAGGTTTTGAGAACCTGAAAAAGGACAAAAACAGAAAGAATGGGAAGAGAGAGGCAGGCGATGTTGCAAAGATTGAAATAAAACTATCGTGCAACCTGTTCAAGGTTGGATAGATAAAAGAAATAATGTTAGTAACTACTGTTTGTTACATACTTTTACACATATGTTCATGAGGACTATTGTCTGATATTTTATTTCTTTTAATGTCATTGTCTGGTATCGTACCAGAGTAATGCCCACCTAAGAAACTGAGTTATTTCAGTTATAATTTATGCAAAGCTGTTTGCATTATTTTGAAGTATCAGGTTACCATTCACGGATATAAAAAGAGGTTCTGTCAAATGAGGGAGGAATGATGGCCAAAATCTGATAGAAATTGTTACATGTGAGGGAAATACACAGGTACCACTTTCCCCATCAGCTTTATATCTGAAAAGGTTATTGAAAATCACTGTTGGAAACGGTGCTGGAAGAAAGTTTACTCACCATCTACACTGACTCATTTGAAGTGGGGTTAGATCGTTTCTTGTTTAAGAACGAGAAAAACAAATAAAATAAGGCCAAGCCTGCATCTAGGAAATGCAAAACAATGAAAGGAAAACAGCTTTTGGAGGAGCGAGTGAGGGGCTGCTTCTGAAAACGACTCGCTGTGGGAGTGGGAAGGCCCCGTCCGAAAACAAGCGGCGTTCAAGCACGTCTGCGGGGAATCATTGCCTTGGACGCAGCAGGAGGAGACAGTCCCTCGGAGAGACAATGTCCAGATGAAGTGGTCTTCAAGGACTTCAAGTAAGAAAGGATCGCAAAGACGGTAAACGTTATGTTAAAAGAATAGAAATCCGTTGACGCTCCCCAGAAAGAGTCCCGGAGACACAGAGGATAAACTTGAGAAGGTCAACAACAAAGAGAAGAAAGTGTTCGTGAGACAGGGGAAGACAACACTGTGTTCAGTCTCTGATGTTTCAGCGGCGTATACAGAAACAGAGGAGTCTGAGAATCGGATCAAACCAAGGACCTTTCCCCCAGAAATGTGCACACGGGCACAGACTCGTAGCGCTCGTGTCCACTTCGAGGGGTTTGCAGCCTCCCCAAAGCTGCGTGCGAGCGCCCCACGTGCAGGCGAAGAGCTCCCGGCAGGGCGGTGGACCGGAATGACCAGCTCCTCGCTCCCCAAACCGATATTCTGAGGGATGCGTTTCCCTGCACCGACTATGACTGCAGTGCCCCACACTCCAGAAAATTCGGGAAAGGCTGAGATGAGCGATATTAAGCAGATTCCATTACTTCATCAGTCCCCAGAGCCTTTCACATGCACTGTATCAAGTACCTACCTGCTTACAATAAAATGCTTCCCCTCTGCCAGGCACTGTTCTAAGCATCTGTTCGTCGTCTGATCCTCATAACAATCCTTTGAGGCCATGAGGCAGGTTCTACTCTTTCCCTTGTGTTACTGACATGGGGACCAAGGAAATGGAGCTTAAATGCCCAGTCCAAGTTCACGCAGCCTGTCAACTGGGGGAGCTAGGATTCAAACGATCTGACCCGGGGGCTGTGTTATTAACCATCACAATAAAGAAAGGAAGCGGAACGTATATGGGTCATTGAACTTTTTTATTTTTAAGTGAACCAATTAATATCCCATAGAAGTAGTTTTATAGAGCATGATATGGAAAGTGGTAATGTGATTAATTAGGCAGATTGAATAATATGTACATGTAAATATATAAAGTTTATTACAGGCACACATAGTTCTAGAGCTTTGAAAACCAATAAACAATACAGGAAATATTTCTAAAACTCATTTATTGGGCAACTAAAATAGGTCAACATAATTGTGGGCAGAAAATGGTACATTCTCTATTGTTTGAAAACAATGCAATAAAACTAAAAATTATGATGTGTATTAGTTGTGGTGTGATTACAGCTGGTGATGCAGAGCCTCAAAACTGCAGTTCTTCAAGGAGATAGAAGTTTATTTCTCTCTCACAGACCGTTCTGTCACAAGCCATCAGAGTAGGCAGGGCAGCTCCTGGGTGTCAGGGACCCAGGCATCTTCCCTTTGCTTCTTCTGCACCCCTCCGCCTGTCACCTCTACCCTGTGGGCCAAGGGAGCCGCTCCGCCCAGCCCCCCGCTCCTTCGAGCCTCTGGGTCAGGCAGGCTTGAGCAGAGGGAGAGACACCGTTGCGTCTTCAGAGAAAGAGTTGGCATCACTTCCCCCGTTCATCACTTCCTCTCCCGTCTCCTGTGGAGGCCAGTTTCACGGCAGCACCGAGCTACCAGAGTGACGAGGAAGTAGTCTTCAGGTTGGGGATCATAGGCTCAGCTGAAAAGTCTATCACCACAATGGAAAGGGTAACAGTTCTTGGAGGCCTGGGACATCTAGAAGCTTGGGCCACTCTAGAAGGAAAAATCCCCTTGACTCAGATAAAAGGTTAAATCAAAACTATAATGACAGAAGGTTTAAAAACTGGTGGGATGCAGCAACACCTGTACTCAGAAGAAGATGTTGGGCTTCAATGATTTTGTGTTGAACAAGACAGAATGAAAATAAGCCAATGAATCATTCACACAAAGAAGCTAGAAATAATTCTTTAAAGTGAGTATAAGAAAAGCATGAAAGAATTAATTAAAGATAAAATTGTAGATTAGTGAGTTATAAATGAGAAAAAAAACAGTCGGATGCTAAATAAATGTAAAGGCTGTGTCTTCCAAAAGACCATTAAAAGGGATAAACTGACGAAAACACCAGTCAATGAAAAAGAAGCCCCTTATGTTATGTATGAAAGAGAGACTACAACCACAAATATGAAGGACGTTTAATAATCATAAGCATGTGTCATCACCTGGCACAGCGGCTAGCAGAGCACCGAACACAAGCATCAGGACCTTCATTTGCGTGCGTTCACAGACCCCAGTGGGACAAAGCGCTCGCCCATAAAGTAATTAACGTAGAAGGCTGCAGTAACAACATCAACGTTAGACGTTGGAAATACAAATCACCAGAAGCAGAGAAGAAAGGGACTCAATGTTTTTGTAGCACATTCTACGTACCAGCTGCTCTGCACAGCTTTTTCTTGGTTCCTTCGGCTTCGGAATCTTCTCAGGAAGGGTAACTACATGGCGCAGCTGGGGACAGTGAGATGCAGAGAGGTCAGCAGTTTGCTCCACGCCTGGGAGCTCTTTGTGGGATAGAGTGATATAGCCCCCCCTCTTCGTATTTGCTGAAAATGTTTAGCAGTCCCTTATTCAAACACGTGAGTATGGTATTTATAGCTTGAAGAACGTGTGTGTAGATAGCAAGAACTCGTAGGCAAACATTCAGTGCATGTTCCTTGTCTAGAAGTCATAGCAGAATCAGTCTTAGAAATCACACCACAACTCCATTGTTGCCACATGCAGGAGAGGATAAAAAATACATTTTTCATTCTGAAAGTACCCACGAAGGGGTAAATGTTAAAAAGATCAATTCCACCATAAGCCGAAAACGTCTGACATCTGGTTAGTGGGACGGGGGTGAAGCAAGAAAATACTCGAGATGACATAATTTCTGAATTCTTACAAGTTTTAAATATTCTAAACCTAGCATAAGGCCATTTTCTCTTCTCTCTGAATTTCTATTTCTCTCTCTCTCTCTCTGCACTTTTTATTCCTTAAATCCTGTAATTATAGCACTGGGCCAGCTGCAGCAATGAGGGGCCGAAACTGTGGTTAGCTAAAACCCCACGTTTGTCAGTTTCCTACAACTCGCCGCCTGCCCACCAAACCAGACTTGCCTCTGAGTCTTCAGGGAGGAAGGGTGGACATGTGCACTCACATGGGGTTGAACACAGGCCAACCGAATGGTGCAGGGGTGGCCTAGGCGGGGCTCCCGCCGTGTAGAGCTTCAGTTTCACATGAACTTGGCCACTTGTCTTTCTGGGAGCGAGGCAGAGGGAGGGAGTCTCCGGCAAATTCTCACACCTTCCACAGTCATGAAGCCCGGGCCACGGCCGCTAGTACTGACACCTCGCCCACCCTGAATTCAGGAGCTGCCGCGCCTTGCACCCAGTGGCACCCGCCCGTGGGCCGTGCTGGGCGCTGGGCAGCTCTGGCTTCGGCAGCATGCATCTGGAGGGTGCAGCTCACACGTGCAGCTCACACAACCCAGAAGTGTGGGCAGTGAATGTGACCTGGGGCAGCTGTAACCAAAAAAAGGTAGGGAAGCCTGCCTGCTTCCCTGTCCCCTTGGTGGACTGTTCCAAGTGGCAGCAGTGTCACGTGCTCCCTCTGGAAGGTTCCTGCAATGGAGAACAGCCAACCCTGATGCAAAGCTGTGCCCAGTTCTGGAAGACCCCCCTGGGGAGTCCAGTCTTCTGCAGCCCCGGGACCACACCCCCAGGAAGCTGTGCCCTAGAGGCTGTGGCCTGGGTCTGTTTCCTGGGGACACGCATTAAGCCACGGGCTAAACCTTTGCTAAAGAGACATTGTCACCTTCCCTCTCCTCGGGGGCCGCAGCAAGACACGAGGGTGGGAACGCTGAGAGAGCGCAGGAAAATTTAGAGTGGGAAAACTTAATTTTAAAACTAAGTTTTTCAACTCACTGTATAAAATAAACTTCAGTGCATAAAACAGCATAATTAGGAATGAAGTAGCTACATACATGATGACGAAAGCTTAAACTCATCAGGAAGTGGTAGTAATTCTTAAGTCATTTGCACGTAAACAAAAATCTTCAAAATATAAGCAGTAGAAGTGGCTGAAACAAAACAAAGTGACAAATCCCCAGTCAGAGTCAGAGACTTCCATTCCCCTTTTAATTGTTGATACATTAAGCAGAAAGAAATTTTAAAATACAAATAACTTGAACACACAATTAATATAAATTTCTAATGGCAATTTAAAAACTTTAAAAAAGCCCAAATATTCTTTGATTAGGGTTGAATTAAAATATTATGGGAAAAAAATCACTTTATGGTATATTATACAGCCACTATAATGAACAAATTACAGCTACATGCAACAGCGTGATGGGTCTAAGAAACGTAGCCTTGAGGGAGAAAAGCAATTTGCAGACCACTTAGACAATGATACCATATTCGAAACTTCCAAACCTAGAGATAGATACATTTGCGACTGAAACTATCTGAAAAAGTGAAGGAACAAGAAACCCAACATTCACGATACTGGTTACCTTTTGGGGTCGGAAGGTGCGTAGGGTTTGGAGGAAAGCACGGGTATGGCCTCAGAGACACTCCGCCCTCCCGAGCTGGCTGGAGGGCGCCTGACTGGTCTGTTTTCTTCCCAATCCTCAGTCCAGGATATGGTTAAGGGAGGGGGAGGGAGAGGGAAAGGGACAGATGGTGGGGAGGGGGGAGAGAGAGAGAGAGAGAGAAAGAAAGAGAAACACTGTTGTGAGAAAGAAACATCAGCCTATTACCCCCTGTACTCACCCCAGCTGGGTTCAAACCCATATCCTGTGCCCTGACCGAGAATCGAACCAGCAATGTTTTCATGTACAGACAACGCACCCACCAGCTGACCTGCCCAACCAGGGTGGTTCCTGACTTTGAGATTGTTTTCATGCTCCATGGTTTTGTGTATGAAACATTCTTATTGGTATATATATATAAGATTCATATATATCAAGTTTATAGATCAGATATTACATAATAAAAGGATATATAAAGTATGAAAATTAGTTTACAATGGTATGTCCTGATTAGTGCAAAGGGCATCATTAGTTAGTGATAAACTTATTTAGGAAAATGAATTTCCACAATTTCATTACCGAGTTTTATTCACTGTAGATCTCGAGGTTATGTTTACTCAGAAAAGATCACAGAGCACCATCCTGAGCCTCCTCGAGTCTCAAAGTCAATAAATTAGTATTTTTTAAAAGGACAAACTCCAATTCAGCATAGTGGTTTGCTTTCCAATTCACTTCCCCATTTTTTTCAATACAGAAGGGCCATGTAGCATGTCTGGGGAAATTTGGCATGTTCCGTATTTGTGTTCGGTGGTAGGGCTATAATTTTGAAACTACAAGTGAACATGTAAAATTTTCTTCTTTTGGTTTTAATTATATTTTATTGATTATGCTATTACAGTTGTCCCAATTTTCCCCCCTATATCCCCCTCCGCTCCACACCCCCCACTCCCTAAAGCAATCCCCATGCCAGTGTTCATGTCCGCGTGTCGCGTGGAAAGTTCTCAGGCTACGCCATTTCCTGTGCTGCACTTTACATCCCTGTGACTATTCTGTAACTACCTGTTTGTATTTCCTAATCCCCTCTCCTCTTTTCCCATTCCCCCGCTCCCTCCTCCCATCCAGCAACCATAGAAACACTCTCTCTGTTTTTCTCCTTAGCTTAGTTTTCGAGATTCAGTTGTTGATAGGTATGTATTTATTGCCATTTTATTGTTCATAGTTGTGATCTTTTTCTTAGTAAGTCCCTTTAACATTCCATATAATAACGGTTTGGTGATGATGAACTCCTTTAGTTTTTTCTTGTCGGTGAAGCTCTTTATCTGCCCTTTTAACATAGAGGAATATCAGCATTGCTGGATATTTAGGTCTTCGTTCCTTGAATCATATGTGATCTATCTACAGTGCTGTGTAGCTCCACCCCCAGATCTGCAAACCACGAGGGTAGCCCCGTGCACAGAACTATAGTGTAAGGGGTAAGCAGAGACCCGCCGAGCAATTGCCGATCGGTTTTGTACCCATGCATTAAGCGACAGCATAATCACATCACTGGCTGATTCCAATCAGACCTTGAACTTACTCACTTAGTCGCTGTAGGACCCTGGCAGGTTACCTATTATCTTCCGGCCTCATTTTCCGCATTTTAAAAACAGCAATCATGTTGTTGCCCAATTCAGAGGTTCATTGCGAAGCTACAATAAATGAACAAGTGTGAAGTTCGTGGCACGGTGTACTTTTCACTCTTGGAAAACACTCAGTGATTGTTAGCTGTTGTCATTATTATGAATGGCTGGGGGAGGGCTTACCCGGGGGCCATTTGTTTTACTCTTACCTCTTACAAGGTAGTCTCAATAAAAACATCCTGTTTATATATGGGGAGATTGGGAATGAAGAAGCAATAATTGTATCCGTTTTGGCTACAAGAAAACTAAGACCCAACTGAAAGGGGCAAAAACAATAAGGAAAGTCGAGGAGGTGACGGTCAGGAATTCTGTTCTCAGGGTGGGGCGGTGCGGGCTTGGTGCTGAATCTCTCCCCTCTGCCCAGCCCTCAGGCCGTCTGCTTTCTCCCCAGCTCCACCAGGTGACTGGCAGCAGCTGCAGGTAGCTTCTCCGAAGGATGTCCAAGGCTGGCTGAAGAGGCAGCTCTTTGTCTGAAGAGTATGGACAAATCTTCCCAGAAGATGCTACCTCGTCTCGTCCACGCCTACCTCACAGGCCCCTAGAAGATGTGGGGTAGAAGGCGTGAAGGTAGGTAGGTAACAGTGTTTGCCACACTGGGGATGGGAAGGAGGCGTGGGAAGCAGCCTTGAGAAGGTTAGTCAATAAATAAATATTTGCTGTAGAATATCTAGTACAAAGAACCATTCTACGAATATTTAAGGAAAATACCCCCCCCAAAAAGATGGCCATATGCCATTAAGAAGAGAAATAAGTGATAATTTATTACTTAAAAAGTAAAAATACTAGTGGGGACATAGAATTGAATGAAATAAGATAAATGTACCTAATTATAAGAGTATCACATGATTTATGGATAAAAAAGTGCCCTTATCGATACATCTCTATGTCCTTAAATAAATTTTCCTCAAGGGAAACACCCTCATTTTACTGCCCTTTGTAGCAAACCACATGGTTTGGAGGAATTCCTTTTTGTGGTTGTTACCTAGACACTAATATTTGAAAACTAAATGGGGGACCCTAAAAAAGTTACTCAATTTGCAACTCACAGGGGAAGTTATAATGGTAAAGTAAGTACTCGGCATGGGTGGGGAACGCCGTTTTCAGACCCTTAGGCTTCCGGACAAATGGCGAGCCTAAAAACACTTCCACAAACCAGAAAGTGCATCATACGCCAGTTCAGAGCCTTCACAGAAGCTGCACAGCACCTCTGTGCACACTTTGGAATTTTGAAAATATCGATGATTTATACATGCCATGGATTGAATCAAAATGGTCATCAAGAGAGAAACCGGCAAATATTTAATGGATCCGTGAACATTAGGCCTATTATATTTAACTTGTTTCCACTATAGATAAAAGGAATATTGAAAAGAAAGTTCACAGCAGTGTTGTTTGGGTGGGGGCAGGGGGTTAAAGACGCCATGTTTTAAAAGGCTCCAAACTCATAAAAACTGTAAAGCTAACAGGAGCCCTGTGCATCGCTGCATCCCGCCTCCTGACTTCACTAACGAGACCCAGGTAGAGAAGGGGACCGGGGACTTGCCTCGGCCCCCGCCGCCGGCTGCTGCTTATGGGGCTGGCTCCGCACCCCTGTCTTTCCACTCTCTCCTCTTAGGTATTAGTGTCTTTTTTTTTTTCCCCTCTCCCTCTCTTGGAATACACGGAATCCTAAATTTTAAAGCAGGCAAACAATATATTTTCTTTCCGTGTAAAACAATCCTGTCAGAAATATAACCTGAAGAGATGGATTATGTTTTAAGTCAGTTGAGCATTTCCCCCCAGGTTTATTGAGGTATAATTGGCAAATAAAAATCGGATGTATTTAAGGTGTACAATGTGATGGCTCGATATACAGGTGTGCCTTTGTATCTGGGGGGCTGTGGGCAGAGGACCCCCCTTGGACACCAACATCCAGGGTGGTTAAGTGCCTCATGTGAGGTGGCACTGTGTCTGCTGCACGCAACCTGGGTTTGTCCAGAGGTGGCAGCGGGGGGTGCCCACACATCCCTTCGTTTGTGTTGTTTCAGTGTAGGGCGCTGTGCATGGCACATTCATGCTTTGCTTTTGGAACTTCCTGGGATTTATTTTTTTTCAAATACTTTTGATCCACACATGGTTGAATTTGTGGATGCAAAACCCACAGATACGGAGGGCAGCCCGTACGTATAATGGTGAAAAGACTGCCACAACCACGTGGATTCACGTCTGTCATCTCGCGTAGTTGCTGTTATGGGTGTTGTTTTTTTGGAGGTTTTTTTTTGGTAGTGAAAACACTTAAGATCTATGCCATCAGCAGATTGGAAGCACACAATACAGTGTTATTGCCCATAGTCACTATCTGAACATCAGATGCTCAGAACTCATTCAACTTACAACTTAGAGTTTGAATCTTTGACCAGCATCTCCCATCTCCCCCACTGCCACCGAGCATCTAACCACCACCATCCTACCCTGTTTCTATGAGTTCGACTTCTTTAGATTCCAGCTTACAGCTGTGCTCTTACTTGCTCAAAGTTGGACCCCAGCGCCTGGGACAGTCACGTATCTGGTAGCTGGGAAGTCTGGACACCACGTTCATTCCTCACAAGCACACCGTCCTCCTCAATGTCACCCCAGTGGAATGGCCCATAGCATAGCAGAATAACGGAACAGAGAGAGCGGTTCCAAATCCTTCCCCCAAGTTAGGTCTAGTCCTTGCAGGACAACTGGTCTGACTAGGGGATTTTATCTCCAGTCCTTGACCGTCGTCCCTCCTCCAAACTGAAATGCCCTCAGCGGGTCATCGCCCAACATTATCTTCTGACTATGCCCCCATGGGTTTGATGTAAACACACCCATCCGGCAAGTTCCGCCTGTTCTTACTGCCGTTTGTCCATTTTCTGTGTAAGATCAACCAGCTATTTTCCATGCAGACAGCCATCCCTTCAGTAAATATTGATCAGGCACTTGGCATAGTCCCGGCATCCTAAGAAGCTCTGGGGATATTTTGGTGAGCAAGAAAGAGACAATTTCTTTCCTTTCAGAGCATTTAGTCCAGCAGGGAAGACATGCCATTGGAAGACCTAACCCAGCATGTCCATTGCTCTGATCCAGGAATTTTGGAGCATGATGAAAGGATGTGGCAGAAGCACTAATATAACCTCCAAAAAAGGTTGCTTCTCCACTGGACCCCGAGCACTGAGTTCAGTGTTTATGTGCAACAGGGCCAATTTCGTTTTTGTTGTGTCTGGCAGTGCGTCTTTAGGTTTACAACAGAATGGTTCATAAGAGGAAGTTTTCAATCTAAAAGCCTTTTTTCTAGAAAATTTGATTTAACTTTTTTTTCCCCTCTATATTTCCGTACTTCCTAGAATGAGTCTTAATATCTGAGTTTAGTTTCCGCGGCGACCATGGTTTCTCAAAGAATCACTGACTCCCAGTCTTAGAATCATGTAGGGTGGTGTTGGCATGTGGAGATTATCGGTATCCACGCCAGTCCTACCAGAGCACGATTTCTGGGCACGTGAGGAGAGGAGAGAGAACTCACATCTCCACACTTAGCGAGTTCCTTTCACACACACAACAGTTTGACCCATCGCTGAGGGTATATTCCATTTTCTTCCCATTGCCTCAAGAAGGGGCACACGTGTCTTGTCATAGAAAACTATCCTTAACTGCCCAAGTGCCAAAAGCTCACCTTATTTTCTGTTATCTTGCCTGAGGTGTGTATGTGGGTGTGTAAGCATTCCTTGGGACTGAAGTGACACGCGCCCAGGGCAACGCCCCCGTCTGGGGGCGCTCTCGCTTGGAGGAAGCAGGCATCAGGAAGACCAGGTTCCAGAATCCCTGCTTAGCCGGCCTCAGTTGCAAATTTCTCCCTGGGGAAACAAAATCACAGTCACTATAAGTGACTGGCCTCTGGCCAGTTCGGAAAATTGGGGCAAAGTTTTATCAAAGTGCCGTAGAGTTTCCGACCCAAGAGCCCATATTCTACCAACGAAACCCTTTTAGGTGGCGGGTTATATCGCACAAAACCCTGAGTTTGGGTGGGAGTAGCCAGTTATGTAGGAGACGCCCCGTGAAAATTCAGTGGCTTAAGGAGGAGTCAAGTTCATGTCTGCCTCATGCTCACAGTCTAAGGTCAATGGTCCATGTTGAAGGTTGACTCTGCTCCGCATGGTTTTTAAGGGACGACGGTCCCTTTCGCGTGGATGCCTCCATTCTCTAGGCTGTCCTAGCTGTCTGCATGGTACATCAGGGGACCATGGGCTACAGGTCGCGGGAAGGGGGGTGAGAGCGTGGAGTAAGCCCCAGAACGGCACCCATCGCCTGCCGTTACAGCCCCGAAGAGAAGACCTTGCCTCGGGGCCACACGTAGCTGAGAAGGGGTCCTCGGTGTCACCCGTGACGGGGAGCTGCATGCCCAACCCCCACGCCCACCGTGTTTAGAGGGAAGAGTGACGTACGGACGCGGGTGTGCGGCGAGCCATCTCCACAGCTCTACTTTAGAAATACCGCAGGGCCCTGCTTTTGTCCCAAGAGAAATGACTGACCCTGAAAAGAAGTGCCTGTATTTTTTTTTCAAGAGCCCAGGACTTTATTCGTTTAATAAGAAATGAGGCATATTCCTTTTTTTGAAAATAAGCCTGTGTCGTTGCTCTATTGCTACTTAAGCCGTCCCAAACCTTAGTGGCCTAACACAGGGATCAGCAGACGTTTCTGTAAAGGGCAAGATGTAAAGATTTTAGGTTCTGCAGGCCATGCGGTCTCTGTGGCAACTGCCCAACACTGCCTTTGTGATGAGAAAGCGGCCGGGGACAGTCCATAAACAAATGGGTGTGGCCGTGTTTCAACAAAACTTTATTTTCAAAGGCACGTGGTGTTCTGGCTTTGGCTGCCGTCTGGCTCAAAACAACAGCTGTTCTATTTTTGCTTCTGATTTTGTGGGGCGATCAGTGGGGCGTCCAGCTGCAGACAGGTTGCCCAAGGCTGAACCGTCTAGAATGGCCTCTCTCGCGTGCCTGCTGTTAGGCAGGGTGGTCAGTGCAGGGGGGCCCAGCTCGGTGGCGCTCCTGCACCCCACGTGCCCTCTCGCTCTCCAGGAAGCTGGCTCGAGCTCCTCCACACAGTGTCTTCAGGGCAGCGAGGACAGCAAGCCCTGGTGTGCGGGCTCTGCCCGTGTCGTGTTTGCTGGCGTCCTGTCGGCCGCAGCCTGGATCCAAGGGGCAGAGAAGTTTTAGCGCTCGATGGGAGACGTGCAAAGCTGCGTTGCGAAGGTGCGTGCGTGGGGCAGAGGTGGCCGGATCCTAGCCACCCTCGTAGACTGCCTGCCCCGAAGCCTCTGAAGTGATAAAGGACAGTGCAGTCCAATGACAATAGTTTCCTACTACAAACTTACTCAAACACATTTAGAAATATTTTTAACAGTACAATGACCTTTTACTTTGGGAGCCTCAGTGGAAAAATGTGTATACTTGAAAATATTATAAAGAATTACATTCCAAGGGCATAGAAACGAAACAGGAATCCTCAGACTAAATAATCTACGTTGAAGTCTACCTAGATGAGAGCGTCGTTGGCTAGGTAATTAAGTGGAGTTATCTCCGGCCTGTTTCATCTTTTCTTAAATTCCTGTTTCCTGCAGTGCCTACCTTTGAAGTTTCAGGGTATAGAGACTGCCTGTCACCTTGACAGACATAGCAGCTTCTGGCCCACAATTTCCTGTCCGAGCTTACCGAGCAGCGGGGTGTGTAGCCGCTGTCAGTCTTTGCATTAACTCATCAAGAAGTTTCAAGAAACGGAATCCCTGGATTTAATCTAATTTAGTGAGTGGTGGGTTAAAACTCCTTGAGTGTCTGTATATGAGTCCCTGCAGGAAAGAGTTTTTCCAAACTAATCATGTACAAGAAATTTACTATGCAAGTATTAGCAGTTATTTATTTTCTTTACAAAAATCTAATGATATGTTGGAGAAACCATTCCATCTATAATGTCAGTAAAACAATTTTTGCAAATCCTCCTCTCCTGGCATTTTGATGAACTAATTGAAGTGCTTTCTAGTGAGTCGGAAAAGCGAGACTGTTTGATGTTCTGTCTAATACGCTGAATTAAATTACTAGCGTGCCACCGTCATCGACGTTTCCCGGGTCTGGGCATCGTATGAAATCCATCATCCGTTGGAAGGTCTGCAGGATCCTGTGAGGACCTGTCAGATCCATTTTTTTATTTTCAGATGAAAAAAAAAAAAAACCTAATGCTCAGAAAGGTTAGGGAATTTGCCAAGGTCTACTGGGGTGCTGGTAAGCTGACACATGGGAAATTAAACCCTGATTTATAGTGTTTACCAGTTTGGGGGGCTGTAAATAATCGCAACTTGGCTGATTTCAAGCTACCAGTGTGATGTCAGTGCACATATGACGTTGGGAAGAGATGCACTTTACTGGCTATTGTGAACCTCTAGGTGGTGGCTCCGGCTCACCACCGCCAAGGTCACGTACAGAATGGGAAGTCAGACAGCCAGGATTTGAGCTTCTGTTTGTCTACAGAGCCCGCCTTCCAAATCGTCATATACCATCAGGCCTTCTGCCATCACAACCGATTCACCTGACAAATCATGAGAGTCACCAGTGTGAGTCATATCTTTAGTCCCGGAGATGTAGATGCTTCTTTGTTTTATTTTTGGAAATGAATCCAGGAAATACTCTCTCAGAATTATGCAGTAGCCCTGTGTTAGAGGCCAGTTAGAGGTGCTTCATTGCCGTTTCCACTCTTCTTCCCTGTCCATTTTTATCGGAAGCTTTCGGATTTTGCTAGTGGTGTTTCTCATTCATACTCCATTGGCCACTTTTCATCTTAAATCTTTGTGCTTGGCCCCCAGGAAATTTCTTTGCTGGTTCATTCTGTTTGCTGCTTTTTCTCCTTTTCAGAGTTTCCTTCCTCCCCCTTACTTTACAGCGTGCCCACTCCCACTTCCACGCTCCAGCTGCCCACGCTCTGGCATCCCTCGCCGGAGTGAGAAATAGATGGGTGAAGTCTAATTACTAAAATAAGGTGGGTTCACATGTTAAGAGCTAGTTAACTGCTCCGTCCCAGAGTACTCTCATCTGCAAACGGGTATAATTATAGTACTTACCTGATCGATTAAAA
Source organism: Mormoops blainvillei (assembly GCA_004026545.1). NCBI lineage: Eukaryota > Metazoa > Chordata > Mammalia > Chiroptera > Mormoopidae > Mormoops > Mormoops blainvillei. The sequence continues at coordinate 79,110 of PVJD01002512.1, read as the reverse complement.
ACCGAAAACAGCAACAGGGACTTTCAGGAGAAACAAATATGGGGTTTCTGAGAAGAGGGCACAGATGATACCTTTGAGGGCGGGTGAAATCCAACATTATTTTCTGCTGATGAGAAACATCATTTGATGTTTGATAGGAACACATCTCAAAGACTTGGAAACAAAAGAACTTTTGTAAGTGATAGCATTTTTTCCATAATATGAAATAAAATCGTACTTGGATACTTTCTTCACATAACAAATTTTATACCAAGGATTCTATTTTTATCCTTGGCTAAGATAATTAAGATACTTAAGAATACCATTTACAATTACCATGAGTGAAAGAGTGACAAGTCAGAAAATCTGTATTTTCCTAAATAATGGCATTGGTGCTAAGCTTTTAATTTTAAAAAAGTTTATTTTAATTTTGCAAATTGGTATGAATTTCTGTCTGATTGGTAAGAGGCAATTTTGAAAGCATACCTGTGATGATGGGCCAGTGTATGTTTGTCTGTACCTGAGCAAACGAGAGTTTTGAAACTCATGAGAATTTTCATAATTGCATTAAATGGCTGAATTGAAATGAGTGAATACCTAGCAAAAATTTCTCTCATATACTTTTATAGGCAAGTAACAGAAAACATTAAGTTGATTTTTCTTTTTACAAAATGATCCCCTTTGCATATCTTCTTGCCATATAAGGATAGACTGTAGGCTATAAAACAGCTGACTGAAAATGGAAATCCTCGCTGTAGAGAAGCAAGACAAAAATCTTACCTTCTGTTTGAGGCCTTAGTCCTGTGGTTCCGTGGCAAAACTCAGCGGCATCTTGATTTCCTGTTGAAATTATTATTTTTATCATGTAGCACATCCTTGAGTCTTGAAGAGTGTGCAGGATGGGGAAGGAGGGCACTTTTTTGGCCTGATGCATGTTCAGGGCATCCAGGCACATGAACGTACATGGACAGAAAACAGAGCCAACTGAGAAGACCGAGGGTCAAATGCAGTACGACCGCCAGGAGGAACAGTGTTGAACTCTGAACCAGGAAGTACAGCCAGGAGTGAAGGCGATTTTAAATAGTAGTTAATTATAATTAAACTTCAAACATAATTTGTAAATCACGTGTCAGACCGTAACGTGGAACATTGCTGTTGCGCTGTAGAAAGCCAAGTTTCCTGTGATCGAGAGAAGATACCTGGAGACTGTAATAACGGCAGAGACTCGAAGGAAATTCTGGGGAGAAAAGCCACTCAAAGTTTAAACAATATTCTTCTGATAAATGAAAGGTACCCACGATGGCACAAATACTGCTTCAGCATAAGGAAGAGAAATCTTTTTAACGCGATACCTTGTTCTCTCCAAAACCAAATGATTCTCTTCACTATTCCGCTGGCTTCGCTGTGCGGCTTCACCCCTTAACCCAAACGGTATGCGCCTTGGCCATAATGTAGCCATATTGGTATTTTTCCCCCTGCCATTTAGAACTCGTATTTTTTTTCTCTATAGAGACTTACATGTTGTTTCTCTTCAAATTTTGGTATTACCGTAAGGTGTGAGTTTCACTTACTAAAACACGGTAATTGAGAGCTTCAGTGTTATTTTATTTAGAGACTGTGGGAGGCGGTTAGAGCTGAGGAAAGCTTCGGACTGCAGTACATCTCAATTCTCTTGTAATTCTGGGCTAGATTATTATTTGCCAGTAAAACAACTTTTAAAAGTTTATGATAATTTATTTTATGTGCCAAAAAAAAGTATTACTGATGAATATTAAGCCAAAACATACCCTGGTTTAAACAGATTGTAAAGCAGAAGTGGTGAGAAAGCTAAATAACTAGTAAAGAAATTAAAGAGGAGTCAGGATGAGCCACAAAGGGAAAATGGAAGCTCTAATAACGACAAGGCTGTGAACAAAACATGTGAGGAAGCTGCAAGACACATATCTTGGCTTTCTAAATTCTGTTTTCTTATAATTTTTCTGGGCCTCTTTTTATGTTTACATTATGAAACCCATCCTAATGAATCAAAAGCACCCAGAACTTACAAGGAATGCTACCCAAATTATCGTGCAACATAAACATACCTTTTACAGGCCCTCAGTGTAATCACTATATTGTCAGGATGTTATATTTAATCGTTTTAATTTTTCAACATAGGCTACTGTAATTCCTCAAACCTTTATTTATGCAAGCAACCCACTTCATTATTAAACCTTGCTTTGTATCGTGAACATTTTTATACTAACTCTCATTGGTAGAGAACAGTGGGGAATGTTTACATTCACTTTTTTTTTTTTCCCGGAATACATGGTTTGTCATGAGCAATACAAATAAATACATTAATTACCTTATCATACTTGTAGCAGACAGATGGGTCCCCTGGCACAGAGCCTAACCATTTTTTTTTGACACCTCCCACATTGCACCAGCCCGGACCCCTCTACTTTGCCAGAGCGTCGCTGCGTCGTTCCCTGTGACCACCTAATGTTTAACTTTTAAAAAGCCCCATATTGGACTCCTGCTGAGAATCGCTGCTGTCCATCAGCCGACACTCCAACACGAAGCCCCTCGCAGGACCAGCCAGCCTCCTGCTCTCCGGTGACTCAGAGGCATTTTTTTGTAACTCGGTGACCTGCTGGCTCAATGAGATTACACGGCACTTGCTCTAATCTAAGACCCCATATTGTTAACCTCTGACATAAACTGCTTAACTTAGCAGCAATGTAAAAATTTAGAATTTACCAGAGAATCGAAAAAGAAGTTATGGCCCCATTTTGACACTAAAAGATACTTCTTTAGTACCAATGCCTTGTTTATGCCTTGTTTAAATATAGCTAAGGAGTCAAAAGTAATCTTAAACGTTGTTTTTAATCAGGTATCGGGGCAATAAAACATGTTTTGAGAGTGACTGTGCGCTCAGTCTCCACCTGCGCCTCTGATTTCGGGGGCAATCCCAGAAGCCACTGGCGTGATAAGTGTCTGGATTGGTACAAACTCGGAGCACACGTCCGGTCCGGCAGCCTGGGGGCCTCCGCGCCTCCGCAAAGGGGAAGGCGTAGAGAGGGCAGGCGAGGTGTGCAGACTCATCTGCTGTGTGGGGTGGTTTAGTATAACTTGTACGGGATTTCGTCCTTCAGCGCAATCAGACTGTAGCCAACCATGGAAAATGTCAGCGCCGCCCTTGTGGGGTGGTACACTGGGAACTAAGAAAGGGGACAGCAGATGTGTAGATAGCAGGAGCCAGGTATTTGGTAGCCCACAGTCCCACCAGACCAGCCGAATTTGGCTTCCGGCCTCACTGCGGACTGAGAGCCAACTGGAGGTGTGGGGGCTCACTTGTCTTTCAAATATGGCATCTATCACTTCTGATATAAGCCTGTTTGGTATAATGGGGATAGCCTTCGACTATATCATAGATAAGCTAAGTTTCTTGAATAATTCAGAGACCCATTAGTGCCAGCCAGAGTGTATATACACATTGCGAGAAATATGGGATCTATATCGTAGGGCATTCAAAGGAAAGGCCGTTTCACGCCCGGGGCTAAGGGATATAGGAATTGGAAGGTAATTCGCGCGTTCTGCAGTTTTTTATACCTCAGCCTCAGCAGCTGTTGAACCGTTAATGATCCACTACCATATCTGACGCCTCTCTCTTTCTTCCCTGCCCCAACCCCGCTCTTACAGCTTACTCGGAGTTTCAGCCAACTCGTATGTTCAGCATGTACAAAACCTCGGGGGAGGGGGGCGCCATACAAAAACCCTTCCTTCACTTCGTAGATAAAAATCTAGAGACAACAATACCCTGATGGGCCCAGCTCCTCTTTTCGAGCCTGGCCACAGCCCTTAGGTTGCTGGCCCGCCAACCTGCGGTTCCAGTCCAGCCAGTGGTTCCAGCCCAACTAGCTGCTAAGTTGCGGTGGAAAGCACAGACCGCCTGTCAGTAGACGGGGCCACTCAGGTGGCAGAAGTGCTGCATGAGGATGATTCTCTTAGAAGGGACATGTCGCAGTTGACACAGACAGCCCTCAGCATGGCGTCCAGCGACTGGAGCTGGTCCATTTGCTGTTTGTCACCCACGCAGACCGATAAGTATGCCAAGGAGAACCATTTCAGGACCCTCAGAGCTACTTGTTCACGTTATCCGAGGCCATTGTATCTAATAATTAAAATTTGGATTTCATTTTTTTGCATGTATTTTTGTTCGTTTTTCTAGTAATTCACTCATATTATTTAAAAATAATGGTTGGTGACAGATTGGGAGTGGGTGGGAAACTGGTCTTCTGCTACAGATATTTTGAGAGGTACTGGTTTAGAAGACTGTAATTATGGTACCCCCCACCCCGACCAATTAAGCAAGAATGATTAAATCTTTATAGTCAAATTAAAATCCCCTGAATACCAGTTTCCTCCTAAACAAAAAGGGACTATAATTCCAGTAACTCACCCTCCCAAGTTATTATCAGGCATGTCGGGTGAGAGAAGGGGCAGTATATGCTCAGCATTTTCATCACATATATGGCTTTGTGTTCCTATATAAAATGTAAGGTATGGCAGTGTAGGTTTTATTGCTTGCTTATATTTAATTTGCTATCTTTGCAAAAGACATTAAAAGATCAACTGACAAAGATTTACTCAGGACTCACTGTGTTCTCAACAATAATCAATTGTATATACGAGAAAAATAAAAAGTATTTAAGCAGCATGACCTCCTCAGAACTGTGAGGAGGAAATGCACGTTTAGTAAGTTAATATAGACAAGTATACAAGACTACGAGTGTTGAAAGCAGGGCCGTTCAGCCTTTTGGCATCCCTGGGCTGCTCTGGAAGAAGAAGAGTTATCTTGGGCCACACATTAAACCTATCGCAACACGTATTCATAAAAAAAGCTCATGTTTTAAGTAAATTTACGATTTTGTGTTGGGTCAAACTCATAGCCATCCTGGGCCGCATGCAGCCTGTGGGCCACAGGTTGAACACCCGTGCAAGGAAGAAGAAAGGTGCCGATGGGGCGGGTGTAGAGGACAAGTAGGATTTGTACAGCATCTCAAAGACTAGGTGAGAGTTGGAAAGGTGGAAATAAAAAAAGGTGGAGGTTATCTACTGGGTAGAACCAAACTTTAAAGCAGCTGCATGAAGTCTGAATATGTATTTATATTTATATTGATACTTATATATTTATATGAACAGGTATGGGTGTTCCAAAAGATAGTTAAATCAATAACTGTCAGAAAATAAATGAAATTAGGAACAGAAAATAAACTAAATTTAAAATGCTGAAAATTAAATTACAGTACGAAATCTTAATTTCGTTGTAGTTTCCCCCACCTAAAGTATGATATTTAATTATTAAAATCAGGACTCTTGAAATAGAATTGCTTCGACATACGAGGCCTGTCTGGAAAAAGTCCATCCATTGTTAATATAACAAGAACAGTTTGGACGACATCAGTGTCACCTGGCAGCCAAGGAGAGTGGACCAGAATACACATGCATGAACAATGACACCTTCACTGTATTAGTCAGTGAGGGCGGTAGACACTGCTGAGTGACCTGTGTGCTGTGTAGCCATCACATTCAAAATGACTGATACAGTGGGACAACGAGTCTGCATCAAGTTTTGTGTTAAGCTTGAACATTTCTCTGCGGAAACTCTTTGGATGACTCAGAAGCCCACAGCCGTGGACAACTGGTGATTGGCAGCTTCATCACAACAATGCACCTGCTCATGCATCACGTCTCATGCAGAGTTTTTGTCAAAACAGCAAATCACCCAGGTGACTCAGTCCCCCTACAGCCCATATTTGGTGCCTGCAACTTCTGGCTTTTCCTAAAACTAAAATCACCTTTGAAAGGGAAAAGATTTCAGACTGTCGATGAGATTCAGAAAAATAAAATGGGGCAGCTGATGGTGATTGGGAGAACTGTGTGAGGTCCCAAGGTGCCTACTTTGAAGGGGACTGAGATGTCATTGTCCTGTGTACAATGTTTCTTGTATCTTCTTCAATCAATGTCTCTATTTTTCCTATCACATGGCTGGATACCTTCTGGACAGACCTTTTTATGTATTATTAACTGTCACATATCTTCAATACAAATGTTACAATGCAAAATAATTGAACAAATAATTTTGTTCACATAAAACAATATTTTATATTAAGTGATAGTTTTTAAAAATCTCATAAATAATCCAAAAAACAAAAACACAGTTATTAAAATATTAGTATACCTTCCTGCAGCCACCTGACATCTCAGTCTAATATAAAGAGCAAAAAACTAAAAGACGAGAGAATTATTTCCACTCATAGGCAACTTTATCCCTTCAGCAATTTTATTACTTTATAATAAGGTCGTAGTCATTAAATTGCCACACATTACATAGCATTATGTAATATGAGCTGCTGCACCTGCAGTGCCTCTCTTAGAAAAGTCCACCTGATGCGAAAGCCATTATTTTAAGACATAAGAACAAGGATATTGTTTAGTAGTGCAAGTTAGGGGTTTAATTACAGGCTTTGGGTAGTTCCACATTCAGCTACACAACATGAATCTGCAGTCCCAAGGTGTACTGGTCACTTTGTATAATATTGTTTTATTTTTTACTCTGAATTTTTTTTTTACATCGTAAGTTTTAAATTAACGATTTAATCGTTCAATGTGTACATGAAAAGACAAACCAGGAAAAGGTCTACAACTGCACAGAGGTCACCGCCGAACATAGGCAAACACACCATGGTGCCGCAGACGCGTCTTGTTAGGATCATGACAACCCGGCGGCCGGCGAAAGAGACGGAGCAGAAAGTGAGAGCTGCACGTCCGGGGCCATCTGCAAGGTCACAGGCACGAGGCAAGGCGGGCCAGGCAAACTGGAAACGTTTGAGCGCACGAGGAAAGAAACTACAGCTCTCATTCAAGCTAAACCTTTCGTCCCTGAACAGAAAAAACGTAATTAAAAAGATCTTAAAATGATCAGACATGAAGTGGAGTTATTTAAAGATGAAAAAACCCGAGGAAAATGTGCAGAAACACGTGTGTTTAACTCCCTCTGCGACGTGTCCCCAGTCATGGAGGTGCGGAGAGTGCTTACTGAGCAGTTAAAAAATTCCAACAAACTGGATTGAACGAAGCTTGGCCTCTTAAGATCATAAATTTACAAAACCAGAGAATATTATTTTACTTTCAATTTGTCCTAAGTAATTAGATTTTCTTCATCTTTCTAGTATTTTGATTTTCAATACTACTCTTATTAATTGAAGCTATGAATAATTAGATTAGAATGTTTAATTTTCACTTGCATGTTTATATTTTTCCTTTTGCATTCAGCTTTGTAACGTGCTTACAACTATGTATATTTAGATGTACAGATTATTTAACTTTTCTCTTTTTTATTGCTTTTTAACAGTATCCAAATTAACTGCTATAGTGTGAGTCTTAACTTTGTTCTACTATCAGTTGCTGGTGGCCATGAAGTTCGGTGTTCATCAAGCCATAGTCCTTGACTTCCCCCCAGGACTCTCTGAGGAAAAGGATGTTGAGGAGACAGATCGTGATTCTTCTGACTTTTAGTCGGCCAGCTGCCGTCTCCGCCTTTCCATTGATAGCCCCTCAAATTCCTCCGCAGAGAAGCAGTTAGATTTATTTCCCCAGTTTAAAACACATGTTATAGCCCCATATTATAGAGTATCGAGAAAAAGCCATCTTTTCTTTCAAAGATCATGTTTCTTCGAGGAAGAGTCACTGTGCACTGTGGTGGCCGCACCCCTGCCCCTCTGCCATCTCCGCGTGGCTCCAGGCCAACCCTCTCTGCCAGAGGGGCAGGGCCAGACTCGCGGCCTTCCCTCCGGAGGAACCCCGAATCGCCTCACGATTTTTTTTTTTATTGACCACTCCCGTCTTAAAGCTTATTTCTCTTGGCCTCCTTGGTGTCTCTGAACTCTGACAGTTTTTCCGATTTCACCCCGTTTTTGCCCTAGGATGCAGGTGTTTCCCCAGGATCAGTTTTCTTTCCTTGATGCATCTAACCTTCTCTCAAACATAGCTCTTGTCTCTCCCTCCCTGGGCATCTGCGAGGGTTTTCCTTAGGTTGTTCTCTGTCGCTCTGCACTTCCTGCTGGCATCAGCCTGGTACCTCACCTGCCCTCAACCCACATGTCCAAAAGCATCTCTTCCTCTCCTCACAGCGTCCTGCTCCCGGGGTGGCAGGACCACAGGCTAGAACAGGCTTGAGCACTGGACTGGGGCCCCTCCCTCCTCACCACCCACCTGGAGGTTACAAATCATGTGCACTTCGCCTTCACAACTGCCCTAACATCTGTCCTTCCTCTGGATTCTCCTTTTGGCCTCCTATTTAACTTTGACCTAAAACATCAAAATAATTCTATAATTTGACTCTATCGAGCCCCTTCGTTCTTGAAAAGCGTAATTCCGATCAAGTTCAGAAACTGCCAGTGATTTTTACAAGAATTCTAAATTATGTTGTGGTGGGGTTTTTTGTTTTGTTTTGTTTTTTTTGTTGTTGTTGCTGTTGTTGTTGTTTTACGTATTTTAGTAATTTCCTCTCTTGGGCCAAAGACACTTATTTGCCTTATTTTTCATTATGTCGATTGGAGTAACATTTGGTTAATAGCGTTCTATAAGCTGTGACTGTACAATGTTATTGTTTATCTGTATCTTTTAAGATATCTTCCCCCAGTCTTTTCTTCCCTTGAAATAGGCTCTAAGTTTCTTGAGAAATAGGGCTTTGTATTTATTTGTCTTTGTGTCCCCCACACCGTCACACAACCCTCACTTCTAGGACCACAATGCACCTGTTTCCATTATGAATCAATGAATGAATTAGGCAACGTCCTCCCTCCCCCACCCCATCTCTTGCGCCTGAAATCCTGACATTCCAGGCTAGTGACAGATTCTTTCCAGGTCAAAGCCAGTAAAGAGAGTGACTTGCAGCCCCGGATGCACAGTGGAGTCGCTGAGGAGGCTGAGGGACAGGGGTGCTCCAGCTCTCTGGAGAGTTCGATGTAACCGTCCTGGGTGGGATTCAGTCAACGGTATTTTTAAACATCTCCCAGGCAATTGGAAGGATGCCCAAAGTTAAACACTGTGGAGCTAGAGAGCGAGCCTGAGCTGAGGAAATCTGAGTTTTGAATAAGATTAATCTTCATGTCCTACATGTACCCCAACAATCAAAGCTACCCAAATGAATCCTGTCACTCCCTCTGGGATCAGATTCTGACTGCTAATAGACCTACGGCTACATGGAAAACATACGCAGAGAAAACAACTCATTTTAATAAAACATTAGAGTTTTAAGATCTATATGTAATTATCTGAGATGAGACCATTCACAAAGAGCATGTTGCAAGATCAGAAAGCAAACCATCATAATCATTCGTGAGCCTTTTATTCTATTCACGCGGTTGTTCATTAACACATATTAATATTCAATTATGTTTTGGTTGTTTATAATTACAATTGTAATTCACACAGAAGTGATTCCATATCAGGGTCCTTAAAATTCTAGAGTTTATCAATCCCTAATACACCTTATGTGATCATTAACAGTATCGATTACCCTTGGAGTCGCTGGGAGTCCAGCCACCCTTCAGGCTCCTTACGGACGGTGAGCCCCGTACTGGGCTTTAACGAGGGGTGGGGGATAGATGACTTACTCGCTTGGAATCTCCAGTGTTCCCATGAGTGTGCCTCACTCTTTTTAAACACAGATATAGCTGGTATTTGGAAATACTTTTTACATTTTCGACAATTGCTGTCGTTTAACTAATTTTTTGTTTTAGAAAGCAGTCGTGTCTTTTGCATAAAACCATCGGTGACTCAGTGACTCACTGGCTGGGGGTCCAAACTTGTGATGTCTCTGGGCCACACTGGAAGACGAAGAGTTGTCTTGGGCCACATGTTAAATACACAGACACTAACAAAAACTGATGAGCAAAAAACAGGTTTTAAGTAATTTATGATTTTGTGTCGGGCCATACTCATAGCCATCCTGGGGCACATGCGGCCCGCAGGCCACGGGTTGGACGCTCCTAGTTCAATAGTAATTGTTTTGTTAATATGGTCTGTCTTTTCCACACCCTCCCCTCTTCTACTGAACCTGGTTCCAAAACTGTCCACAGTTCCGGAAAATATAGAGGTATAAGCAGGAAAATATTTTGTTTTCCTTTTTTTTTTCTGGAGTAGGCGACCAAAAACCCCCACAAAATATCCTGAAACCCATGGGGGACCAGAGAGCGCTCAGGGTGTATCCATGTGTGTCAAGAAGGAAGTTCCTTAGAAACCAAAAACGTGCCACCCCCACCTCTCCCCTCGTCCAGGCTAGTTGGGCGGCGAGCAGGCAGAGGCAGATGGTCTGAAAAGGTTCTCTCTTGGCAGAAACGTGGCCGGGAGAAGCCCAGCGAGCCCTGAAGGAGTGCGGCCGGTGGGACGAGGGCTGCGTGACAGGTGGTCCCGAGTGACCTCTGGAGCCCGCCTTCCTGGGCTCGGAGTCTGCTCCTAGACTCATTAGCTGTGTGACCCTAGGTGTCGAGCTGGCAATTATCGCTGCCTAATATTTCTAAACTATAAAAAACATGGGGAGGAATGGAGTGCCCACCTCATACACTGAGGTGGGGGTCCTGGTGACGGCGTGGGCTCACCTGATCTCCCGACTCCTCCTGTGCACGCTTTACAACTTCCCTTGGCTCTGGGATGCGGCTTCATCCTTGTTCCCTTCCAACCATCTTGACTCTTTCCCCCAAACTCAGCTCACGGAAGACCGCTGTCCTGAAGAGTGGCCTTCGGGCCACCCCTCAGGCCACGGGCAGCCTAGAAAGCCCCGCAGCTGCTCAAGAAACCTGTCTGGGCTTTGCCTCCTACCTTCTAAGCCCAATCTTTGTTTTGTTTTTGCTCAGTCCCTGTGCCTGCACCTTTCCCGTGGGTGACATGCCAGGCTTTTCATTAGACCTCCTCCCACCCCTTTCATGCCCTTGTCACCATGTGGGACTTTCTGTGGATGAGTAGAGCGCTCGCCGCTCACCCGCTGCAGTGGGCCAGGCTTCCCAGACCCCGCGAGAGGCCAGGTCCCGAGGGACAGTCACGCAGCTTCCACAGGGGACTTCTTTCTCCCCAACCCCCCTCCCAGGATCGAGGCTCCTCTCGCTTTCTCACGGTCACCTTCCCCCGGGCGATCTCCTTTCCCTCTGTGGTTTCAACATTCATTGACAGGCCAGTAGGAAGAAGGACTTCCCCTTGATTGAGTGCTTCCACATACTGGGCGCTGTTCTGAGGCGCGTGGTCCTGTCACCACCCTTTTGCAGAGAATGGGCAGGTGCCGGAGCTGATGCCGCACAGGCCGCCCATGGGACAGGGCGACCTGGCAGTCCGGGTCTCTGTCCTGCCTGTAGACCAAGTGTGGGTTCAGGGGCAGATGGTGTGGCCTTGAACCCCGTCCGGCATGCGAGCTGTGTGGACTGAAGTGTCCCCTTTAGCAGACCTGTGCCTCCATTTCTCATTTATCAAGTGGGGGTAATCGTGCCTGTGTCCCGGGGTGTATGTGAGGATTAAGCGGCGTGACGGGTGTGGCTCTTAGCACGACACCCAGCATGTAGAAGGTGCTTTAATGACTCCATCTGATTACTCTCCATTGCCTCTCAAGGGGGCTCAGTATCTTTGTCCTCACGTCACGAGCTCTAGACCCACCTATCCAACTCTACTAGATGTTCCGTGCCTGTCTCCGTGCGCTCTCGTGTCCCCGTCACCATCTTCGTGTCGCGGGCCTTGGAAAAATGCTAGCATCACACCCAACACCAGAGTCACTCTGGGCTCCCCAGCAATGACCGTCCCCCCCTCTTCCCAGCCTCCTACGTTTTTCCACCTGCCCTCCTCTCATTCCCACCTGGAGAGGACTCATTTCCAGTCATGTCGAAATACGGAGTGTTAGTGCTTTATAAGACGAACAAGGGGAAGAAAAACAGGAACCCCACTACGGGCAAGACACTGACAATCTGAAGACGAGTAGAAATAAATCTCTGCCCTCCAGGATCTCCTTCTAATCGGGAAGGACCCCGATGATAACCGAACGCGAAGCGGCGAGGACTTGCCAAGCCGTGCAGGGGATCAGAAGGCAGTAGAGACGGGCAGTAAGGGCGCTGTGAATCAGCGAGCGGGCCGCCCGCTGCGCCTGACCCGCCAAGCCGGTGACACCAGGTCCGGGCTGGGCGAGGGGGCATGGCTGGCGGCCCGGGGCACGTCCGAATAGACTGTGGGAGAGGCAGCCCGAGCATCCGACTCAGTGTAAAGCAGCAAAGGCTGACGCGCAGGCACGGTGAGTCCCCAGAGTGCCGTCGAGGTTTCTGTGGTGTAAGAGTGAGGCGTTTGGGGAAGGCCATGGTGTCTGTATCGCTTCCTCGGCTCCGCCTGACTTCTCCCCCCTTGCGTCACCCGAAAAACCCACTTTTGAGGTTCCCTTCAGGTGTCGCCTTCAGTTCGACGCTGATCCCAGCTCTCCTTCGCATGGGCGTGGCTCGCCATGGGGGCGTGGCTCGCCATGGGGGCGTGGCCCCACCCTCCCCTGCACCCCCAGCCTTTGCGGCGCCCTGGCCCCTGCGCTGCCTGCTCTGCGGGAACAAGTGTAACATTTGTTTTAAACTGGATTATTTACACCTGGCTGGTGTGGCTCAGTGGGTTGAGCACCAGCCTGTGAACCAATAGGGGTCGCTGGTTCAATCCCCAGTTGGGGCACATGCCTGGGTTGCAGGCCACATTCCCACTAGGGGGCACGCGAGAGGCAACCACATATTGGTGTTTCTCTTCCCTCTCTTCCCTCCTCCCTTCCCCTCTGTCTAAAAATAAAAAATAAGTAAAATCTTTAAATTTGATTATTTACAGAGCGATCTTTCAACTTAATTACCAAGTGACATATCCGCTAGTGGGGAGTTTGCCACCATAAAAACCTCAATTTTCTCACAGTAACCCATGGAAGTATCAAATCCTCTACCTAGTTGATAGCAAGAAGTTAATTGGTGACTTTAGAAATTTACCGTGGTTGAAAATTAAAGTTAAGGACGAAGTTTACATTTAACCAAGGCGTTCATTCATACAAATAGCACAAATGGGTATAAAATCTTTTCAAAGCATAAATTTATTATCGAAGCAATCAGATGGCACTTCATTAGCATTCCTGTTTCCATTCAGTGGGTTTATGCAGTTATAGCAGCATTAGTCACAATAGATACTTACATATTACATATAATACTATACGTAAGCACTCAGTAGAGTTTAGTCCTGCTGGTGGGGCCCTGTCACTGAGGTCCTCTTCACTGGACACAGCAGCATTTCCCCACTGCCTTCTCCGTGCCCAGCATTGGACCACCAAACCCAGCAGGGCCCCTGTTACGGCATCGTTGCATGACATGGGAAAGAGGCCATTCCTCCACACACGTCATGTCCACCTCTAGGCAGTTTGCCACACTGAACTAATTTTATTAGAACAAGGCACTTTACTGCCATCTACCCCCCAAAAGTTATCATAAATATTTGAATCTGCGAAGTCTACCACGGGAGTGGCCCCTCTAGGCTGGCAGCTCGCAGCTCGCATGGTGGCTGTCTGCAGCAGTGCTTAGTCTGCCCTTGTCCTCGGCAGAGGACCGTGTATATGGTGAGAAAAATAAATACTTCAAAAATACACCAAATCAGAAATTGGAAGTTTAGCCTGGAATTAACCCCTGGAGGGCAGGCCCCTTGTCATACAGGCTTCTCCCGCTAAATGAGTGTCCTGGGAACGCATTGGTGTCAGTGGTCCAGCTGGTGTTGTGAGAGGCTGTGTTCAGCTTCAGTGATTTTTTTTTTAAGACTCTTTCAACACACTTGCCCATTTCATGATGGGAGATATACAAGTACACTTGCCCACACTGCACTGAGTGTTCGGCAGTTTTTGACCCAAAATGGCATGATCCCCATGCCTCACCCTCCCTCGTCACCTGATCTCGCCCCAAGTGACTTCTTTGTTTCCGCGGATGAAAAAAGCCCTCAAAGGGAACTGTTTTTTGCTGATTTGGAAGAAGAAGGAGAAGGAGAAAGAAGGAAGAAGGAGAAGAAAAATGCAGAAGCAACAAGTTCAAAAACGATTTTGAGAAGTGGAAGAAACACCTCAACAGGTATATTACATCGAACGGAGAGCACTTTGAAGGAGACTGAAGTTTACATATGTAAGAATAAATACACAATTTTTTATAAATAAATTCTGATTTTTTGGGCCCCCTTTGTCCTATAAAATTATACAACGAGACCATCTTCATAAGCGAAGACTATCATATATGGTTTCAATTTGACAAAATGCTATGAGACAGAAACATCGGGCTATAAACTTTTGTGAGTTTGACTGTAATCATTATTTTTAATATCTGTTATTTAATAAAAGCCGCTGAGAACCTGTCAGATACAGAATTAATGGGTTGAAATTGACCTAAATAAGTCCACATGTTCAAAATCCTGTTTCCCAAAGAGACCATCCTTAAATCGCCTACAATAAACAAGTATCTATCTTTTTAAAATAAAGATTAACAATTCATATTATAAGGAAATCTTCCTTATAGTTAATTTAAATCCATAGTGCTTAAAATTTAACCTCTTTTCTCTTGTTCTCTCAATGTGAGAATGAACAGACCTACAGTGCGTAGAATGTGGCAAGCGCCCTGTAGGTAAAGATTTTAAGTTCATGCAGAGCCCTTTTTATTAATGTAGTGAAGATATTTTCAGGCTTCTTGCATATGGCATGTTACACTATTAACTTCCTGTAGGAAAATATGGGTGACTAATCAAGTAATTGATTACCGAATCTCTTAAAAAATATGGCAAGGGCAGAACATAATCTTAGGTTCTTTTTAAAAACATATGCTACACAGGTACACGATTTGACAAGGAGGCAGGAACATTGTAACCAACACTATTTCAAATATGAATACAATGGTTTTTCAAGGTAAGTAAAAGAGTGTTTAAGACAAGGGCCTTCACTCTTTGTGCGGAGATAATCACTCAACAATTACATGTTGGAAACGATGTCACAAAAGTGTTGCCTAAAACAAAATCCTTTTAGGGGAAACTGGTAAAAATAAAATCTGTTTTCAGATCAATAGAGTTTAAGTTGCTATTAAGTTAATGACATAAAGGAAAATAAACTGATTTTGAGGACACATTTAATGTTAATTCAAGTGCCTCTTGCTATATCCTCAAAGTAATTTAAGCTATAAAATTGCCTGTTGACAATCTATTTTTATAAACCTCTTGTCAAGAAAGATTTGCATTACTCGTAACTTCGATCTGTTTTTTTTTTTTAAGATTTTATTTATTTATTTTTAGGGGAAGGGGAAGAGAGGGATAAAGAGGGAGAGAGAAACATCAGTGTGCGGTTGCCTCTCGCAAGCCCCCAGCTGGGGACCTGGCCTGCAACCCAGGCATGTGCCCTGACTGGGAATCGAACTGGTGACCCTTTGGTTTGCAGGCCGGTGGTCATTCCACTGGGCCATGCCAGCCAGGGCTCAATTTAGTTTTTATTTAAACAATAAAATTAGTGTTTGTGATATTACTGTCATTTATCCCCCAAACTGAGTTAGATTTAACAACATATTTCACTGACTTATTGCCATGCTGTTTCTTCCTGAATAACACGCCTTTAGGTATTTATTTATGAATAAAATATGTCTTTTAGTATTTCTTTCAAGTGAGGGTAGTAAACTCTGTGTCATTGTTTGTCTTTAAACTTTTTCCTTACACCCTCTTCCTTAAATGTTGTACTTTAAATGTTATTTCTGTTGCAGTTTGAAGTTATTACTCCGCCCTGCTAGGCTTCTCTAGGACTGGTGAGGGTGTGCTATCAGTCTGATCATTCCTGTGTAAACAAGGCACTTGTTTCTCATTCATCACTATTTGGTTCCAAAGTTTTCTCTTTGCTCCTGATGTTCTTCAGTCCCACGACAAACTCTCTTTCATTCAAGAAATGTCACAGCCATCATTTCAATTATTTTGTCTTCCCAATGAACATGATGTCAGAGTTTCTTCATTTTAATACCCCACCCTCTTTTTCTCTCTCTCTCTTTCTGCTGCATTTTGCATGCTTCGATTTTCCTATTCCCCTATTTTCAGTTGTCTAGTCTCTTTAAAACCTTTCTAGCATCGTTTTATTTCAATGACTGTGTTATTTTATTTGAAAACCCTTTTGGGTTTATACTTGTGGAAGCAGGGAACTTAGGATTCTATATTAAGTCTTGATGAAATAATGCTATTATATTGAAGTAGTAATTCCAGAGAGGAAAGCCCTATGAGTACTCTATGAGATGCAGGGGAGCAAGGATGTCTCATTGTCTGAGTAAACCTACTACCTAGTGGACAGCCTGGCCAGTCTTATATTCTCAATATCGTTTTTCAGTGATGGGTTAAATGTAAACCAGCTTTGCAGTGAATTTTGTAGCATGATAGAATGATGGTGTAACATACTTTAGCTTAATATCTGTTTTGTGTTCAATGTAGAAATAGTATATGAGGCTGTCTTTACCAATTGTCAGGAGTTCAAGTACAGTGACTTTCAGGCCGGTAGCATTAAGAAACACCTGGGGAGAACGTGAAAACGCAGAGTCACCGCATCGACCCCAGAGCTCATGATTCAGGAGGTCTGGGAAAAAGATCTAGAAATCTGTGCTTTCACCAGCTGTGCGGTCTGGACTCTGGGAGCCCAGGAGCACCCGTGGGCAAGAGAGTTGCTTGAGCACAGTCAGACTTGGAAAGAGCAGCGACAGGCGCACCAGCGTCACCTGCCCGACGTGGTCCGCAAAGCGGGCCGTGGAGACGGGTGCAGAAGAAGCATTTCGGAAGGAGGGCGCGAACGCTGAGCAGCAGGAGGCAGGCTCGAGAAAGGCTGATCCCGGCCTCTGCATGGAGTGTCCCGTCAAAGCCGGGTCATTGAAAAAATAGGGAAACGACACGTTTGGTCACTCGCTCTAGTGACAAGTGGCGTTACAACACGCAGCGCTCTTTTTCTTTGCAGAGCGTTTCTTTACTAATTAAAATGGGCACAAAAGGTTAATATTGGGTCTGTTTTCTTGTGGGTTTTTAAAAAAGCTTTGCATTGAATTTTGTTGCATGATAGAATGATACTGTAATATAATTTAGCTTAATATCTATTTTGTGTTAGATGACAGTTTTATTAAGCAGAACCAATAATCATCATTATTTAGAGTCATAACGACCCATTATAAATGGTCTCATTTTCCATAATTTTAATTCTACCTCTTAGAGTATGCCTTTCTAGAATTGCTAAAATGGTTACACTTGGTTTCTTTTATAAATATAATTTTTACAGTCACTCTGGAAACATAAATCATCGACTCGTTAGTATTACTATTCTATATATCTAATAGAAAACTATTTTACTGTCTTGATTTCCCTTCATTAAACTTAAAGACTGGCAAATTTCAGGAAATAAAATGACCGTTCTTTAAGTATCGTAGCCTTACAGCTGAGATGAGGAGCCTTTTCTTTCTGGGATGCCACCTTTCTGATCCCCATGCTTCTCTTCTTCAGTCGAATTCATTGGGGTGACGGTGGTTCACAAAGCCACACAGGTTTCCAGTGTACAACTCCATGAAACGTCATCTGCACAAAGCGAAGGCTCTTTCTGCCCCACTTCCCCGCCCCCCTTTGCCCACCCCCGTCTACCCCCTCTTTCCCCCTGGCTGTCACCACACCTGTTACTGAACCCCTCACCCATTTTCCTCCATCCCCCCCCAGCCCCCTCTCCTCTGGCAGCTGTCAGTCTGTTCCACGTGTCCGTGCCTCTGTCTTTATTTTGTCCATGGGTTTAGTCTGTTCATTAGATTCCACATGTAAATGAGACTGTATGGTATTACTCTTTCTCTGACTGGCTTATTTCACTTGCATAATGATCCCCAGGTCCATCCCTGCTGTCAGAAAGGGTAAGGTTTTCTTCTTTTCTAACGGCCGAGTAGTAGTCCATTGCGTAAATGTGCCATAGCGTTTTTATCCACTGATGGACACTGGGGCTGTTTCCAGACCTTGGCTATTGTAAATGAAGCTGCAATGAACATAGGGGTGCGTATATTCTTTCAAATCAGTGTTTGGTGTTTCTTAGGCTATATTCCCAAAAGTGGGATTGTGGGATCATAGGCAGTTCCATTTTTAGCTTTTTGAGGAAACTCCATACTGCTTTCCACAGTGGCGACACCAGTCTGCATTCCCACCCACAGTGCACAAGGGTCCCCTCTTCTCCACATCCTCGCCAGCACTTGTTGGCTGATTTATTGATGACAGCCATTCTGGCAGGTGTGAAGTGGTACCTCACTGTGGTTTTAATTTGCATCTCTCTGGTGATTGGTGACATGGAGTGTCTTTATGTCCCCTTTGAAACGGGTAGGGATTAGCAGTCAGATTTGACCAAAAAAAAAAAAAAAGGACTTATCTCCAATAGCCTCTAGAACAACTGGATTTCCAATCCCCTTTTAATGATATCAACAAACTAAGGTGGTTTTATATTTATCAGGCATTTGCGCTTAAAGTGAGTAAATTTAGACAACAGTCACATTGTGGTTTTGGTCCTAACGGCTGTGATGAGAGATTGGAGTTTGGATGAGGGAGATACGTTACCAGTTCGTGGAGACTTCAGGGCAGAGGGGATGTTAGTGGTCCCCAATCTTAAGACTCTTTTAAATAACATCAACTCTCTGTTTAAGGATAGCCAGTTTACAGGGCGTTCTCAAGTGCATCCTTTCATATAGGACCACACCGTTTCTCTCAGAGGAGCTTTGTGATTTTTCTAAATGTGCATCGAGGGGGCGAATCGTTAGAGAAATTAAGTGACGCCCAAGCCAGTGGCCCGGTTGGAGTGGAGGCAGATCTCTTTCTTCCACATCAGAGCCTCGACAGTCAGTGCACATCCCAAAGGCTCTGGGTGCCCGAGAACAGAGGCGGAAGGTCAAAGAAGTTCAAAAACTGGAGGGTGAAGGTCGTCTCAGATGCAGACTTCCCAGCTTTAGGGCATTGTCCAGGGACCAGCGTGCAACAACGACTCGGAATTCAAGGCCAGCCGGCCCCTTTCAGCTTCTGCCATGGGCACGATAGGTGGCGCCTGCCGCTTTGAGTAATAAGACTATTTCATCTGTACGTGATTAAATGGAACAGTCTTCTGTAAAATTTGTGCTCGGATGAACTGGAGATGTGTTCTCAAGTGTTCAAGGGTACCGTGGGAAGAAACCCAATCCATTCGCGAATGCGAACATGGATTATAACCTCTGGTGCCATGGTATAAGTTGGTGTTTTACTTTCTACTGATTATTTATTTATTCACTGTGCAATCAGTGAGTGCCAGAACTGCATTAGGCACTGAGGTCACAAAGGGAAAGACGCCATCTCTGACCTTACAAAGGTCCTATTCTGGTTGGGAAGAAAACCACTGACAACACGGAAGGTAACGTGATAGAATGCGTGGCAGGTCGCAGGCATGCAGAGAAAGGGCCTTTGAACCACACTTCTAGCTATTTTCTGGAATAATCCTTTCGCTGTGCTTCATGTGCATGCAGGCATACCAGTGACTGCCCGTTTATATGTCTGTGTAGATAGTAGGTGGCTTTTCTCTGAATTGCTAGCTAATTTGTAAACAAAATAACACCCCCAATTCTGTTCAAACAGGAAAATCTCACAGAGAATGGTAAATTAGCATCCTCGCCTCGGGCTTGAGGCAGGTGGTTTAATACCATGGAACTGGGTTATATTTACAGGGGTCTTGATAAGCCATGCTGACAATGGCATTTTTAAAAGTCTTGGACAAACTGATGAAAGAAATGCTTTTATTTTTAGCCAAACAGATGTTTAGTTTCTGGGTTATAAGAATCCCCTAAAACATTACAATCACTAGGGCTGCTGGAACTACCCAAGAATTCTGCCAATCTAGCAAAGTCTTTAAGATAAGGCTGAAATGACTGAGAAAATAGGGTATTTCAGCCAATGGGTCCTGCGTCTTTAAAACTCTTGGGCACAAGCTACATTCATCTGAAAGTCCACGTTCTTCCGCTTGAGATTTTAAGTCAAGTCGTTACAGCCATTGGTTACTATATAAATAATACAAATCATGGATTCTACCAAGTTCTTTGGTAACAGTTATATTTACTTTATTTTAAATAAATTTTTTTTTAAAGATCCCGGGCTTTGGAGGAAGTTCTTGTAGCCCAAGTCTGAAGGCTTCACTCTCTTTGACCTTGGAGAAGCACTTGGATTAACACAAGATCTAGTTTCTTATCAAGAAAATAAAGTTAACCCCTACCAGCCGCGTAGTCCTAATGTTAGTTCAAACACAACGCGTTACATAAGGGACCGGACCAGCGCCTGCCAGAGGGTCCTTTCTGCGTCCAGGACAACCTGCTCTGGGCGAGGCTTTCACCAATGAACGCCCTTCTCACAACACTCTACCGGAGGCAGCCAGCCCAAAATAAATAAATAATGGTTCCCACTCCCCGTGGGCATTCTGTGGGGGTATCAGAGGCTGGCCCATATGAAGCAACCACTCAAAATATCACGTGGGTTGTGTTTCTCCGCTGCAGAAAGGCTGCATGCAACATGCTAAGCACTTCCCCCTTGTTTCCTCCTAGTCAGAGGGTGAAGGGAGGCCGGGCACTCCGCTTCTGACGCGCAGGTGCACTGACGGCGTCCCGGGGTGTGAGGGGAGAGGCCGGGGGTGCTCTCTGAAACTCGGCAAGGTGCAGCACCACCGCCCTATCCGAACGACCGGACTAAGCGGAGATCCGTTAGTTGACACCTTTCTCAGAGTCAGGCGGAACGGGTCAGACTTGGGAGCAGACATGCGCGACCAGGGTAGGCGATCTCCCTCATGCCCTCGTTTCAGTCTGGTTGACTTTTCACTCCCTGGATCTTTGTTTTGTGCTCCTCTGCACTCACTGGCTGCGGCTGCGACTCCCACCAGAGGACCAGATGAGAGCGTGTGAATGAATTCACACCGCCCTCTTCCACGGCAGACACAACACAGTTCTGCAGATTTGTTACCAATGGGTCGTAGTGCCACCTTCACATGCAAATGACAGCACTTCTATGGCACTGTTTCCTGTGTGAGTAACAGAGATCACAAGGAGACAGGGCAAGACAACATCATTCTTGGGCCATTGTCTTATTCATAGATTAAAGTATAATGGTGTTTTCCGTGGATTTACGGGCTGACACCTTAGTTACTTGTGTTATTTGCTTCTTTTATGCTCAGTCTCCCCTTAGAGCTGGCATAACTATTTTTTTCTTTAGTATTCTTTCCCTTGGTGGATGGCTTATTTTCTCTAAGTGGCAGAATACATTATTATTATTATTATTATTATTATTATTATTATTATTGCTGCGAGAATGCTGCGTATTTACCTAATTACTCTTCAGAGCACGCTGGAAGACAATGCAGGTGAACAAATGGATGAATGCTGAAAAGGGGCTACTGAAAATTATAGTATTTCTAGAAGTCTCAGTGACCGTTTTATTCTTACCTTCTCATATTTTTCCTCTAGGTTACTTTTTTTCCCATGACAGTTTTTCAAGCTTATAGCTGGTAATTTATTTTCTTCCTGTTTGAAAAAATATTCCAGGAGTGTGCAAGTGCTCAGATAAATATTACCTATTAAAAACTCATGAATATAAGATGTATTCATGTATTAAGATGTGTTAATATACATCTTTATTGTTTGGAATGAAGAAATATCTGACACACTAGTTTTAGATCATGGCTTTCCGTTCATATACAAGGTTAAAGAATTTCACATCAAATATTTTGCTAATTCAAAAACTGAGTAACAGAAGTCAATTAAAGAGTGCAGGCCCGCCCACGTAGGAAGACAGAGGAGAATCTCATGGGTCCTGTCTGGCCGTCAGTCAGCCATCACCGTGTGGTTATGGAGAGTCCAACTTTGTGCCAGGGATTTCTGTAGATAGAAAGGTGCTCCTCTATGCTCCCGAAACCTGCTCTAGTAAGACAGGAAGAGGATGTGGGTGCAGAATCATTAACACGACGTCCTCAGGCCTGTTACAGGCATACGCAGAGTCGCCCGTTAGCCCGAAGGGTAGCCCAGCCGGGCAGGCAGGGTGCGTTATTTCTCTTCCAGTTCGAAAGGCACTCTGATTGCCGCCATGTACACTGGTCGACTTTTGTGTTGGGCTGGTTAACCTTTGAATGGGTCGAAGCCCTTGTCTGAAAAGAGGATGCGTGACAAAAACATGATGGATGACAGAATAACGGGTCACATGGGATTAATCATTCATTAAAAAAGAAGAAGAAGAAGGAGAAGAAAAGATTTGAAAAGTGGAATTCCATCCTAAAATAGAGGTGACTGCAAAATCAGTCACCTGCTCGGGATGCTCAAGGGCGTCAGCCCGGCGTTGACAGTCTGGTTCACGGCTCTTTACCTGTTCGCATCGTTCCTTTAGGGGAAATTTGACGACGACATCGCACAAATGCGTTGCCACTTTCAAAGCTGCTTGTTAGCATTTTCGTAAAGTGGAAATCAGTTCTGGCGTTTTGGATAAATGTTCCAAAAATCTTCCCTGCCAGACATCTCATTAAGTGGGAAGCCTCGATAGACTAATATGGAAAAGCAATTTTAAATTGAAGTTGGATTCGCAACATGGCGATTTTTGTAAATAAGGCTTGGAAAGCCTTCTGTGTTTTTTATGGGTTTAATTTTACTGTTGGAGTTGTGTGCTTCTCCCTGTCTACTGTGCCCAGCACTGTCACCCGGCCCCCGCCCATCACTCCTTTTCAAAGAGAGGGGGCTATAAACCAGTGTTATGAAACCACTCCATAATTACAGAAGACAATGGACACAGTGACTGTTCCTGAAAGGATTATTTATGTCCCCATGTAAATATTCTCTGGTACATTAAATGCACCTTCCTCCCTAATGTGACCGTGCTTTTTAATGGTAACATTATAGCCCTTCTTTTAAATATAACATTATAATAACAGTCTGCCTATTACAGTTATGACTCTTTTGCTAAAATGGGCCCCTGAGAGCACGGTTGGTGTGGTCTTCCTCGTATACGCTTGGCATCCAACCCCAACACGGACGTGTCGTGATTCATATTTTGGGAGATGTGAACGGCATGATATCAGTATTTGATAATTGCTGATACCTCATTGTTTGTTTATAAATATGGCTTTCAATGTGATTGTCCTAGTCTGACATCCTTGCCGTCTGAGACTGGATGGGGTGACCCTGGGTCGTTCCCTTCTCTAACTGGACTGCCTTTGCCTTGGGTGTGTACACACCTTCTCTTGGTTGAACTCCAGAAGTAGCCGTCTTGCCACTTAGTTGGCAGAAGTCGAATTCCACCCGCTCCCCACGTCTGACTTCACTCCCCTGGTGACCTTTCCAGCCCTGGCCTCCGACTGCGTTGCCCGAGCACCCTTCAGTGCCCGCCTTCACTCCATCGTGAGCCCACATTCCAGGGCCACTTTCCCTGGACGGGCTGGGTTCTGGGAGTAGTTGCAAGAAATGGATGCTTTCCATTTCTCTCCCTGGGCACCTCACAGAAGGTGTTCTGTAGGCGCCGTTGGGTAAATGCTCTGTGACTGGGCAGATGAGGGTCGCTCTGGTCCTCCAAGTGTGTCCGCGCTTGGGCAGGCAGGGGGAGGGGGGCATCCTACACATTTTGAGATGACGCCCTTTGAAAATCAAGATGGGCGCTTTAGGGAGGTTTCTCCACCTGCCTGCCCGTTCATGGAAGTTACCTGAGGCGTGTTTTTAAAGTAAAGATGTTGGAGTCCGAATTTCCAAAGAGCGCTAGAGAACCTTTATTTGTTAAAGTGATTGCTCTCATCGATTCTCACATTCAGGCAGGCTTGGAAGGGTCTCTCAGGACAGCAGTTAGTCTCTGGAGACCAGCTGGCAGCTCGGTGTGGGGGGCTGGGCCGTGTGACCCTGAGCTCATTCCCTGACATGTAGTCTGGGGTGCTGTAGTCCAGAAGGAGGTCACTGTGGATATAGGTGATTGACTTGAGATTTATTCCAGTGGAGAGATAGGAAGAGTTTGGGGATAGATGATGTCATCCAAGTGTCACTGGGTATAAAGTTGTGGCCAACTTTCAAGGATGCCAACGCAGATCCTGCTGTAACCCCTAAGTCTGTGTATTCATGTCACTGCTCTTTCTTGCACACCTACTATGTGCCGGCTGTAGTTTTAGGTGTTGAGAAGACAGCCACAGCATAAAACATGGTCTCTGCCTCCTTTCAGCTAATTCGACTGAAAACTCCAAAACGGCTTTCCCCGCCCTCTGAAGGGGTAACAGCTCAGTTCCCATTACCAGGCACTGCATCGCACTTTAGGGGACCCATGCGTGTCCTTGACTGGGGAGCTTATTCTAGGCAGAACCCTGAATTTCCAGCTGCTGAATGCACCACCATTTTTAGTGGAAATACATTAGTTTTCTTATTTTCTCCTTAAACTTGGCATTTTCTTCTCTCTTTCATAATCCTGTACATATTTGAAGTTGCAGAGGCAGGACAGTGGCGTTAGGAGAAGAGTTCCAATCACATGCTGTGACATTAGATGAGATACGACATAGAGTGTCACAGTGACTGGCACTTGGCACATCTGGACGCCACAACCACTGTGTAATTCATCTGCATTTCATAGGGGTTTGAGGTGGGTAGGACAGCCTGTAAGTACACACTTACGGTAACAGGGAAGTATTTGTAAACACCGAACTTTTCAGTACACCTGATGTTTCCATGGCCTGTGTCGGGTTAACACGACATCCCGGGACAGGCGCTGTTCTCTGCTACTTCTGTTTTTTTAAAAAAAAATTGTGTGGTACTCAAGGCTTCGATTTTTTGGCATTTCATTTCTCTATTGTATAACTCCCATTTCAAAATACAGACGTATAGTTAAATTGTTACATTTTCACAAGGAAATCCTTTAAAGACAAAGTCTGCTAAATTAAATCTGAGGACAAGAAAAGACCCTATTGAAATAAGTTCAGTTTAATGACAGAACTCTGCACACACAAAAATTGAAAAGAAAAAAAAAAGTAAGTTTGAGGATTTTGTGTGGTTAAGTAGGAACAGTTTTATAGGTGTGGATGCTTGGGAAGATGAAGGAATCTTCCACAAGAGCCAGGGAGGCCATGGTGATCTCTGTGGGTGGATTTCCAAAGACGAGAGAAATGACCGGTCGCTAAGTGGGAATTAAAAATCAAAGACTCTTATGTAGACACAGACCCACAGAAAGCACATTGAACTACCTTGCTTTGGGGTCTAAAATTCCGCTGATAGTCACTAAAATAAAACACCCAGAAAGGAGTCTTTATTAGCAGTAGCTCAAATGTCCACGGAGCGATGCACTTGACCCATGAAAGTGAAAAGCCAGGATGTCCAAATAAATGCCCTCCCTTTTTATTTATCAGAGCGCAGGAGATTCTTCCCCATCCCCACGCTGACACTGCAAGAGTTAAAGCGTTCACTAGCCTCCTTTATTGCTCACAGGTTCCTGGGATCTTTGGGAACGGACTTCAAATGCAAACATATTTTTAAAATGAGTAGATCAAAAAGAGAAGTTGCCTCTCTCCCTGCCGGTTTCCCTAGCGCCACGCGTCTGTATTTACCGTTGTAATTAGGATAATCCCCAGCCCTACTCCACCATCCCCCGTGCCTGTTCATGGTGCCGAAGTCCACAGCATTTGCACACACCGGGGCACTTCTGCATTCCGGGGTGGGAAGTGCCGGGGTTTTTTCTGACAGAAATAGTAACATAAGATGGTGTGGTGTTGGGTTTTTTTGGGGGGTTTTTTTGGCCTAAATTTTAGCGGGAGATATTTCTGTATTTTGTATATCAGCTTTCTGGTAGTTTGTTTCCGAGGCCTCCGGTGATCGATGGTGAAGGTGAGCTAAGCCCTTGAGCTTCATGTCTCAAGTATCATGCATGCACTTAGTGAGTGTGAATCCGTTCATTGGGACTTGGGGTTTTTTCCATTTTCCTGGAATTTTCGAAAATTCCAGGAGAAATAAAAATTTCGGCTTCAAAGTAGCAAATTGAATTTCTGAGTGATTTTTCCTGAGGTAATTATTAATGGTTTGGGAGGAAAGAGTCAAGTGGCTTAGCTATGTTAACTTGCTTTATTTTGAATGTCTTTTAGTTTTTGTTTAAAATATAATGTTTAACATGGGGAAAATAATGGCAATCTCTAGCACAAGCATGAAGTATGCCAACCATTTTAGCTTTAGAAAGAAATGTTTTTAAAGGAATTAGAGACGTGAGAGAGAAAGAGAGACAAATATTTATCCATTTCCCTTAGTGTGTTCAAAATGTAACGATTCTCCCTGTCTAGAAATTGTTACACGTAGCTTTAATCTCTCCTACTACAATGAAACTTCATTTTCTTTTTTATGTCTTGGAGGGCAGAAGGCCCCAGGGGTGTAAGAGAAGTTAAGGAATAACTACCTCAACAACCATGATTGGGTAGTTTCGACACAACTACAAAATGAAAGCTATTCCACTTGTTCAATAGCCCTTAAACTTCGGAAATAGTGTCCAGTAGTGGAAAATTAAAAAAAAAACAAAAACAAAAAACCCCCTCAAAACACACACACACACACACACACACACACACACACACACACACACACCCCAAAAAGCCCTGCCTTGTTTTCCAGAGGAAAAGGATCATGACTCTGTCGATCCATGATAGATTACGTCAATTGTATTTCTTTCAAAAGCTTTTAAAAACAAAAGAGTTTAAAAGAAGGCATTTGCCATCATTATGGCGTGCGTGACCCGTGACACCAAAGCCACGGATCCCCACGCTCCTCCTGCTGTCTTAAAAATCTCTTGACTATTTCTGACACTGTTTTTATCCCGCCCACACCCCCGTAACCATCACTCGAATTGCGAAGATAGTCTCACTGCGTCCTGTCTTCCCGAGGGCTCGTCTTGTCTGTTGGAGATGAGACCATGTATCAGAAGTCCCTTCGAGCTTTTGTCGCCTTCAGGCTGGTGGGAAATCAGATCCCAATTACAGAAAAACACCCCGTCTGTCTGTAAGATCTGTCTCAGGCTTCTTCGTGGAAGCGCTTGTGCTCGAAATGGCTTAGAGAAGGCCGTTCAACATCACGTCTCTTCTGAGGAACTTACTGAAGTGCATTCGCTGTTTCCTCTGCTCTTTAAAGTCCTGGGAAGTGCTGGAGAGTACGTCGGCGTAAACAAATGTGTCCCTTGATTGTACCCCGTGTTTTGTCCTTCAAATGCATAAACAAGTGGATTTTTCTCACCTTTATAGCCCATGATGGCTCCATCGCCTCCTCACTTAAAAATATACAGGACATGAAACTATTAATATTGACAAACTATTTCTAACATACAACCTTCCCAAAGTTCCTAAAAAAATACATGAAATTTACCCAATATATTCACTATTTACTAAAGCTTTATTGCAAACATTTAATTGATATAAGCATAGTAACATTGCCTAGAAATTATTAAACAGGGATGAAATACACATATTGTTCTATACTATTTAGAGAAACGTATTATGGAGAAGTCATTCTTCCTTTTTGATTTTTTCCAAATCAATAATTGAATAAATCCTGAGCACTAGCAGATTTGGGGGCAAGGACTTTCTCTTCATTTCACAATTCAGTCGATATAAATTATGCCATTTCTGAGTTAAGATTCCTTTGGTAACCGTCTCTTATCTAATACTAATGAAACCTGTTTTCTAACTCTGTCAAATAGACTTTGCCATTTTCTTTTTTACGTTCCTGATTTGAAATATCAGCTAATTGCAACACTACCTTTTCTATGAATTGGGTAGGTCCTATGTTTTCTTTGTAATTTAATAACCAATTTAAATGAATTTATTTTGGAATCACATGGAATTAGTCTAAATGATCTTTTCTTAAGGAGAGTTCAGTTTAAATAACAAAATTTAATTTCATACATGTACCTCTATCTACCCATTCAATTAGCTGATACCAGTAGCCCAATATATGAACTAATAAGTGAGCTATTACTAATTTGAAAGTAGAAAAGTCAACATCACTTCCTGGTCTAATTATTAATGATACTGTTGTATGTTTTACCAGTTTCTATACATAAAGCTACATAAGGCAAAGTAAAGTTGCAGATAAAGCTGTTTGTTAGACAATTACATGTGGTTCCTCCCAAATCATTCAACAGCTACTCAGAAAACTGCTATGTTAATTGAATATCATTTTTCAATGATAATTATCACTATTACATCTAAAATTATTGCATGGATGGGTAGATTAGGTCTCTGGTTGCCTACTGAAGAACCTTCATCTATAAATTTATGAGTATATTTTAATACGAACTCCATATTTTAAAGGCATGAGGGCAAAGGAGTTGCTATCCTGGTCTATGGATTTGGGGAGTTCTTTTCCTTCTCCACCAAAAGAAGTGATTTTTTTGGAGGTCAAGTCCAAAGCATGTGCTGTGTAAGATTCCCAGAGCTGTCTGGCCCTGAGACTCATCCAGATGTCTATTTATACATTTATTTGTGAGAAATTCTAGTCTGGGGGACCCCACCATCTGCTGTGAGCCCCTATCTTTAAGGCATCCCGGATTCCTCTTGGCTGATGAGAGATACACTTTTGAACAACCCTTAGTGCCAGTGGCTAGCTGTTGAACTGCCAACACTTCCCGGAAGCTGGAACACACCAGTGGTATCTACACGTGCAATGGGACCAAACATGGACAGTCGGAATGGATGCGGACACTGAATGGATGGGAACACAGCTCTCGAATTCAGTCTGGCAAAGGCATCGGGAACCTCGAAATGCTTGTATCGTTTGAGGCGGCCAGTTCTAAGTCTGAGGATCCGTCATGAGGGAAAACTAGAATACTGACTGCAGGTTGTACCGAGATGTGTTTATGACGGTGATGTGTGTAATATTAAAATAGGGGGCTAACTTGTCCAACAAAATGGAACCAGGTAAATCAATAATAATGTGCACATATGAGGAAAAGGAGTTACAAATAGTTAAAATTCTATGACTGTTCCTAATATGGAAAATGCTTTTAAATAAATGAAAATTGACCAATAAAAAAAAACTATTACAGAGGATAACACCGATTTATGAGGAATCATATCTGCATGCTCATGAGAATCTCTACTTGTACTTCCACATCTTTCTATCTATGTTTAAAACGCATAACAGCCTTTAAGGGGATTATGAGATAGCCTGTTTGTTCTTTAAAACACTTTGACACATTTGTACAATTGCATACAATGAAATTATTTTTATAATAACAAAAGCTGTATTAAAAAATAGAGAGCCCCTGGTAGCATAGAAAAGGGGTGACTCCGTCAGCTGATGCATCTCAGACTGAGAAGCACAAAACCACTCTCAGGTCGTCCCCACAGACAGAAGCATCCCCCACTTCCTCAGGCGTGACAGATGGGGGGATGCATGACAACATGGTTTGTACAATTATCAATCATTGAGGCACTTGGCTTAATCTACATTAAAATTTCCAATACTTCCCTTTTGTCAAGTGTCAAACACTAAGGGTAGGTTGTGAGTTTTTCTAAAATCCCAAAGATGGGAAAATTGTAACTAACACACAGTGGTAAAATCACATATGTAGTAAGACCTTTGGAACTCACCCAATATAGTATAAATTTTTTTTTTCCTGTGAAGATCAGTTTTAGTGTACACTTTAAATGCCTTTTTACAAACAATATTAGCTTTGGAGAACTGCATTTATAATGCCTGGAGACTAACTGGAGTTCATTGGATGCATTTAGGGAATTTGAAAGCCACGTCTTAGAGTTGTCTTGGGACCTTTTCTTGGTACTAACAATTATGTTTTGTTAGCACCAATATAATGCTCCCAAGCTGATAACTACAGACATGGCAGCAGGGGGATGGTCCCACTGGTCAATTTCATCTCAAGGAGAGGTCTGCGGAGGAACCATGGTGCCAGGAGGTGATTTTTGTTCATGGGAAATGCCACAGTGAACACCTTTGGCTCAGCACTTCTTCACTGAATAAATATAGGTATGGAAAGTGTTTATGAATGAGTTGCATTGAGTTAATGTGTATGAAGTCTTCTCTGCACCAGGAGCACGGGAGCAGTGCTCTGTACGTCACAGGCACAAGTTGAAAAGAATGCCGAATGAATGAGTAAGTGACACGCATTGAATGAGCCTGAATCTCCCAGCCCCCACGCACCCCTGTTTCTTTCTTAACTCACAGCCAAGCCAAAAATTTAGGTCTGCTAGGTGGCCTGGAAAATGTCACGTTAAAAACAGCACAAAACAAGCAGAGCATACTTATCAGTGTACAAGCCAATGATGCTAAATTTATTCTGATTAACAAAATTTTTAAATTTTCAGAGTGAAGTAAATTCAAATTGTAGGCAGAATGGTATGATTTTTAAATTTAAGTCTCAGGACAGTGGCAGTTTTTATGGGTACCCTACGTTTTCAGGATTGCAATACAATTACTGGTAGGCCCCCACATTTGTACTACTGAGAGCTTCAGTCACGATGTATTTGCATGAAGAATGCAAATTTTATTTTTGCCATAGTGATGTGACTTTCATCACATGTGCCTATTACATTTTTAATGGATGCTTAGCAACAGAATCTATAGCTTTTGTATGGTAATGTCTATTTTAGGAAAAGAATCACATTCATCAAGAGTTTGAAAAAAAATGTTTTTTATATTGATTGATGCTCATTAATTGTTTACCAAGATATTTAAAGACCCCCATCTTCTGAATAAATCATTTGCAAAATCATAGGGAAATAAAGCAAAATTGAGGGGACTAGCATTTAACAAATGCTTTGTGATTTGAATTTTATGTGTATTTTACATACATGGTTTTATGGATAGCAGGAACTGAATAATGTGTTTACGTTTGGGTAGAATTTTCACCCATAAGCCAAGTAAGAAACTAATACTGTGATATCTTTACTTGGACTAATTTGAAGATGACATTGTATTTGTTTGAACATGATTTTAAAGCATCGAACCTCCCACTAATACTAAGTATGAATTTTATTGAAAACTACAAATACAAACCAATTGAAATGCTGATCACTTAAAAAAAAAACGATAGGGGAGGAGGAAGGAAATGAGAAATTGTTTTATTTCCCAGTCAATATGCTGTTGCTGATTAAAGAAAAATAGATTCCATTGTATGTTACAAAAGACGATGGCATCAAAGTGTCCTCCTGGCAGCAAGCTAGCAACACAAACCACACACACACACACACACAAAAGGAGCTGCATTATAAATACGATACATCGAAACAGTAATTTTTCAATGCTATTTAAATACTATGGACATTTTAAATTCAAAGATAAGCAGAATCAGCAGATAGTGGCAGTTTTAAATTTGCTAAAAATCAATAGAAGGGCAGTAAAATGCAATTTTCTTAAACCGGGCTGTAACTTCCAGTGAGCTGACCATTCTTCATTTAACAGGGAGATTTTTTTAATAGGACTTAAGAAAGTGGATCATTTTATTAGTGGTTGAGCAATACCCACATGAAATGCTTTGAAGTAACTGACCTTATATTTTTATTAGCTCGAGAGCTTCTATATACATATTTTATGTTCTTTTCAGAGGTGTAAATGGCATTACATTCTAATTATTATTTGTTTTCCTCCTAATGACCAGTCAGAAATCAGTACGTGGAGTTCCAGGAAGAAGAATCATTTCACGTCGAGTATCAGTTACTCAGCATGCACCCTGCTCTTCCTCACTCCTGGGGAAAGATTTAAATAATGGATGGCGGGTGCCTTTGTAACTAAGTGCTCTTTTTTATGTTTTGTTGTGACTTTGTCACTGTAGAGGAAATATTGTTAGTTAAAGGGTCACAAATCACATCAAGGATTTCATCAGCGCCATATGATGCATCTGTACATCTCTTAATGGGTGGGTGGCTGTCATTCAAGGTTCTTAGGCTTGTGATTCAAATTCGAAATTTAAGAACCAGGAGCATACTGATGAGTTCAGAAAAGACGTAGAATTGTGTGTGTAAAATAAGACCCGGGTGGACATTTTTCCCCCTTTCCTTCTCATTAATGATTGATCTAAAGATTTTTTTTTAAGAGAGATGTATTTGATAGTCATACTCAGTTTTGTGGTTCCCAGTGCAGTGATTAAAAAAAAAAGTGCTTGATAAAATAGTTTCCCTTTTCTCTTGTGTCCAGTCCTCCCTTCCCCTTCAAATGCAGCTGTTACTTAAACCTTCTTTCAAAAGCGAAGACAAAAAAAAAAAAAAAAAAAAAGAAAAAGACAGTTTCTAAAGAGCCAGGAAGCTTTTTGAGCATTAGATTGAAGTCTTCTAAGTGTGGCTTCTAAAACAGGCTCTCTTGCAATAATAATAATAAAAATGAATCTCGGCAAGTTTTATTTTAACAAAAGAGGAGGCTTCCTCCAAGCGCCAGTCACTTTTCTGTCCTCACCTCCCTCACACGTTGCCTGTGTGTGAAAACTCTCCTGTGCGTTCAGCACGCTAGGCTGGTTCAGGTATTGGCATTTATTTGGTGCATTTCTCTTTACTGCCTACACACTGTGCTCTTGTGCCGTCAGGCCCTTTGTCATGGGATGGTGTGTGTGGCTCTTTGGCCGGGACCCTGTCTAGGGGGCACAATGAAAGGCAGCGACACGGAGGCACATTTCGGCAACCTCGTGTCCCAGAGAAAGCGATTTCCCTTTACCAGCGCTCTGTAATGTCCTCTTCCCTCAAAAACACTAGCATGTTAATTTTACCTGCTTTCCGAAGGGCACGGCATGATTATTGACGTGCAGCTGGCTTTATGGCCCCAGGATGCATGAATTATTAGTGTTCCTTGACATTTTAAAATCCCTAAGTCTATAGCCCATAGCTACACTTCCCGTTAGCGATCGTGGGCTTCGCGAGGCCACGCTAGTTCTTGATCAATGATTGTGCAGTAATTCGGAGATGTCAGATTCTCTTGTGGGTTCAAAAAAAAAAAAAGGATCTTGGTTGTTATTTCCGGACTTTACAGGGCAATATCTGAAAATGCTGTAAAGCCCTGTTATGTGTCCTGTGCCTCGAGCACGTCTATCCTGATTTTCGTGAAGAAATTACCGTTGCTCTTCCATCATTGTTTTTAATCATAAAACAATACTACTCAAACATGATTGTTATTAGGTTGCAGTGCCTTTTTCTCAGAGCATTCCCATGAAATATCCTAAGAGCACTGTCCGTGCACAATTGAATGAATATTTATTATGCAAAAAGTCCACCTGATTAAAACGAATAATGAACATATTTGAGTTACAGAAAGGAACGGCATATTTACAAGTCTTCAGTTTTCCAGGAACAACATGATTCTTTTTAGCCTGAGTTTGTAAATGGTATTTGCGTGTCATGGAAAGATACAAGCGTTGGAAGCGATCAAAGATAAAAACATAATTATCAAAGACATCTGCTTTTGTTCAAAGAATTATGATCCTTTTCTTTATATTTGTACTCTCAGTATATTTTGCAATGTGAAAAGCTATTAACTAACCCCTACTAGGACAAAAGCCCCTTTTTCAGGGCCTCTTTCCCAGAGCTGGCTGGACCCCATAAAGCATGGCTGACCCTAATCGTTTTATGAGCCTTTATCCTCAGGACTAGAAAATTCTCAGAAGCGCCCTGAGGGTGCAGAGTCTCTGAGAACTTAGAACAGGACTGGACCCAGCACCCAAGGATGACTTCGAACGTGTGGCAGCCTAACCTAAATGAAACACCCCGCATTACAACCACCCCATTACCGGTAAA
This sequence comes from Mormoops blainvillei, assembly GCA_004026545.1. NCBI lineage: Eukaryota > Metazoa > Chordata > Mammalia > Chiroptera > Mormoopidae > Mormoops > Mormoops blainvillei. The sequence goes on along the minus strand of PVJD01002512.1, from coordinate 45,326 downwards.
AACTCACAGCCCCGACCCCTCGGGGCTGGTGCATTTCTCCCCACCCAGTCCTGCCCCTCCCTTGGGAAAGAGAAAATAAAACCTTGTACTCTCCACCCTTCTCTTTTGTATTCTTTCACAGCCCACGTCGCCGACCACCCTAACAACCCCCAAATGTTGAATCTTCAGGCAAATCACTGCATTCTCAGATGAGGTGTCCGGGCTGAAGGCTTTAAATTGTCAAAGAATCGCAGTGGAAATATAGCGTGTTTCATTTTCCCCGGTTAACACACACTCAGCCCGCACTATCAGCAGGCAGCACTTTAAACGAGGACGCCCATAACGAAACCTGCACGGTGAATTGCCTGTTAGTCTCTGACACTGGATCAGGCAACCAGGTTATGTTGCTAAATTGTGATTTCAGAAGCTCGCCTCCTGCAGATTGACACCCAACTCATCAAAGGACGAATCCCCAAATCCCAGGGATCAGTTCCAGTGATCCTCGTTGGGGACACATTTTCCAGTGTTCTATGGCTGAACCCAATGGCCCATTTTAAGTCCTTGTCTCAACTGATCTTTCTGAAGCATGTGGACCTCTGGGACAATTCCCTGGGCCCTGAAATACCCTTCTCATCCCGTTACCTAACCAATCTTTGTCAACTTTCTTCCTGGGCCCTTCCCTGACCCCACTCCTCAGATTCTATTTTTTTGGTGCTGTTTGCATTTATTTACTCCCAGGACATTTAGGAGGTGTGGATGACGTGCACGGCAGTGTGAAAATTTCCAAGGGCTTCGGCAGTGCCTATGGCCTGGAAGACCTTGACCTCCGGCGGAGCAGCAAGCATGTGTCTTCCATCCCTACTGGGCAGCGTCAGGGCTCCCCTTCTCCTGTCTGTATCCTACCCAAGTAAGCTCGCAGGTCCTCGAGATGCCACCCCCCAGGTGTCCCTACCACCCTCAGCCCTTATTCCCTGCAGCGGTATTTCCAGAGTCTCACCGGGCCTCTTTCTTTGATGTCCTCTAGGCACTCAGTGTGTCCAACATGACATTTTTCTCTGTACCAGTGTGCCTCTAACCTCCAAAAGAAAAAAAAAATCATTGTGTATCTGCTGGATTCTCATCTTAAATATTGCCAATGGCATGAACACTTTCCCAATCTCATCATCTCCGAGTCATCCTGGAATGGGGCTTTCTCTTCCTCTTTTATGTGGAATCTATTTAAAAACAAAACAAAACGAAAATAACTCCGCTTATGTTCCTCAGAAATGACTTCTAAATTATCAGGCCCCATTGCCACTTCCTGATGTCAGCCTTGCAGCTCCTCTCATCTGGATGAATGGCACTGGTGTCACATCCCGTTTCCCTGCCACACAGAGCAGTGGAAATATACGGGGCTTTGGCGTCTTTCAAAATCATTCAAAGGGCGGCTGCAGCACTGACTCGGTCTATGGTCTGGGATCGCTAACTACTCTGGGCGTCAGTTTTCTCATGTGCAACATGAATTACGTGAACATTTCAAATGCGTTGAGAAAAGTGATGTACAGCACAATCCCTGGCATATATTGAACACATACAAATGTTGGTTACCTTTCCACTTCGATTCATCCTGGACAAGACCGTAAGGACGGGCTTCCTATTTGATCATCTCCTCCTGTTGAAAACCCTCACTGACTTCACATCGCTTACAAATCACATTCATGTGCGTGTCGTAGCTCTTGATTTACTTGTCCGGCCTCCTCTCCTGCCTTTGCACGCCCGGCCCCTGTGGATTAAGTTGCACCAGGCTTCTCGCCACTGCTGGGCTCTCCATCCCGGGGAACCCCCTGCGTCTCACCCCTCCACCCCTGCCCCCCGTTTGAAAGGTCTTCTCTTACCCGGTCTCACGGTAAAACGTCAACTCACTTTCAAGACCCGATCCAATAGAACATCTTCTGAACGTCTGCCCTCCCTCATCCAAGAAGACACGGCTATCCTGTCCTCTGTTTCTCCACCACTCTGTCCGCACACATGACCGCCTGCTCATGTCCGTGAGTTTTCCTAGAAGGGCTTCGGCGTGCGGAACGGCGGCAAGGACCGCAGCAGGGACGACAGGCGTCGGCGGGGTGCTCGCTGCACGTAAGGACCGCGCGGCGCCCTGGACGTTGCGCCTCTCCTCTGGACCTCACTGCAGCGCCGTGAGGCAGATGCCGTTTTATTCCTATTCTACAGGGGAGCAAACTGCGGCTGGAAAGGTCTGCCGTTAGCCCCAGATGGCCTGCTGATGGTCCACGAACCAGATGGACGCTAACTTCAGTCCATCGTTTTAAATACTACATTTTAAATATAATGATACATCCTAAATATCATGGTGGATTACAAATTCCTTTGAGAATATGAGAGAAGTAATTCAAAAAATGCCACTGCAGACCCTTCTGCACATCGGGTGACTCCGGGGTGCTCTGAAATCCTTCTGTGGGTACCAAGGAATCCGTTGATCTGAAGAGAGGGCCGCTTTCCTTCAGCTCAAACGTCTTGTCCTGTGATCTGATGAACCAGATATTCCCAACCTTTTAGCTTTTAGGTAAAATCCCCCTTTCAAATGACAGCCCTCAGTAGGTGCCCTGATGTGGCTTCTAAGGAACTGCAAACCCTTAAGTTCCACGGAACGAAGTTTGGAAAACACTGGGTAAGGTTGTAACCCAGTCCTTCAGAAAACATTTATTTTTCTTCATGCCAGAGAGCAAGATTGTTATGGCTTGTACTAACTTATCATTGCATCCCAGTAGCAGATTTTCAAAGTGGTATTTACACACTTAAGATTTTATATGAATGTTTTAATGAGGTTGATTTTTTTTTCATGACAAAATACATATGTGTTTTATTCATGGCTAGAGCAACTTGGGGTTTAAAAGGAAAGGTCACCATCTCCACAACACGGGAAGGCAGGCCGGGCACATTGCTCGGCGTCATGAAGACTGGGCAGCATTGGCAGCCGGCTCACACGGATGCAAACGTGTCGATCCAGATCATGGAGCACCCCCCCGCCCCGGACACGTGTGGGGCAGCGCTCCAACACGCACATTACGGGTTCATCAGTGGATGAGATGAACAAAGTTGTGATGCTGTCTGGGTAGCAGGGATTGCAGACGGGCTGCCAGTGGACCGGATTTGGTCCCTGAGTGCGATGTTTGTTTTGCATAACATTCTTTAAAAATTTAAGCCACCGTTTAAACAGCAGGGTATTTGGATTTTTTTTTTACAGGAATCTCTGGGTTTTCCAGCTTCTCTTGAAATTTTGGAAGCTTGGACACCACGGGGCCCACATCCTCACATAGAAAGGACTGGCTGGAGCTAACCGGCAGCTGCTTCCTCTGCACGGGACTGTCCTTTCCCGCTCAGCACGGCCCCGGCAGACCCGTTTCACACATTTACTGTACCTGCCTCTCCCCTGCTGGCACTCATAACCCTAGAAGACTGGCCTGGAAATTTGAGTAGTTTATAGGAAACTCATTTTTAATAATGCGTGTTGCAATCAATGCAAGATGAAATCACCTCATCTAGAGTGTAGGTTAGAGGTAGGTCACTTCTGCGTGGTCACCAAGGCTGCTAGGACTCCCCAGAAACGGTGTAAATGGGATAATCTCACATGTAATTATTTGAGTTCACACCAGTTTGATGATGGGGAAAGAAAGGCCTTGAATTCTAGCCTACTGGCCAAAGGCAAATTGGTTCTTCAGGTAGTAAGGCAGCGTGGATCCCAGGTCCTGCGTGACGAGTATGAAGTCAGACCCAGAAGCCTCGTATCATTTCGGTTAATAAGGCGATTAAGGGTGATTTTTAATATTCATTATCTATAAGAAAGATGGGGAAGAGGGTTGGGCTGGGGGAGGTCAATTTTCTTTTTATTCTCTCTCTGCTGGTATTATTTAAATTCATATACCACCTTGTAATTAGAAACAATAATAAAAACAAGCAGGATATAAGCGGCAATATTAGTTTACCACATGTTACATTCTTTTTGTTTTCTAGCCTTTTCTATCCGATGATGATGATCATATCTTTAAAATGGTCTAATAAGTTATGGTAAATAGAGTATAGTTATCCTAAGTCCTTCCAGTTCAATAGGGCCTTGAAGGAAGATTTCTCTTGAGGGAAAAAAAAAACCTCTATCGCGGTTTAATTGCCTGTGGTGGCTAATAAATGTAACACGGAATTTCCTCTCCTGGCGCTCTGTCGAATATTAGAGTGTGGGTGAGAGGACGGTTGGATTTAGGAGGACTTTGGGTCCCTTACCCTGTCAGGGAAAAACCGGCTTCAGTTTCTTTGGTGTGTCACTCGCCTTGCAGCAGCTCCGCCAACAGCAGAACCCTGAAGCCCTTTCCAGGTTGCAGACTCGCCTTTGGGGCTGCGACGAGGCCAGGGTCTGGGTGCTTAGCCTCATGCAAGTGTGGACAAGCGGAGCTCAGAAGGGAGGGGAACTGATTCGAAACTTTGCTCTTCTCGGTCGGCAGTCCTTCCCACTGACTGCGAGATTTTAGGATTCTGCAAGCAGGCCCCTGGAGAAGGAAGATCCAGGAAGACTCCCAAAATGTGGGAGTGGTCATCTATGTTAGATCCTGACCGTGCGTGGAATTACCATTTGAAATTGGACCATTCGTGAATGGCCCCAAAGTCTCTGGCATTTTAAACCTGGGATTAGTTTTCGAAGCTCAGAATTTGAGTTATTTTCAATTCCGGTGATTTGGAGAGAATCCCTTAGCGAGTACGTGGGTCTCATCACTCACCGGGCATCAGTGTGGTGTTATTCTCTAACCACCTCTGCATTCAAAGCATCTCTCTTAGAATAATTAAAACAACAGCACAGCTACTTCTGTGGAAAGAAAACGGTCTTCAAAGGAGAAAGGTACTTAGTCAAAATCAAAAGTGGTGAACTTCTGGAGAAAGGATTTCTCAGCTGAAACAGAATGAAACTGTACCCATGTTTCTATATTGGTAAATTTGGAAACTTCAGATTTCAAGATTGAAACTATCCTTTCAGTGTATCCTTAAATACCAAGTCTTTTATTTTCAATAAGGGATGGCTTCGAGTTTGCACAAAGGCCAATTTAATTTTCATTTAGGCAAACAAACCAACAAATACTCACTGAGTGCCTACTGATGCAGATTTTAGGGGATTAACCGATTAGAACAAAGCATTGTTACAAACGTGGTTCCTTCCAAAGACACTCTTCACTGCTCTAAAGACTTCCAGTTCTGGAATATGGTCCTCTGCTCATCCACATCCTTTCTACTCTGCTCTGTCCTTGCAGGTGCGCTTTCTTTGCTTCAGATGATCTCTGTGCCTAAATGCCATTGTCGTTCCCCACTCAGCTTGGGCGGTAATTTCTCCAGGCATCCTTGTCAAGGAGAGTCGAGCACTTTCCTTGAGTCTCCCCAGCGTTCTCTACAGACTTCCCCTGACACGTTCTGCGGTGCGGAGATGGTCCACCTACACGCTGGTCCCCACACCCAGGTCCCCGTCACTAGAGCCTCGGCTGACTGAGCTGTCAGGTCGCGCCTTTTTCCCCAGGGCCCGCCAGTGCCTATCAAGGTGCCCAGGGGACTGACTCTGTGGCAAAGCGAAAAGCACCAGGTGGAGACAGACACACACCTGGGCGAAGAGGATGGCCAGGCGGGAGGACACTGACCGGGGCGGGGGGGCAAGAGGCTGGGAGGCGGCACTGCACGGCACCTGCCCCGCCCGGGAGAAAGAGCCACCACACTGGGGGACTGACCGGCAGCCAAGCCAGGAGATACGGCGGCCTCGTTTGGCAACCCCAGTATGGGGTTTGATTCGGGACCTGCCACGCTGTGCTTTGCTGGAACGGTCCAGCTGGACACACGGCTGCGCCAGAGGCCAGAAAACAGTCACATCTCCAACTTCAGAAAACGCAAAAAAAATATCTCCTTGAGAGATGCGTAAACCACAAAGCTCACACACACGTGTAATTTTAGTCGTGTCTATGCAGTCCAAAAAAGAAGCTGTAACTCTATATCACAGCTTCTGTGATTCGTCTGTATTCTAGCACTAAACCACACAGATACCAGATCCAGGTAAATTATCTCTTGATAATTGTTCAAAGTATGAAAATCTGGGGAAGCAAGGATTCAATTTCGTTTCATTTTTGCCATTTAATGTCTCTTGCTGTCTTCGAACAAAGAACAAATAGCCTTTAATGTATTGTTTTATTTACAAAGGCTTACTTGATCTTGTCTCAGCTCCTTGACGAATTTTCATAACTAAGAGTCCCAGGAAAGTGGTGACTTTTAAGATTGGGATTCTTCCATAATGGCAACATCTCCCAAAAGCAGGCCCTGTCATTTGTTTTTGCTAAGGATGTGACTTAAATCAAGATTTTCCAGTTATCATCTGAGGAAAGGGAAATAGGTGATTAAATTATTTCATGGCCAAATATTATTGCCTTTCTCCATTGAGCGATACAATATCCGAAGCACCGGACAAGGCCCCGGAACCACCAAAATTCATTAGAGAAAAATCCCCGCTTTTAAGGCACTAGCAGTCAGGTAAAGACAGACACAAGGATAGAAGAAAAGCCAGTCCTCGAAAAACAATTGACTAGAGGTTAGAAGAAGCAGAGGGGGAAAGGCGGGGGCCAGTTGGAGGGCTCGAGGACCACGTCGTGGAGGTGGTGTGGTCTGGAGGACAAGAAGGAGGGAAGAGAGTTCCAGGCCAGGCAGACAGCGGGTACCAGACAGGGTCGAAAAATAACGTACGTGATGAAGGAAGCCCTCGAACACACCCAGCACGCGCCCACCCAGGGCCTTTGCCCCGGCTCTTTCTCCTCTGCGTGCTTGTCCCCCCAGAAAGCCAACGTTTCATTCTCGCCCTTCAGTCAGTTCTCCGATCCGATGTCGTGTAGCACCCCCTCATCCAGAGCTTGCGTCTCCTTACTCTGCTTTATTCTTTATTTCAGGGATGTTATTATTATATGCTTATTATTCACTGCCCATCAGCACACAAGAGAACGTGCCCTGTGTGTGTGGCTGGATGCAAAGGCCCTAGTATGGCAACTAGCACCTAAGGGTTTCTCGACGAACACGTGAACGAATGCACCCAAAACTGTTAACAGCAGGTGAGTGACCTGCAATTCAGCTCGGCCTCTGTGCCCATTTCAACGCCGAAGTGACGGAGGGCAGGAAACATGTTCCGCGACCCTGAACGGGAGGGAGGAGCGCGGAATGTGGGCGTGAAGAAGCTCTCTCCCTGCTCCATTCCTCGGCCCAAAGCAGCAGCCTCGTCACTTTCTTAAAGCTTGTCTGAGTCGACCAGAAGCCTGAGAAATTTGTGGGAGTGAAAGTTCACCTCACATCTTAGAAGTTAACTTTCAACCCCAAACTAAGTGATATCACAGGATCTGGACCCAAATATTTGTGAAGGAGCATAGATCTTAAGTTATTCCCGCGATACAGTCATGACTGTGATCTCCGTAGCAAGATTTTCTGAACTAGAAGCTCTGCCCACATAAAACGTTACATTTCTGCCAAGACTTCAATTCCGTAATAAATGCAAAGGCAAACCTCTTTGTCACAGACCAACACATTCATATTTGCTTCTAATTTGGTGCAATTTCACGTGAAATTCCCTAGAAATGTGACTCTGATGCTTGAAGTAAGTCGTTCAGGTCTTTAATATGAGTTATTCACATAGACCTAGGCATTATCGACATTTCTCCTACAAAAAAAGAGTACATGTGAAGGGTAAAATACCTTAGGAGCGTATTGATCCGATTATAAGTAAAATAACACTAAAGTTAATTTTCACTGTATTGGAACAATGATTTACATGTATCAGGAATTCTTGGCATATTAGTTTTTACCAAACCTTTAGGGGAAAAGAATCAGTTGTATTAACTTCATCTAGAAGCAACTAAACCTTTTGTTAGTTACCAAATAGAGATATGATTATTTTTAAATGTTAGCAGTTTTCTTCATTTCTAAAAATAAGAGCACTAAAATGTTTTAGGTAGATTATCCTAGAAACATCATAGCACGGTGATGAATTTCAAATTTATTGGATCACTTTTTTTTTTAAAGTCCTATTCTAACACTGCTGTTTTTCTCTTGGGCAAATTGCTTAATTTGTGCCCATTTTTGTATTCCTAAAACCAAAAAAAAAAAAAAAAGCCTGTATAACAGAATGGTTGTAAGAATTTAATAACTGATTTAAACTAAGCACTATGCTCCATACATTTTTAATATAAAAATAACGATTAAAATTGATATAGTCTCAGTTTAAAGATAAATTAGTAATTTTTTTTACTTACAATTCATACAGGGGTGTTGGTTTTAAGAAGTGTTGACAGTACTTTTGTAGAACATATTTCTGAGTTGTTTCTTCCTTGCAGACTTAAACATGGAACCATTTAGACATGTTTCTAAGATACTGTCTCTAAAATCGCCTCTGGAAGCCTCCTGTCCATTTCCTGTGGCTTGTATTCTATGCCGTTGCAGATGAGACGGGTACAGCATCGTGCACTAGAATATTCTGTCAAAGTCAGCATGGGTTCTAACAATCTCATTGGTGCAATTATCATTGGAGTTATTTCTATTTATGTTTCATTTATAGTAAGCATTCTAAGCAGCATTGTAATAACATTCTTAGTAGGCCAAAGTAACTAACATAGATAAGGAAAAATCAAAACGTGCTTCTGTATGCTCTCTCTATGTACACATTTATTTTGTTCTTCAGGGTTCTGTTGTTTTGGCTTAACTGTCCAAGGCTCATGATTTTTCCACGATTAGTGAGGCTGGTGCTGACAGGCATTTCAGAGGCCCCTTGCTTTGTCCGAGGTGGCCCAAGACTTTTTAATAACAAGTAGCAAATAAATTATCTGCTATATTTTATGCAGACCAAAATACAGAAAGATTCACTGTAGGCTTATGTTAGATTAGAATTTTTCTGAGTGACAGGAGTGTGTGTAAGCAAATGTTGTAATCCAAATAAATGATACATATTAGGTCTTCAGATATTTTTTTGTTTCATGTTGCTTTATTCCATTGACATTTTGAACAGCAACTATGATACAAGTAGTATAAAGTTGTCGAATTTACACCATAAAGAAATAATAAAAAATACCTAAAGTTGAGGAGTGTTTGCATTTTTGTTAACATTAATCTGAAAAAAAAAATTCAGTTTAAATTAACTCAATGTATTTCAAGATATTCTATACACTATATTCTATTAAAGTTCTAAGACAGTTGTCATGATAATACCCTAAAGTAAATTATTTTAGATACCAGAAAATTTAGCAAAACTTCAGCACCACTTCCTATCAGCTAGCATAGCGGCTTTTAGCACCCCACTTATCCTCTCTCACTTTCTCTTAAGAAATTGGTGCCCCTCAAATGTGTGTCTTTCTGTGTCCATATGGTTTTGAACAAGTGGTGAAAGTGTCCCCTGTCTGCTGTGTGCCCACACTCGTACAGCTCAGCTGGCGTGCCATCTGCTGTGGTGTTCCTTGCCACTTTCCTCACTTTGAGGGCTTTCTCAGTCTGGAAAATGGTAGCTTGACCATCCGACGGGTCTCCAGATGGCTTCTGGAACATTCTACGTACAATCCACTAACAATATTTGATGGGTTACTTAAAGTTCATCCAGGGTATTCATGAGTTCATTATTTGGTCATAAAAATATCAGAAATTTTATTTGGAGAAAGATCATCATCTTAGATTTTTGGAATGAAATCTTTTGGATTAGCTTAAGGAAAGAAACAAGAAAACACATTCCTCCCTTTCTGAGAAGCAGATGGCTACTCTCATAGTGTTAGTTATCCAAAATTGTTTCTATTTTTACCCTTCTGTACTAAGATGACATTTGAGTGCAAACAGCATCCTGACATACAGACCGTCTTTGTTCCTTGAAGGACAGCCATTGAAATCAGAAAGCACACGGAGTTAAGTTCCTGCAGCACAAGGAGGCAGACCGACAGAGCTGTAAGGGCCGGTCAGAGGGAATGGAATGAGGCCCTAATGAAACCATGAAGTGGGGACGGGGGGCAGAGCGTGGGGCCGTGAGGAAATCGCGATGCAGGGGCGCGAATGCATAGACGTGCCGAAAGGAGACGGTGCCCTATCAACCTCCTTTTCTGCCCCCCACCAAAGCAGGCCACATCTTTCCTGAACTTTGGAGCACCCCCAATTCATTGCTTCTTAACTTATCATTCAACATTCTCCATGTCTCCACAGTTTTGTAAGTGGGAAGGAGTAAAGAGGTCACCTCCCCCTCTCTCTAACCAACTTCTGTTTTGTGTTTAGCAGATTTTAACTTTACCTTGATCCATTTCCCATTCTCGCTTCCCATTCATTCATTCATTCATTCATTCCCTTCCCAGTTCCAGAGCTACCAGGGATTCAGGAGAGAGAACAGAAAATGTGGAGGGGACTGCTGCGGATTCAGGGAGCCCTGCGTGAGGAGGAAGAAGGTATGTGCACTGATAATTACCATCAAACGTGATGGGTGGCATAAGGTATTCATAAGGAGGTGCAAAGCCTCCCAAAGGCCCCTAACTCTGCCAGGTGGATTCCAGGTCAATATATCTCATTTTTTCCTGAATCACTATGTGACATCAATATCACTTTGCTTTATCTTTCACACAAGACTCACTGAGTATTTCTAGCTAGTTTAAACCCTTAACAGCAAAAATTCTAACGATGTTGTAATTTTCAAGTGCCCTCATCTCTGTAATGCATGTGTAAAATGTTTCTGAATTAAGCATTCTCTCTTTCTTAATATTACGTGAAAATTGGAAAGATGTTTATGAATCTTACCTGGTGGTATCTATTCATTTTTTGAATAAAGCTTTATTTTATAACCTTGAGATTGGGACAAGAGCTGAGCTTTGCTTTTTTAAGGTCTGGCTTCCAGGTTAGATTATTGCTTTTTTTTTTTTTTTAATGAGTCTTCCGAGACCTCATTGAGAGCTTTAAGTTGTGCAAAATGCTTGCTCTAGAATTTACTTTCCTCAAAGTGAATTTGGATTCTGTTACTTTTTATCTCAGAATAGATGTGTTAGTTCCCTAATAAGCTTTAAATTTATTTCAAAATTGATTTTAAATGACAGTTAACTGACATCTGTGTTTTAGATTGTACTTGAATGAAAACGAGCATTGTTGAAATTATCCGAACCCTGAGTGGAGACTGCTCCATAAACTAGACTAAGGCTTCCTAACACACACCGGCTTTAGTTTATTTTAAACCTGGTTGCACCAGCATCCGGCAGAGAAACAAAGTTAGTGAACTAATTCAGTTCTGTATGTAATTCTTTTCACTTTTTATCAGCCCGTTAAGAACATTCAGACCTAAAAGGAATTCAGGGTAGTCATAAAAAAGTCAAGTTCTTACTTTGTGTACACAAAACCAATTTAATTGATTTTTCCCTTTTCATGAACTTGGTGTGGTATTATGTAGATGTGTAATGCTATTATTATCATAAATTTTTATGGAAAATTGATAAAAATTAATTTTCATGAAGCTTCTCTAATAGTTTTATAAAGCATTATTTAATTTATTCTTGGTGGTACAATGTAAATATTTCAAAAAAGAACAAAACACTCCCTAACGCGAACTCCTGTATAAGCATGAGTGACAGGACACTTTACAAAATCAGTCTTTGAGATGATCCATGTATTTTTTTTTCCTAAAATGATAGTTCATGTGAAAATATTTTCAGGTGGCTTTTTTGGGCAGTGTTTAGTTTTTTCAGTCTTCCTCAAATTTTGTGTATATTTTGGAAATTAAATGCATTCACAGACAATAAGAAATAAGTAAGAAGCAGCTACTACCCAAATGACCAAAAAACATCAGAATGTTTTATATTCTATAAAAACACATTCATCTTTCTCAGAAACTTACTATGAACAGAAAATTTAAGTAGAGGTCATTGCTCTGAGATGTCAGTTTCTTAACATAATATCCAGTAGAAAAATATTTTAATTATTAAGCACTTCATCCGTCCCCACCCTTAAAGCTGTGTCTTAGGAGCAATTTCTTTATTTTCCCAAATCACTACAACTTTCAAAACTGCCTATCTCGTCAACAAATCTTTGTGCAGAGAGTTGGACTGTTTTTCCCTGAGCTAAAGCCTTTTAGTGAAACTGAAGGACATAGCAGAGAAAGGACTCCTAGAACATTCTCTGCATGTCAGGGTCCCTGCACTGGCTGCCGCCTTGCATGACTCCCGTCGTCACAGGCTAGTTTCATCCTTGCCTTGCTGGATCTCAGACATACCCCCATTCCCCCCTCATTTGAAACGGGCTTTTCCTAGTTAACTTCCATCTGCTCAAAGTGTCCATTCCCTCTGTGGAAGTTTCCACAACTTGCAATTTTTTTCTCTCTCGTTTAATTGCTTATTGATTTCTCTTGTCATACTGAAGTTTCACGTAGGAATCAACTTTGTATTTTTTAAGCAATGTCGGTCTGGTGACTGGCACACAGTAGGTGTTCAATAGATATTCATTTAACACATAAATGAGTGGAACTGAACTTAACCATATATTTTAAAAAACCAAATTTCCTACTAGTTCAAAATCTCCATAAGTGACATATTTTTTACATATGTGAAAAATCATATATTCTAAGAAGATGTTCTAGGTGCTTACAAATTATGTAGACAATTATTTGTTATTTGTTTCTAACACAATAGTTGTGAAATCATGCCAATATTTATGCAATAGTGATTTGAGAACACGAGCAACAACTGCCGAAAGAAATGATAATTCTCTTCACTCTGCCCTCGTTTACATTTCTGTCGATTTTTGAAAATGGAGAAAATGGTGAGAAAAGTCTGTAAAGAGTTTACACACAAAAGAATATTTCAACGAAGGAAAATATGTCAGCTTACTATACCATATTTTGTTCTTTCAAAATATTACGAAATTGACATAGGACATAATGGTGTTTGATGATCTAAGAAAAATACAGTATGTTTAGGAAACTGTGTGGTGTGGACGCCCGACTCTGAGAACTACCCAAGGAACCGCTCACATTTCGGAAGCACAGACTTTCCAAATGGAATGTATATGTGTCTAAAGTGGCTGATGGGCTATAATTAACTTTTATTCTATTTTGAAGGGTCATTCACTTACCCTCCACAGACAGTTTTCACACACAGCTTATCATGAACCCCTAGAGCTGCACTGATTAAGTCAGTACATTTGCATGACTAGTATGTAAATGTGTCTAAGTACGGAGTCCTTGCTGTAGCCTAAGGTGTTTCATAGGAATGTATCCAACACTGAGCTCTTCGAGGGAGATGGATGTGTTTTTAAGCTTCATCACACACACTGTAGATGCCCTTTCTTGGCTCTACTTATGCCCACCTTGCTTCACGTCATCCATTTAACTTTTTTACATATGCAGCGCAATAAACACATAATGCCCAACTTCAACTTTGTGGGGGTCTGACCCACATGAGTCAGTTTCCTAGCTTTCTCGGTGTTTCACTGATCTGGTCAGCATGCGACCTTCCTGTTACATCAACAAGGATTTTTGTCCTGTGACAGGAGCCACGAAATCAGATGAGAAACTCAGAAATACCAGAGAAATATTGCTCAATGGTATTACTACTATGAAAGATGTTTTTCGATTTTCTTTCCATAAAAGAAATTAGTGATAGATCTCATTGAGGCTACTTAAGATCACAGAAGGCTCATGCTAGCTCTGTCACCTAATTCGGCCACTGAAGGAACAGAGGTCCCGTTTTCAGCTGGCGGCCAGAGCAAGGGTGGAGCCCAGGCCCGCCAGTTCCCACCCCGACGTTCCTCGCGGCTGTTGGAAGGAGATGTGGGAGCGGCAGTGTAGTGGGAAGAAAAGAACAAGGGTTCACTATAAAGTAGCCTTAGGCTCTTGTACTTGCTGGCTGTGTGACAGGGTATGTGACAATCCCTAGGAAATTGTTTTCTTTTTTTTTATAAAACGTCAATAATAACACTTGACACATAGGATCATTTCGAGAAGTAAATGCAAGGAGACAATAGGGCCCGCACATGGTGCCCGCCAGCGGCGAGGCATCCCGATACAGTGCGCCTATCGCTCTTACGAGTGTTTCCGGTTCGCATTATTTTTCTAGTTCGTCATTACTCAAAGTATGAATAATCTTGCAGCACGCTGCAGTGTCAGGCCCTCCCTGCGTGGGCAGAGCTCGCCTGGCAGTGGGAGACTCCAGCGTTCCCTGGGCGGACCGTGGCTGCATCCCATGTACAATTAATTAGTGCTACTCAACCAAGGTGATCTGGGAACTGGCGCTCAGACCACATTCGCAGTTTAATGTGGAGACAAACAGGGCAGCGTTCAGTAACCGTGAGGCACTTGCCACACGTTCAACATGGAGGTCCTTGTGTGAACAGGGCGGTGGTCGAAACGGAAGCTGTGTGCAGAAAGACAGGAGGAGCCCTTAATCAACACGCACCGAAAAGGAGGAGATTTGTGGCACCGTGTGAATGCCCGTGAGAAGATGCCCTGCGCGGGGCAACCGGTTGTTTTAATCATCAGCAGTGACGACCGGACAGAGAGACATCCCCACAGCCTCTCTCTCACGGAGAAGAGACCCCAGTGTTTGTTGGCTATATTCTGTTTGAACAGTATTTTTACTTCAAATAAAGGCATTCAAAGAGCTTACAAATTAAGTAGGTTTCATAAGATTATCCAAGGATCGAGTGAAGAATGAGAAAATTAGGGATAAACAGAGGAAGCAATTTTTTTTGTAATAAAAACCATCTTGTGATAGTATGAGTGATGATCGTGACAAATACTCAGTAGGTCAAGTCACACGTGTCTGGGACTGGCTGGGACCCACGCACAGCTTTGAAGTTACAGCTACTAGGAACTTTTTCTTGAGAAAATGCTGTCATAGTCAGAGTGGAAGTTGTAACATCCCTAAAGCTCAGTTTCTCATTTTTTAATAAATGGGGATGTACCCAATGAACGCTTAACTCACTTCAGGCAGTAGATTCTGAAAACCAAACTTTCAGGTGTTCAAAGGTAGAGCCTTTCTTCCCAGGCAGGACCCAGAATCCACTGGGACTGAGGGCAAGGGGAGAATCCCACCCTGCGAGGTTCTACAGACCTGCCCCCGGGGCATTCGAGGGTGTGGGAGTGATCCCGGAAACACTGCTCCCATAGTCACACCTGGTTTGTTCCTGCCCTTTAGGACAGCACACACCGAGGCCTGACTTCAGTAGGAAACCCCGAATTCATGGCAGTCAGCCGAACTGTATGGTTTTCCAGCACTGGGATTCAGTGGCAGTGGGCTAATCGGCCCCTTGGAGGCAATGACATCAAGGAATCACAAACCCAGCCTCCTATTTTTTTTTTTTTTTAAGATTTTAGTTATCGACTTTCAGAGAGAGGGGAAGGGAGGGAGAAAGAGGGAGAGAAATAGCAATGCGTGGTTGCCTCTTGAGCGCCCCCTACTGGGGACCTGGCCAGCGACCCAGGCATATGCCCTGACTGGGAATCGAACCGGTGACCCTTTGGTTTGCAGGCCGGCACTTAATCCACTGAGCCACACCAGGGCCAGCCTCCCATTTTTAATGCCCACATATCTAGACACTGACAGCTTCTTACATCATAAATTATCCTCCACCCACGCGCTATCTGGAACATGGCTGAAGGGATTCAGGGGTCCTCAAGGCTCGGGATTCCAACTGTGCAAACTTTTAAAGAGAAAGCCTTTCGGATTTCCTTTGTTTAGCCTATTCAAGGAATTGGAATACCTTTATGTGTAAATGACACAGGCTAATGGAACTGTACGTTTTCTCTCCAGTGAATATCATCTTTTCATTTCGCACAGCGGAGCTCAAAATGCCCCACTTCACGCTGACGGTGGGCACTTCTAGGGTTTCTCATCCCCCGCCAGTTGAAATACATGGCAAAGTGGCCACTTGCAGAAAGAAGTGACGGGGAGAAGTGAGCAAGAAATTCACAGAAATCGAGTTCACAGTAAACACGAAGGAGCTGTCCTTCATGTACCTCTTGTTCTGCAGATAAAAGTTCGTGTCTGCTGTACCAAGAAATTCACATTGGCAAACTACCCTTCGGGTGGGAATTACGTACCTTGGGGAAGACTATCAGAGTCACAGTGAAGACGAGACCGAAAACACAATAATCCTCATAAGTCAATATAAATCAAAGATATAGATGTGTGGGTATAACACTTAGTAATACATAAATAGTTCCAAAAGTATACCGCTAAAGGAACTCGAACATTACAAATTAATGTACTTTTACCAAAATAATTAACTCTGGAGCCGTATGGGATTGGCCACAGAAAGTAAATTATGTTTATAACAGAATGAAATAAAGAAAAGGCCCCTTCTGAGTATAAACATTATACTTAAATTAGTATAATTTGTATTATAATAAATGTGAAAAAATAAATTCATGTAAATATCTCTCCTGCCAAAGAAATGGGAAGAAATCAAAATGAAGCTAATTATTTTAAAAACAAGTTTCTATAAAGGTATTTTTACCATAAGTATTCCCTTCTGCTGATAAACAAAATGGACAGTTAAAGAGAAAAATGCTGACAGTAATCACCACATACCACTTATCGTTTTTGGGAAATTATTTCAGAATCCTTTAAGTCAAAATGGATTTTTATCTCTTGATCGAAAATCAGCAGTGGCCCCCTTCACACCATAGGCCTAGGTTTATTTTGTTTGTTTGTTTTAATAAACCAACATAAAGAACAAGTGAGGATTATTTAAAATATTATTTTATATTTTGAAATGTATCTAAATAAATTTAACTAATATACATTACAAGCCTGACATGTAGAATTCCTTTTTAAAGATAAAGAAACTGAGATAAACTAGACTAAGAGTTAATAAATTGGAATAGACTTTCAAATATGATCTAATGTTTAAGAAAAATAGAATATAAATGATAATTCTTTATATGTTACTCTTGTTTCTACATTAGGCTAAGATACTGATTCACAAGACTGAGCATTTTCTAAGTGATTACATTTTTCTAAGGGTTATAAAAATTAAAGCTTAATTATTATGGGGGATGGTCTTTTATCCTGGCCTTGGTTTGATTAGAAACACTTAATCTCCACTAGGTTAGCAATTAAAAATATTTTGGATTGTATTTATATATTTTTAATGCATTACAAATAGTATAAGTAATAGAAGAGGATTAGAATTATTTGAGCACCTTACATTATAGAAGAACTTTGCAATTAGTTTTCCTGCTTTATTAGCATTTTTTGGAAATCTTTGCACTAAAATGTCAGCCCCATAGTTTCATGAATCATTACATAAGCATCGGGGATGTAATTTGTAAGGTACAACAATCCATTCTGATCCAAGAAAACGGGCCTCGTTGCTGTATGCCATTTTTGGATTCTGTCTCCTGTAATTTGAGGCAGGTGAGAAAACTACAGTCTTGCCTGATGCTCGCTAGTAAGCCGGTCATGGCGTTAAAGTTGATATACACCAGAAAGAAAGAACAGAAAGGGAGGGTAACAGAAACACTTTCATTAAATAAACACCTGATGCTTCCCGTTTTATATGCTGATTTTAACACCTGGACCGACATCTGACCCAAGTGTGCTTTCAGTTTTAGTTTTTTAGTATCTTTCTCCAATTACCTTTTCCTGTATGGCCAAACATTTCAAGTTTTTTTTTTAAAGGAAAGTGTTTGCTTTATAAATATTACTTGAGAGTTTTAGGAGAGAAAAACAATTTATAATTGAGGAAGATTATAGACTTCTATGCCAGAAACCAGTATCTAACAATTAAAATTACTTTTCTTAGTCTTAATAATTACTTTACAGATGTATAGTTGCCATATAATTATAATTGTAACAATTTCCTCTTCTAAATAAAAATCTTAGTTCCTAACATAATCTGTCATTCATTTTTGAATGGTAATTTATAATAGAGTAAATATTTATTTTTTACAATGTAAAATATAACTTAGTACAAACTTTAAACCTATATTATTCAAAAATTACAGTTCAAAACTATAACACATTTTAAGGTAAATAACTGTTTAAAACTTCCTTTATAGATCTGCTTTGATAGGCACATCAAAAAACTTCTAAGTAACATAAGGTAGCAGTCTGCGAATAAAATGGCCAGGCCCCGTGACTAAATCAATTTTGCAAAACATTTCAAGCATTCTAGAAGAACGATCTTAAACCATTAATGCTTTATTGCTGGTAATTAATAAGCTCATATCTGCTAACTTTTCCAGCTATTAACATACTAATTTATATGAACTATAAACCCATGATGATGAAATTATCAGCAATATAGGCCCACAATAAGCCAAATGAGATGTGGCTAAAAATCACATCTATATAGAGTGGTCTCCCCCTCCCCACCGAAAAGCAGGGACAGCACCTAACCCTGTGTATACCTTTCCTTTATGCGCATACTGTGTAAAGTATAATTTATAAATTAGGCACAGGAAGAGATTAATAACAATAACTAATAACACAATGACACGATCCTAACAAACACTGTAATAAAAGTTATGGGAACACGGTCTCTCTCAGAGCACCTTCTTGTCCTGGAGTCAGTCACCTTTTCACCTGAGAGGGGCACTTTGCAGCCTCTCTCGGGCACCCTGGAATTCCCTGCCTCTCTGCCCCTGTGCTTCGGGGCCACTAGTAAGTAAAGGGAGGGTCGCTGGGACACAAGCCCTGAGGTGCTGTGACAGTGGATCTGACCAGCGACATGAGGCCTACGTGATGAACGGGCAGGGATGGCTCATGTCCCAGGTGGGCTGAAGCAGGACCCGCTTCTCAGAATGGAGCCCAATGCCAAACCCGTACATTGTTTCTCTCAGGGGTTCTCCGTTTAATAGCTCGGACTGCAGTGGACAGCGGGGAACCAGGACCGCGGAAAGGGAAGCCACAGGTCGGGGCGGGGGGGCTACTGTGCGCGTTTGAAACGGATTCCCACAGGTTATGTAACATGAAATATTTTTTCAATATGACTTTACCTTTATAAAATACTTTTAAAAAACATGTGAAACGTCAATAAGAAAATAGCTGAATACCTACGAACCCCCATAATACTTAAGAACTAGAACCAATAATAAATTGGAACATTTTGTGAAAGTACAAGAGAAAAATAAACTGTTTCTGACATTTCTGAATTTTAAGTATCTTCTCTGCCTCTATGTTAGCTATTTGGTACTGATTTTACATCCTTTCCCAGTCTCCATTCCTTTGTTTGAAGTTTGAGGTACTAACCTTTAAATTAGTGTCTATTTAATTTAGTCACTAAATCCATCAAACTAGAGCCGCACCAAAATGATTTCATTTTCCTTACTGGTTAATCCAAAGCGATTATTAATCTTAAAACGTTCACTGTCACAATAATGGGCTTTTCTGTTCCTTCATGAGAATCACGCGGACGTCTTACACATCTCTCGCCGGTCGTTCGCAGTGAGTCGCGAACGACTCTGCCCCGCTACTCGCTCTCCCGCGTTTAAGTCTGGGCAGTGTCCACCGTCTCGAACACGAGAAAGAAATAACGTCAACTCCTGAAATGGGCGTATGGTTCTAAGCTTATCGTCAGAGTGTGTTTTTAGAGAGGGGAACTTCTCTTCTTCTGTCAAGTCATGGAGGAACTATAAAAAGACAGCATTCGAGAGAACAGAATATCATAAAACACATTAATAAGAGACGTTTTGATATTTCGGCCATCACCTTCTCTCTTTACATATTATTAGTGGAAGTTGCGTTTCACTAAAAAGTATTAACATTCATTCTTATTGTATTATCTGGCATCGCAGAGCGTGTGGGATTAAATTTACACTGTGGTCTAAGCAAGTGCAGTGTCTCGTTAATGGAAAGAATACATTAGACGGAGAAAAATCCAAGTTATATTATCAGTCTGTTACTTTAATACTAAATCAAAGGTGGTCCGATGCTATTTTCTGTGTAAAATACAAAAGCCGACCTTCCTGGGTCACAGGCCTGTTCCAAGGCTTCCACTCCTGAGAGACTCGGTGCAGGGGTGGTCTTTTTAAATTTGAATTCAAAGCATAAACAAGAAACAATTCACTGCACTTAGAGCCGCATGTTAAACAGTTTAGCCTTTGAATTTCTAGCATTTCCATGGAAGCTTGAGTAAAAAGCAGTGGTCTCACAAACTCCACGAATCGATCTCCAATTGACGTAATGAGAATTGATATAATCAAATTATTTAACCAAAACCATTCATTTTTACCATTATACATAATAATCTGTGTTCTGAGTAAACTTTTATCAAATATATTCTAATAAACATTTAGGAAATTTATTTTATATTACTGTATTACTGGACCACTTCGTGAATGCTCAGAGAAGTCAGAGGAATCACCGTGCCTGAGAATTTAAAAATTCTTTGTCATGGAGGAATGAGACAATTTCAGTAATGATCCATAGGACTGAAGACAGACAGACAGACACACACACACTCTAAAGTCCTTATTCAATGCTTCATAAAATGAAGCTGATTCTCTTTGCTTCAAAACTGGGACAATACTTAAGAACCAGAGTAAAATTTGGGCAGCTATTGAAATTACCACAATAATAATAACTTAAATCAAAAGGAGAGTTTAAGACCTGGAAAAATTCAATTCAATATATATTGTCCTAATTACAAAGCTATTAGCAATAAGAGCACTATTAAGAGTATTATTTAAGACTAACAAGACTACTACATGAATTCTATGCAAATAGAACTCCCAACAAGGTGGAATTATGGGGCCTACAGTATTCCCCAAATGAATAGAATTTACCAGTCAGGGAAAGCCCTGATTTTTTTTTTATTTAAAATATCTTCTGTAATACTTAATAATAACTTGCTACTATAAATCTACAACAAAGCCTAAATTTATTTGGGTCAATGTGGCCTAGAGCCTGACTTCGTGATTTTTTTAATCAATGGAAAGCCATGGTTCTCAGACCCTAGCACGCCTGTGAGAGCACCGTGGAAGGGTCCGCAGGTTATGGAGTGCTCGCTCATCAGCTGCCTGGGGGGCTGTATGTCTAACAGTCCCCACCCCACCCCCCACCCCCCACCCACGGCAATGCTGCACTGCCGCTCACAGGACCACATCTTGAGAGCCAGTGACCTGAACTGCAGCACTGTCCCTGGGGTGTCGTCTTCTGTAAAAGCCTACCAACGCGTATGTCCTCAAAAAACATGTATTGCAATTGGAAACTAATATTATTAATGGATTTGGGGGTGACATGCACTCACCCTCATTTTACAGTTGCTGAAAGAACATTTTTGGTGACCATAGATACACTACTTTTCTTGGGATAATGCAAATATGGGTAATTACAAATTCTGTTATACTAACTTAGAAGTTATAACAGGGTAACTCTGGTTTCGAGGTGAAAAAAAAAAAAGTGTACTTTATTTTCCTATCAGGTGCCTCCTTGGTCTGTATTCCAAAGGGGGGAAAAATCCATTTCTAGAAAGGACTTTTGTTGGGGTCCTCGCATATCTGCGATGCCCACGTGTCTTCTGGTGAACACAGACAACAGTAATGCACACAGCGATGTTTGCTTTCACACCACAGGTGACATCCTGACCACAACCTAGTAAGCTCTCCTTACATACGTTCCAATTCCCCAGAGACTCCCAAGAGCCTGGTTCGTGAGAAGTCTTATAGTTCATGAATGTTTGCAGGGAAATGTAATGCAAACATTTAGAAGGAGGCCAGGTACATAGGAGGTGCCTAAAAAATGTTGAAGGGCCCAAATGCGTGCCTCATGAATAGCACACGCATGATAGGTATTTACTGACGTTTCTCTGAAAGCCGTCCCGGCTCTTTTGACTGTGCAGCCGCTTCATCTCCGTCCACGAGTCGCTCTGCAGTGAGAGATGGGGTCGTCCCAAGTCCCTGCAGTGCAGCCGAGAACTTGGCACGCGTCACACTGGCCCTGGGCTACTTCCTACCCATGTCTGTGCTACAGGCATTGCAATTAAGAACTTATGTCTACATTTAAAAATGGTTTCTCCTTCTTAATAATGTAGCCGGAACTTCGCACACATCAAAATAGACACACTGGGGACGCACACACCATTGCTGTCACCTGCAGCCGGAGCGTCTAGAGAACCTGGAGGGTGGAAACCAGAGCTTCTGACGTTTCTGGCTGTGAGGAGGGGCCTCCACGAGCCAGAACTAGGACTCGTGAGGCTTAAACAGGCCTGCCTGTTGCCCCTACAATGTTCATCTAATTTCTGCTCCCAGAGTGTATCAACTCAGATGTTATCTTTGTTTTTTCCATCAGTTCTGAGAATTATACCCTGGATGACAAGCGCAGGGTTACAGAGGAAGGAGGGGCATGAAACCCCATGACTACAGGCTTTGGAGGCCCCTCCCCCTCTCACTGACGGGTGACCCCACAGCCCAGGGGCACAGCCCCAGCAGAGGGGGGCGTGTGCTTGGGCTGCAAGGGCACCACTGCCCGGTAACCCCAAATGTCTTGATCAAGTGGAACTATTTTTTTTTTTTCTCACACAAGGGGAAAAAAAGCATTGAAGGCAAAACACTTTAATACCAGGAGCCATTTAAAGACTTTTTAACAAAGGGAAGAAAGAAAAAGAAAGAGGAAAGAGAATGTCTCTCTGCTTGCAGTGCACCTGACATGCCATAGAACTAAGTCCCCGAGACCCGAGGCTGAGGCCTGACCGTGACCCTGTGACCCCCGTCTGACCATCTGGGAGGCGCAGTCCCCACTTCTGCCAACACCCTCCCCAACCCCCCACCCCTGTCCCCTGGGGAATGGGCGGGAAGAGCTGTCACGGTGCCTCTCTGCCTCCTTCTCACGCTCCTCCTCACCCACGGAGGGCGCCGTGGCTGTAATACAACGTGCTGCTGAGTTACTGTCACTGAAGAACCCAAGGCAGGCTGTACGCCTCGTGGCACACGGTGCGGCCACCTGTACGCATCTCGTTCTGCTGAAAATAATGATGGATTGTGGAGAGCCGCGAGGAGAGTGGATAAGCATCATCATGCTGGTCCCTCCAAGACAGAGTCCGCCGTGCGGGGTGGGGCGGGGGTGGGGAGCTGTGCTCTCCTCCACGGACGGGAGCCACCTGCTTCGGCCCCCACAGAAAGGGTGGCTACACGCAGCACCGGGGCCCTGCGCGCCGCAGCGACACAGCCACTTCTGCGGCGCTTTGGAAACCCGCCCGCTGAAGCAGCCACGTGGCCGTTGTTTCATAGAACGCGTTGCTCCAGCTGAGAACTTCTTCTTTTTTACAGTACAGAAGGCTATTTTGTTGGTCTCTCTGCATCTTGTTTGCCTCTTTGAAGCCTCTTCCTCATAGTTTGGCAAAGGTAGGAAGTGATGGGAAGAACATCCCTGATCTGATTCCAAGCGTTTATTCCGGAGAAATTAATATGTGCATTTCAGGAATGCTGGACAACCTTGACTTTTTGCCACTGGAAGTGAAATTGAATTTACTGCAGAGATGCTGCAAAGAAAAAGTGTGTGTTCTTGGGCTTTTGTCACGAAGTAGGTGGATTTAGTACTTATCCTGTAAATTCTCGGAGTATGTGTGTTACCTCTTTCAGACCATATCCTGCTCCTAACAGAGTTGTGAAATGCATACACATAGCCTTTCATCGAGCAGGTTCCAAAAGATAGCCTAATTTTTGTTCAGTGGGCTTACACTTTACCTATAAACTTTACAAGCGTAGTCTTTACTTTTACAGGTACTGCAAATATTGTTTGGATTTTCAGTCTGTGACAGCCTTTTCTCCCCGCAACGATCACATGGCTTGGACTGAAGAAAACCACATTTAAATTATCACGTAAGTACTGACGATTGGATTCTTGGTGGTATTAAGGCTGACATTTCCGTTCTGTTTGTACTACACAAAGGGTTAATAAGGTTTGCATAACCTTATTCTTTGACGGCTTCGCCACGGCAGATTTCAGGATCGCTGCCAAAACAGACTTTAACCCTTGTAATCACACTGCTAATAACCGTGCTGTGTGGAATACATCCCATCAGCACACGAAGCAGTGTAGCTCTGAACAGTTTGACCTGATATCCAAGCAAGAGAAGGTTCCTGGAGACGCTTGCCATTTTGGTTGCTATGGTGAGTTTCATATTTTGTGGAAACCACTGCTAGATGTCTTAAAATAGACCTTTGCCAAGAAAAACATTGGTCCAGTGGCATATGCCGGCAGAGCGACGCAAGGTGGCTCAAACGCCCTCCTTTGTTTTTTCCCTCCCCTCCCTGGGGCCCCCGCTCCAAGCATCAGCTGAAAACCCAGAAACTTGCTGCTAATTACAATGCTGACAATTCCCAACCTGGGTACTGGTGCCAGCTATCAAACTACAGCCTCTGGAGCGAGCCAATAAGCACTTTCTGGCTTTAGCTTCCCCAGGTTCCAAGCCGGCCCCATTAATTACTGTTAACTTAAAACTGTGTGTTGTAGAGAAGCAGCTCCGTTAGCTGGCTTAAGGATTACGACCCAGCCTCCACAAATGTTAAAGCCCAATAATGCGAATCCGTCAAACATCTTTCCTTGGACAAAACGTTGATTATTTTAGGTGTGGCTTCTTAGAGTCAATACAGCCACTGGATTTACCTTCCGTTGAGCACCAGAATAGATCAGACTAAACTCCCCTCTCCCTTCCTTCCTCTCTCTCTCTCTCTCTCTGTCTGTCTCTCTCCCTCTCTCTCCCACCTCTCATCTTTCTCATCTATCTTTCTCATAGTTATATCTACATGGCTTTTAAAATTGGAGGAAAATAATGGGCACAATTGTTTACAGTTATAGTTTACAGTCAATGAAAAAGGAAAACCTTTTGATGAGGGCAACACGGTCCAAAGATGTCCTCCAATCTGGATGAATTTTAAAATAAGGGTACTTACTTACACCATTTTTCAAGTGAACCTCTCGCTGCTGGGAGAGAGGTCTCGTTTGGCAGCACGTTTCTTTGATCGATAGGTTGGGTGACCACCCAGGGAGAAATCACCCTCTCAGCCTCCTAAGTGGTTAGCATTGCAGGTGACTCAGAGGTGGTGTCAGAGACGGGGCACGACACCACTTCCATAAACACGAAAGTGGCAGGCAAGGGTTTGGGTAAATCGAGAGTTTTGTTTCACTCTGCTGTAATCCGAGAGTCAGTCTGTCTTTGTTTATTCAACAAGATAGCTTTGAATATTTAAAAACTGAAATAAAAGAAAGTAAAAGTGGTTTTAACTCATATGAGGTCAGGCAAAAGTAGGGTTACAGTTGTTCATATAGAGAATAATACGCTAATTAATACATAATAATACAAGAATAAACTTTGTTTCATGTACTTACAACTGTAAACCTACTTTTGCCCAACCCTGTATATTATAATGTTATTCTATTTCTGTTCTTTGGTGTGAGGACATCATTGAGTCAGTGTGATTTACTAATGTTATTTTTAATTTTTTATTGATTATACTACATGACAAATAGTTGTCATTCCAATCTTTCAGCCGGTGTTTTCATTTGGAAGCTTATTACATTGGGTTGACTTAATTGAGATTAAAATTTTCCTGTTTTACTGGAAGATCTACAACTTGGGTAAAAGGTTAAGCTATTCCTTTAACTATGATTCATATTTGTTTCTACATTAATATTAATTTGGCTTAAGATTTTTCCTAAATTTTGAAAAAATGTAAGTATAAGCACACTGTAGACCCTTGGAATCTGTTGACATATTCACATCTGTGTATATAATATTGGAGCTTGAAAAAGGTTAAATGAGATGAATCACTGACTAGTGAGAAGAATATAAAAATTGTTATCACACACCAGCAAGAATAGAGCTGTAAGAAAAACTTCCACATTCATGTTGAAATGTGATGTGTCAGGACGCAAACATCCCCAGAAGACTGGGGATTAGAAAATGGGTCCCCACTGCTACCTGGGTGCCTGTGAGCAAGTAACTAAGGTTCTCTGTGCTGTGAGGGTCACGTGGACAAAGCATGGAAACAGAACCACGCACCGAAGAACCGAATCTGAGATGGAAAATGACCATAACAACCAGACATCATACGGGCTCACCACGGGCTTATCCAAGCCGCAGGAGACGCTGCGTTCTGCATGGGTGATAGGCTGGAGAGGAATTCCATTCCAGAGAAACAAAAGATCAAGTGGAAAGGATATGATGGCATGTCTTTGGGTACAGAGGCCAGGCCAGAGGAGAACGAGGATGTCAATCTTCTCTATCATCACCGTGGTTAATGCACAAGTAGCCCTCTGCCCTCAAATCCAACTCAATTGCAGTGAACAGGAAAAACTAAACTCTTACACACACACGTCTGTATTTTATATACAGAAATATTGCTAATGCCATCTGAAACAAATTCCTCTAGGTTACTTTTTTTCTAAAGCAAAGATGCAAGTATAACGTATATCTTTCCCAACAGGAAAAAAAAAAAAAAGACGAAAAGTCTGTCTCTGTTAAGCCATGCCCCCTTAGGCTTAATTTTACACAAGTCTGTCTCTCCGGTTTGATGATCTGTCCTTTGACTTGCGAAACATTCAGATTTCATGCCTTTCTCAATTTTCTACCCATAAGCCAAGCTCATTTTATTCAGACAATATTTCTATTTTAATTGATTCACAGTTTTGTAACAGAGCATGACTTTCCACCTAAATAAGAGAACTTCTGAATCCCGTGAAAGAATTCCTAATCTAAGAATACACTATACGAAAATCAAAATTGTCCACTTCCCAACACAACTGGAATGGGGGCGCTACACAAAGAATGAGATCTCTTCTGAAGTTTCCCCAAATTGCTGGGGTTTTCTTCAGCGTGCACTGGTACCAGCTATTAGGTCTGCCAATAAAACAGCCACCAGGAATTTCATTACTGTGTCTTTAACACATCACCAAAAACAGCAGAACCCTCTCTACAGTCCACGTCCTTAACATTGTTACTTGCTGTCGCTGTCCCTTGTCTCTTGTCAAATCCAATTGTTATCTGCACAAATCGTCGGCTCTAAATGTGAAACTGTCTCAAAAATTCAATGTCAACCCTGATTTTTAATATAGCAGCCACGACTAACAAAAGCCTGTTTGTCTGGGGTAAAGAACCCTCACACATCGACTCTGTCCTAATACATGGTATTAAATAGTCCCAAAGCTGCAACCACACCCAGCCACAGAAAAAACAGGTGATACTTTAATAAAAATGTCAGTAAATAAATGGCTTCTGACTTTCATGCTTCTGCCACCAGCAATCAATTGCTTTGAAAGCTTTATAGAACTTTTACTAAACCTATTCTCAAAAGTTTTAAATGGACATAGTGTGTCATATCCATCAATGAACTATAATGAAACATTATTAAAATTATCTGAGAAAGCAATAGCTGACAAATCATACTATTTTAATTTTTAGCTAATGGGAATAGTCTTTGGTGACAAAAGGTCAAACTTTTATTTACTATACTTAGAGTATCCTGGAGAGTCACACATTTCAAATAAAACTATAATTTTGCTTAAGATTTAAATTTGCCTTGCAAGTAAATAATGACAAAAATACTGCCCAGATCCTTATTTTTCAAAATATATCTATCACAGTTTTATAGGATAAAACAAATTTACGTTGCTTATTTGTTGAAAATTGTATAAATTTTTATAATTATTTATAGATTTAATATTAAATAAAATATATTAGGTAACTTTTTCTATGTCAAAATTCACATGGAATGAATGGTTCCAGATTAAAGTTACTCGTATTTCCAAAAAGAATACCAGCTTAAAAGGAATGTTTTTGTAGGTTTCTCAGTTATTTAGGAGTAATACCTGAGAATCAGAGGAAAGAGGTTCTCTGCCTTAACAAAAACTAAGTATACTCTTAGTAAACAAATTTGAGAATTAGAATTTATATTAATATTAAACTTAAATATATGCAGTTCAACAGCAAATTTATTTAATAGCTACATTTAAAAGGACATTAACTATGGAAAAATGCACAATTGGGTATAGACATGTCTTAAAAGGATATAATTGCTTTCAATAAATTAAGAAGTATTTTTGAGCCCCTATCATGTGTTGGGCACTGGATGAGGTATTTTAAAAGGCTGCACCACTGCTAGGCTATTTTAAGATTAAATATCCTAGACAAATATTCGCCCTTTTCTTTTTAACAGAATGAAAAAACAGTAATTTCCCCACTCTCCTAAGAATTGTAATTAAACTTAGTAGCATAAACATTTACACAAAGAATAAACATTTTAAAAGACCCAGTGTTTATTCTTTATCCATTATAATCACATACATTGACTTTTCAGAGTTTGAAAAGTGATTCAGTCTTATTAGGCTGTTTTCAAGGAAAATCGATGGTTGCGGGGGGGACTCACATGTATTACACACATGGAGACATACATGCATTTCCACAATAACACACAAGGATGAATCAGAAGTCATTCTTTTGGGGTGGGTTTTTTTTTCATTCCTAGCAGAGCTTCATATAAAAATCAAAGGGTGAAAGTAAAAGTCTTGAAGACCAATTCCCTGTAAAGACAAAATAGGTGGATGCATATCTTTGAAAGATTTTTAAGCTGCATTTTTAGTTGTGGTATTGATTTGCACAACATCTACATATAAAATAAAGTGTAGGATTCGGGGCCCCCCCAAAAAGGGGGCGCTTTCTTTGAAATGGAGTCCATAGTGGGCAAAGGGCCCAGAGAAGCCCTGAGTCCAGCCCTACTCGTGTGGCTGGGACACGGAAGGACAGGCAAGCCCTGTGTCTACACCGCTGTCATACTTCACAGTAGAACCCGTCCTCGAAATCAGACTTCCTAGCTTTCACCCAGAGTTCCTTCCACCGTAGGGTACGCTGTCTTCCCTTAAGGATCATATTAATTGAGGGAAAAATGAGATTCGAGGTTCTGCCACGTAAACTGCCCCAGTTTTCTAGCGTGCTTTGTCCTCGTAAACACTGTCCAAGTCTGTTTAAAATAATGGTTATGAAAACAAATTTTGCCTGAAACTAGATCTATAAAATAACCATTCTGAAGTTTAATTCCCCTGCAGTTATGCAAAAGCCCATCCAGAGTATTCGTAAGCCTTATCTTAATATACTTCTGTTACAAAGGAAAAGGCCTTTTTTCTATATGTATGCTTCTGACGGGATATTATCCATCCATCCATACATACATACATTCTTCTTGTCCAAAAATGAATGAACTGTTTGGCAGAAATACAGAAACTATCTCGACTGAGTAACTTTAGCTTATCTTATGACTTGTTTGAGGCAATTCTTTAAATTGGTCACATTTGCTCCTGGAGATAAAAATGGACCTCAAACAATTAATTTTCATTCATTTATTGAATAAAATTTACAGAACACTATTGCAAGAAATATCAATTTTCCACTTAAATTATATCATTGTTTCTAAAAAAAATGTTTTTAGAAACAGTGTCTCACTTAGTACACAAGTTTAAAAATAGGCAGTTCTTTCAAATTATGCAACTTTGCCATTATTGGAATATAATTTGTCAACTTTTTTCAAAAAGTGGCCTATGACATTAACTGGATTTTAATCAGGTACATAGTATTAATAAACAGTTATAGCATTCTAAGTCTTTATTTTGCAATTTAATTGAGATTCAGTATGGGTTTGATATAGATATGTAATAATAAAGTAAATGTAATAAGCTTTATTTAAAATCCTTTGAATGTTTTAAAGCTCTAGTTTATTCTTTGCATTTTTTAAAACTTTGGTTCTTTGGTTTTGGTTCTGGGTGGCATGCGTGTAAATTTCCAGACTCTGTTGATTATTACCGAGCCTCGAAGGGCACTTCCGCAAACACAGCAAATGAAAAGTGCTGTCATTACACGTGTGTAGATGTTACAATAACTTTCATTGATTTTGAAAATTAGATTGTCTTACTTAGCTCTCATCATTAACCGGAGTATAACATAGCTCAGAACCCAGAAGATTTGGGTAGTCACATAGCTGTAATCTGGACAATGCAAATATTCACAGTGCATTGGCTCATTATCAAACAGCACTCAACCAACCCAACTAAGCATATTTGAAAACCTTAAAATTTCATCATGTCCCTTTCTAAAATTGTTGGGCTTTCGGATGACTTAAAATGTTTCTCATTTAAAAGCCTTGTAATACATACTCACACAAAATATTTTGTAGATTGAAATCCAAGCATTCTAAGTCATGCTTTAAAGTATAGGAGATAAGAGTAAATCTCAAAACATTTTAAAAACAAATTGAACTACAAAACTCTTTGTATCAAACCTATTTAGTATTTAAGGTCATAGGTGTATAGCTACCGACACCTAAATGTGATAGCTAAATACAACAATAATAAAGTCCTTAAGTATTGTCATTTATATGTTTTCTCTTTTAATTAAAAGCATCAGCAAAACACGTTTTCTTTCAATGGGAAGTCTAGTATGCAGCTTACACTACTCTGACACGGTAAGAACACCATTCTGTCATCTCAGAGACACAACAATAGCTGAAACTGTACGTTATTGCAAAGCCGACGAAGAATCGCGACGGTCCGATACCGTCTTCCATGTTCTTACCCCTTCCTGCCTGCACAGAGCATCCCCCAACGTACCCATCATTCCACCTGGACCGAGAAAATGTCTATTTTTGTATTTGAAAATTCACCACAACTGAGGTGTAATGTAATAAGAAAGAAATGATGTTATGCTTCTGGGAATTTTCCATCCACCAAAATGTTACTTCATCATTGCACCCATCTGCCTGGACCTCCACGGACAAGCCTGTTGTGGTTCTAGATTGACAGGCAGTGACACCAAGAACCACACCAGTCTGGGGCTCACAGTGGACCCGGCAGAGGTCCCGGCTCCTGGACGTGATTATTTACTTAAAAATGTACGTTGTCAGAATCATCTCTCCAACCCATATATATATATATATTTTTTATTCAATGGATCCTTAACCCTGAATACCACCATTCCCTGCAGTTCTGTCCAAGCACAAATATCAGAACATGATTCACAAACACAAAGAACAAAATCAGCAAATTCTCTGTAAGACACAATTTCCATCCATCCAGCTCCTCCTTACCTGAGACTCAATAGTAAACCATCAACCAAGATGGTGTTTCTCACACCTATTAGTGGACACCGCCGAATAAATTTGAATGTTCATTGACATTCTATAAATTTCAGTGGGAAATCTAAAATCTCCCATCTAAGCCATAAAGTGTGTTCATAAAAAACAGTACTTTGGCAGATTTCACCGAAGTGAAAATAGTAGACAAAAGCAATTTGGATAAGTTTTCTCCCGTCCCCTCCATGGTGCCTGAAGTGTTCCTGTCAAATGAATAGTCTATGCTGTATCTATATGCCTTTTTTCCAAGCAGAAATTCTGTCAATTTTGTAAAGCAAACCAAATTTTAGAAAAGGGACGCATGTTCTGCTAGGATGTGGACATCACCTGAAAACCCGACAATTATGAGGTACTTGAAGCCACCCAGCCCTCGTGTGAAGCACAGTCACCCTGGGACGCCTTCAGTGGCGTCTGTGAACACTGACAGGAAACACCGATAACAGCAACGGTGATGGAATTTAAAATCCTATTTTCTGAGAGAAAAAGCTGGCTCGGAACAATGACAATTAACTAAGGTAGTTTCAATATAATAAACTCTGAGGGTTTCCCCCCTCCTTCTTATCTAGAAAGGCCCAGTCTGGTAAAAAACTCTTTTTTTTTTTTTTTAATTTTCCTTTTCAAATTTACATAGGAACCAGCTCAGTCAGACTGACACCTAATGGAAAGTTTTATAAGAAAATAATTCTGCAAAGGAAAGAAAGCAACGAGATAAGTATTTAAACCACCTGCACCAAGGAATCCAGCACTTTCTGGTGACCGTAAGATCTCATGACTGGCATTTTTATACAACTCACCCACTCTAAAAACTAATATTATTCATTTAGGAAGCAACTGCAATCATAAGCTAAAGAACCTGTGGCAAAGAACTGAATGAAATAGCTTATTTTTCAAAAAGTTCTTCTTTATTTTCTCAGCAAATACTGGCGTATTCCATCGTTCATTTCTCGAGAGCGCGAACCCCAGCTCCCCAGCGCCCCCTCCGCCTTTGCGTCTTACCCACTTGCTTAGCCAACCAACCGGCGGCGTGAGGCCAACTGCCAAATGCTCCCCTAGTTCCTAGATCAAGTAGCTTTTCTCTGCTTTCCTAATTTCCCAGTAAAACAACGCCACCGGTAGACATATTGAATGTTGTTAAATACGTAACACGCACGATACTTAAAAGCCCTTAATCACCAACGGGTGGGTCCTGAGAGAAAGAAGGTCCTTTGTGGAGCAAAGAGGGTAAGAACAGTAGTTACATAGTCTCTGCTAGTGACAGAATGCAGCCGCGTGTTTTCTTTTCTACTTGAACTGATTCTCAAGTGGGCTCACCCTAGGAGCTTCTAGGAGGGACCCTTCTCGTTTTCCTCACAAACAACCTACCCTGAGCGCAAAAGTACGTGTGGCGATAGCTTGAGGGTCATTGTGGGATCAGACGCGGTGTGGTGGAAAGAGAGCCAGGGTGAGGGGCGGCGTGGGGTACCCCTCTCTAGGAATCCAAGGCCCTGGAAGAAAGGCCAGACTCTAAAAGGTGAGACCCTAGACAGGGAAACATGGAGCTTGTGCCTGTCTCCTGCCGGGCACCTGACTCAGCGTCCCCAGGGCTCAGAGCTACCCTTGTGGCCCAGAGTCCAGTGAGGCTCAGGCACGTGGCGCCTGGAAAGCCCAGTCCTCCGAAGGGAACCGGTGTCTGGGGCTCAGCTCAGCTCAGAGCTGCTCTGGGGGCGCTTCGAGGGAGAGCGTCGCAGGCTTCTCTCTCATTTTCTCCCGCAGCTTCGACTTCTCAGGAATTGTCTTCACAGCCAAGAGCCACCACGCAGTGGAGGAACATGGTCTTAGCGTTCCAGGAGGTGCTTGCGGGGCCCAAGTGCAACCTCTGGGCGCCTGGTATCTTCTGGTCCCCAGCACTTTCTCCTCCCACCTTTGAAGCCACCTCCACCAGGAAGAGTAAAAGCAGAGCAGCCGAGCTGGGGGGCTGCGGGCGGCTGCCGCCTCCAGGGCGCACGGTGCCTGCCACGGTGGGTCACCCTTCCAGCTCCATCCTGGACGTCTCAACTTCTGCGAGGTCCGTGTGTCCCCAGCAACACCCGGGTGTGCTTGAGGGGCTGGGTGG
The DNA here is from genome assembly GCA_004026545.1 of Mormoops blainvillei. NCBI lineage: Eukaryota > Metazoa > Chordata > Mammalia > Chiroptera > Mormoopidae > Mormoops > Mormoops blainvillei. The sequence goes on along the minus strand of PVJD01002512.1, from coordinate 12,147 downwards.
ATGGCTGTTTGCTCTTCGCTAAGAGGGGTCAGATCCGTTTGGCTTGGGCGTCCGTTAGTATTGGAAACAAAAGCTGAAAGTAGGAGGGACACCTCGCTCTTCCTCTTGTCCCTTCGCAGCAGACCTGGGAGAGGGAACCTGCCTCGGGTATGCTGATGTTTGTGACTCGTCCCCAAGGGACAGGCAGGGAAGACGGTGGTGAAGACATGTCCCAAAGAAACTGGATGACTGAACTGTCACTGCCTGCCCCAGGAAGGTTCCAGTTCTGGGCCACACCGCAACCAATCCGGTTCCCAGCCTGTTTCTCCACCCCTTCGCGGAGGATCCGAAAAGAGAATCTGGGTTCCTGGGAGCACCGCCGCACTCCAGTCTGGAGCTTCCGCGGGGACCCAGGCCCGCGTCCCCCGCCCCCTCCCCAGCCCGGCCGCGCGTCAGGCTGCAGAGCGACACCGCCGGGGGTGGGGCTCGCGGCACCGCCCAGGGCCCGCGATTCGCGAAGTCACGCGCTCCCGCAGCGCCAGCTCGCGGGGGCACCTTCGCCCACGGACACGCCCTTTCTGCGGAGGCGGCCCCCCGCGACCCTCTCCAGCTCCTCACTCGCGGGCGACGCAGCCAAAATGCTCAAAGCCTTTCCATCATTCCCAGCTTCAGACACTCGCCCTGCCTGCGCCTCTGCCCCAAGCCACTCCACACCCGGGGGAGGACCCCGGCGGGCAGGGGACGCCGGCACTCCCGCAGGCTCCTGCACAGACCCCAGCCTCTGCTGCCCCTCCCCCCGCCGCGACCCCCGCCCCCGCGCGCTCCCATTGCACCGCCCGCACGCCAGAGGCGCGGGCGCGCAGAATCACCTAACGCGGGACGCAGAGCGAAAACAGCGAGGAAAGGAAAAGATCAAAAAAGTGCTACCTTGGCAACCACAGGCGTTCAGAGGCCAGCTGGTGGGCTGGGAGGGCGGCCGCTGCCGCCTGCCGCTGGTACTCTCCTCGACTACGCGTATTCTTAAGCAATAACAACGTAATCCGTATTATCCACCCAAGAATACCCGTCACCGAAGAGAGTCAGAGGACCAAGCCCCCGCCGCTGCTGCCGCCGCCGCTGCTCCTGCTGCCGCTGCCGCCAGAACTCTGCCTGCTGAGCCCGCCCCTGGCTGGGGCTGGGCTGAGCTTGACCAGGACCATAAATCCATAACTCGATTTCCCTAAAGAAGGATCCAAAGCTGTGCTCGGCTGCTTCCTGCCCAAATCCAAATGGCTGCTCTAGTTCCAGTTCTGTAAGAGAAATCACAGACCAAGCACTCAACACAGAAGAAGAGGAGGAAGAGGGCTGTCTTCCCAGTGAGAAAGGAGGTTGTGGGAAGGCTCTTGGGGCACAGGATGGGCGTGACAAGGAACCTTCAGTTTACCTGGGGCTCTCCCAGTGCCTTCTTCTCTCCTTGCTCTGCTTGGTGCCCTCTCTGGTCTCGACCAGCCCACTCTAGGTGCTTTGATTGAGTGTCACGGCAGCGAGAGTGCCTGTAAGAGACATGCATAGTTAAGCACACAAATATTACAAATGTATTTGTCTAGACGGCTTCAAGGGGAAGTGCGGCTCAAATAAAGATAGGGCCATGCATGGGCGACGTTTTCAGCAGTGTGTTTGGGAAATGCATTCTCTCAAGCCCGAGATCACAGAAAATAAACACTAGTTCAATTTACTACTTGAAATCAAATACTTATAGATCTACAAAAATAGGCATTCTCCTTTGAAGGCCTTAGAGCTATACAACATAATGATTTTTAAAGGGGGAGAAAAAGCTTCAAAGCACAAAATAAACTCATTTTCCATAGTATCAGAACTCACTGAGTTTGACAAGCTGGGAGAGTTTTTATGATTTAGGCATCGTTTGGTAGCACCACAATGTGTACTTTCCTAGCCCACCTTTTTAATTTACAGTATAAATGCATTGCCGTGAACACCTCTACAGAAAAGCCTGTGAAGCTCCATCTTCATAAACATTATTGCAAGAAGAAGAAGAAGAAGAAAAAAAGAAAAACAATAGCCACTCATTTGCAAAGTGACTGTACATTTGGCTTTTAGAGCAAGAATCTCTATGATTCTTTGATGGTCAATATGGCTCTTACTGGAGAAGCTTTGTCTTAAGACCCTGCAGTGAATATTCTGATAATAGGGGTTTATTGTTCATTAAATAAAATGGACAAATGCAACGTCACTACCCAAGACATGTTTTAGCTCCATTAGGAAGTTCTCAATTTGCTTTTCCCTGCACTGGCAAATACATGGAAGTACATCCATGTGAGCGGAACAGGGAGGGGGGTTGGAAATATGGCAGTAGGCATTATGAGTCCTCAAATTATGTAAGTGCAAATAGCGCTTCATCAAGGAGTAATTATATAACAGACTCTCTCCCACTACCACAACTCGCCTCTAACTGACCCGCCTGCAATTTAAGACACTTAAGTTGTGCTTGCTCTTATTATTATTTTTTAATATATCGCGTCTCCAGACGCACCAACTCATCATTTTCCTGGCATGTTACTTACATATAGACAACTCAACATGAATGCTAGGGTTTATGAACAGTTGCTTAACGTATAATGCCTGCTGCCTCAAGTAACTCAAAAGAATGCAGTATTGCCCAATTAAGAGCCTATTTTACAGTATTTTCAGATGACCCTTAAGTACACCTTTCACAAAAAGACCGATGCCAATTAAACAAATTAGTAAGTACTATTTTTCTACCATTACCTAACATAGCTATAAACTGGAGCTTTTCTCTGGGGGTGCTAACCCAACACACACACACACACACACACACACACACACACACACAGAAAGCTGACAGGTTCTCTTCAGCTTGAACTCCTAGAAACAAAAGCCCTGAGGGGAAGTAGTGCAATAGTCTATGAGCAAAGTGTACATTTGCTCCTGAACTCTTCCATTGAAATCTCAGCTCACATTAAAAGGAAAACAAGAAACACATTGTACAGATAGATTTTGATTAAGTAAATGGAATATTCCTTTTGTATTAAAAAAGATTATCAAGGCATACATACACCACACACACACACACACACACACACACACACGCACAGTACATGGCATATCAGAATCACAGCATAAATACCCACACAGCTCTTCAATGCTTTCTGAGGAATCTAATCTCCTTTAGTTTTGCTTCCTCACAATTGAAATACAACACAGACACACACACACACACAGACACACACACACACACACAGACACACACTGACCCACAGACTCACACACGCTGTGAGAAACTAGAACAACGCAGTTGACATGCATTCTTTCCATCCAAGTAGCCAGGGCCAGCCCTCTCCCCACCTACCCCAGTATGCCACCGGCTTCAGCACTTGGGCGAGTGGACAGCTCAGCCCGGGCGACCGCCCGCGGCACCGGCTGCACTCTGAGCAGAGCTGCTCCCGAGCTCCGGCGGGGCAGCCTGACTTCCCAGAACACCATTTCCTACGAGACCACTGCCGCTGGGTGCATATTCAATTCCAATCTCCTTAAGCTGTCGGATCCCCCCCTCCACCCCTCCACCCTCCCCCATCTCCACCCTCCACACAAAAACAGAAAAGGGAAGAAGCCCAATGCCAGCAGGGCGTCTGTTGATCAACTTACACTTTGCTTTTGCATATTTAGATACAGCCAGCGAGCAGTGTCAGCGGAGGCTTAGGTCCGCATTAAGTACCTTTGTTCATCGACTCCTGCAAGCCATGTTTATTAGAACCCACATTTCTCTCCCGCCCCTTAACTAGAGGGGTGTTTTTCGGGCGCGAGGGGGGGGGGCTTCCAGCATTTTCTGATCTCTGGAGGCCACCGCAGCTGACTGCCAGTCCCCATACTGTCCCACCCTGTCCCCCACACTCCAAAACCCATCCCAGCCAGACGCTTGGTCATTTGCGACCAAATACACATAAAGAAACGCGACAAAGCGATCGGTTTGAGGAAATAAGCCAATTAAGCTAAAGCAGAAATGCTTCTCTGCCCCCCACCCCTCCCCCCGGCCTGCCTCCCTCTGCCCCTGTCCTCCCCTCTCAAGTAGAAAGGGGGAAACACCAAGGAGAGGGGGGAAATCGGGAGGAGGGTGGTAGTCGCCTCTTACAATCGATGGAAAAACACTATACACATCTTGACCGAATAACACCCTCTCCCAGACAAAAAGAAGCACGTTTATCGATGTAAACACAGCCTCCCTCTTCCACACATCCCACATCCTTTACGTGAGCTGAGATTTGTCTTGCGGTATGGCAAAGTAACTGTCACAAATCCGTCTCGATTGAAGTGCTTACCCTCTAAATCCAGCGAACTCCAACTGTGTGCGGAAGCCCGAGTCCTCGGAGGGGCGGCGAGGCGGGCTGGGCGGTGGGCGCCGGTCCCCTCCGCGCGCGGTGACCGTGGCACGGAGCCCTGGGAAGGGACCTCGCTCCTACGCCGGCTCTGCCCCAGTGCCTTCGCGTGGTGGCGGCTCGTTCACGCTTCCCGGAGTCCCAGGCGATCGCCTTCAGCTGGTGCGAGCTTCCAGAAAGGAGTGGGGAAGGGGGGAAAAATCATCTAATGCAATCAAATCGATCTGATCTACACCATCTGTCGCCTGCCACTATACACAAACGTTAAAACAGGGAAACGGAAAACACTGACAGCCCGAGAGGCTCGGTCTGCAAAGAGTTCATTTTTAGCTGAGTATAATTGGGTATGGTCGGCGTCCAGTTACAAACGCTGCTGTTCGCCCTCCAGTAGTGGATCCCAAACATGCTAATGGTGGATTAATTGAGGAAGATCTGACGTGCAAGCTTCATAGTCTCTTATTCATGACTTCCCAATGGGAGAGGACCAATGCCTTGTGGGACTGTGGTAACATACAGTCAAAAAGCTGCTAAGAAAATGGCTGTGTGTTCACAGCACCTCTCTCTGATAACAAACATATGCGACTAAAACGGTTTAGTAGAACGGGGCGGGGTGGGGGGGGGCCGTTGGAGAATAAAATTTTCTTTCCCGGTTTAAGCAATCCTCATCTTCTTTCCTTTAAAAAAAAAAAAGCAAAAACAGATACTGTATCCTTTACCATAGTGGAGGAAAAGGGATATTTTAAAGGTTTTTTTTTTTTCTTAAATCAAGATTAAACTCTGCCATATCAAAGAAAGGGAACACACCTGGGCTGCAGTTCTTAATTAAAAAGTAAATAAAAAAGAACGTGGTATCATTTTTTTCCTCACGGTGATCCAGGCAGATCCATAGCATGTGGCAGTGTATAGAAACTCAGCCCAGGTAACCCCACCAGGGATGACTGAAGATTGTCGAATGCCAGGCACCCTTCTGACTTCTTGAAATCAGCATGTCTCTTGGGCAAGACATTTTGCATCACTGAAAATTGACATAATGAACGTTAAATGTGATTGCAGTGAGGGGGTGGCAGCAGTTCTCTGTTTTAATTCCACAATGATTGCCTCCAGCCAAAATCCCCTTTGGCCTGTTTTCGGTCTTTCCTGATCAGTTGATGGGGGAGGTATAGGGATTGAGGAGGGTGTGGAGATCTCAGAGGTTGGGGTGGGGTGGGGAGTGTAGATGATCAATAGCCAATAAATTCTATTTTATTTATAATTTTTAAAACTGTGGAAATAAGAGGGATCACTTAGCATTTGTTAATCATAATGTTTAAATATAAGCCAATTTTCAAAATAATGTCTTATTTGTGGGAAACATACATATTACAAACAATAGGCTAACTGTGCTCCATCCATTTTTAATTTTAAGATTAAAAAAAGGAATGCAAAGTTTATTATCTAGATACGCGGCATCCTTTTATTATCTATATCTAATACTCTACATTTCCTCTGATTTTGTCATCCACTTGAACACTGAAAATTGTTCAGTTTTATTCTGTTGATTTTTTGGAGAACATAAATTACATCTATTCATAGTAAACAGTGTTTAGGATAATTCTTGAGATAGCTGAGTATGTCTCCTGAAACTTTGATAATCTCTTTAAGAAGAAAAAAACCTCACAGTTATGAATTAAATTAGCCTAAAAATATAGCTTGAAGACAAATCAAACAATTTACCTGATCTTTTGTTTCAATATACATTAATTAAGCACTCTTTCCAACCTACACAACATTCCAGGGTCATGTCAGAAATCCACGTCTAATAGCTCAGCAGCCTTTGTTGTCATTCGCGTCAAGCTATTGCCCCCTGCAGGTCAGGATGGAAATGCAGGCAGAGTTTGGCCAAGTCCTCAGGAAATTCATGGCAGCTCTGTTCCTCACTCTCCCAGCATTTAAGTAGAGCCGACTCTTAACTTTAGGTTAGTTTATGTTACGGTTGAAAATATTTATTTAATGGGAACTAGTAAGTTTTAAATAAATAAATGAGTTTTAGAAACAGGCGCTTTCAATTTCCCTTCTGAGAATTTTGCCGGGCGGGGCAGGCCGTCCACTGTCTTGTCACACAGGAAGTACCGTGATTCACTTCACGGAGCGTTTTCATCTTCCCTTTATCCCCCTTCCACAAGACCCCACAAAGCTCAATGGAATGCCACAGAAATGGGATTGTGATTTCTCAGTAACAAAAACAGAAAAATCATCCTGGGCGATCCAGGACTTCATGCCAGTGTGCTCTCGGTAGACTCCATGAAGTGCATTCACATCAGACCCTTTGCGAGTCCTCTTACGGCTGATGCGATGGGGGACAATTACACTGTTTTTCTTGATTGTGAAATGAAACATAATTTCACCTCCATGCTCCCGCCCGTTCCATCCTCCTTCGTCCCAATCAACTTTTCCAAACAAGGCTCCTTGCCAAGAGAAAATAAATTTATTGTTGACAGAATATAAATTAAATTGCATCAACTTTTCTACAGTATCAGAGGGTGGAGCAGGTTTATGGGAATTATTTCATAAGGCTTATGGGAAGACTCATGTTTTGGAAGTCACAGTATGGCTAGTCACACTGGCTTGTGAAGAACCTTAGGTCGGTCTTTCTCTATTATTTAAACACATTATCTCACCGAGCAGTGGGATATCATTATGCAAAATTTCATCCATTCTAATTCCAAATTAGCAGTCAGTAAGAATTTTACCCAGTCATATGTTAGAAGTATTATTTCCACCTTGTGTTGAAAGTAGTTAGAAGCATGAAACACATTCTGCTATTTGGGAACTACCTGAAATGCTCACAAAGGACTTAAATAAAAGATAGGGGTGAAGCTCAGGGCTTTCTTGGGGGATTTTTACCTGAACTGCTGAGGCTTTTTTTCCAGAAAACATGGAATAGGGACTGGGGATGACTATGTCATATTTTAAACAAATCTACAAAACAAAACAAACGATCCCCCCCCCCCCCACCCTGACAAAACCTGAATGCTGAGTATCTACCCTTGTTTCATTACATTTTTAAAGCTTGTTAAATTTCAAAAGGACACTACATCTATAAATTAAGATCTTCGCCTCTACAGGTCATTGACACTCTTGCTCAGGGCACAGGGAGGTTTGGACTAAGCTGTTGGGCTAATAGATTACATCACTCCTGTAGCCGGAATACGCGACTGGTTGCCTGCAGCTGACCTTTCCAGTTGTATTTGGATGGACATTTTTCAAGAAAAGGAAAATTCACCCTTCTTTCAAAATTATATATCATGTATGTGACATGATTACAAAGTACTATGTAGACATGGAAGCACGTTGCTATTGAGTCAGAACATTTTAACCATTTTATTCCAATCCACAAAGTTGCTTTTAATTAGCGTCCAGAAAAGAGAGATGGTGTCGTTTGACCTGTGTGTTCCCAATGAAGGGGCCCGATTCCCAGTTGTCCCCATATATGACGATGCAGCAGATTGCCCCCACGTGCCCTGGGAAACACACCTCTCTTTCTCGTACTACCACCACTATTGTTTCCAAAGGCTCGAAACAGGGTTCTAGAACCCTTACCACGTTCTGTTATGTATGGCATCCTGGGTTATTAGACAGTCTTATCCTCAGAAGCTAAATATCAGGCCCACTTATTCATATGCATTCAACTCAGTTTCCACTTGGCAGGCCGCCCAGGTGCAGGTCCATCCCCAAAGCACGTGTTTCCAGAGGTTTTCAAATGCTGATGGAGTTGGGGTGGTGGAGGGCGCGGCACACTGGTGGGGGAGGGGGCTTGGGCAGACCGTATCCTAAGCAGCAACTTTACGCCGATTCAAGGCCATCAGCCTGGAACCGCAGGTGTAGACCACTTAGCCGGGCGAGCTCCCTTGGAGCTGCACCTGTCTCCCTCTCCTAGGCCGAGGCTGGCAGGCCGATCCCGGGCCTCGCGCGGTTTGCTGGGGGTCCCGAGACCTCAGGGGCAGTTCTCGCGGGCGGACCTCGGGCAAACTCTCGTGGGGCGAGGGAAGGCGCCACGCGGAGGGAGAGAGGCCGCCCGGCTCGCCGCGCTCGGACGTCCCGCACCACGTTAGCCACGCGCGTGCCGGTTCTCGCGGCGGCCGCCCGCCGGGGCCTGCGCTCAGCCCCGACCTGGATGTCTGGTGCAGCGAGGGGAGCAAGGCCCCGGTGGGAGCGGGTGCGCAGGACTACGACAGACTTCTGCCTCCGAGCCCCTGCGGCCCAGCGTGGCCGCCCCTGGAGCGCACGGTGCGCCCGCGTCCTGCGCCCTCGGCCCGCCCCTCACGCTCTGCCAGGCGCGCTGCCCGGGGCCCAAGCGACTCTGGGCTTGGGACGGAGGGAGACGGGGGCTTGCACCCGGTTCCTGGCAACGCCCGACTCCCCCAGCATGTGTGCAGGCTGAGGCAGCTGCAGGCAGGAGCGGGCTGGGAGAGCTGCGGGGACCCCACCGGGTGGCTCACCCCTGTCTGCGGACGTCCCGCCCTCCCGGTCCCCGGCCGCGGCGGCCGAGCCCACCCAGCAGGAGCCGCGCGGCGACAGGCAGAGCGAAGGCGCCCCCTCCCGGCCGCACGCGGCGGCGCGGCAACCCACTCAGGTCCCCTCGGTCCCCTCCGTCCCCTCCGTGCCCCGGGCGCGGCCCCGCCCTGGCCCGGCCCGACTAGACCTCCGCGCCCGCGGCGCCGGGGCGAGTGAACAGATAGAGCAAATCAAACCCGCCCCCATCCACTCTCACCTCGTCTGCGTCTCAAAGGTAAGTGCTAGCCCAGCCTCCCCCGCGCCCCTCTCTGACCCTCTGGTCCTCTGGGCGGAGGTCGGGGGAGACAAAAGGGCCACCCCCCCAAAAAAAAATCACGACCGCGTTCGAAAGCACGTTTTGCAAGCATTAATTTCAAACACACACACGACCCACTGAACCGAAGCCACACTTACCAGTCCGGAAGAGGGTACTGATGTGCGTGTCTGGAGCATTTCATTAGCTGTTGCAGGAAATGTTTACTGAGGTTCCCGGTGGTCAGCAGCAGCGGGGGTTCTGCGGATCGATCGGAAGGGCGGCAAGAGAGAGAAAGATGACCCTTCCTTTAAACCTCCCTCCAGTACCTGGACAGGAGACCTCCTTTCAGTCCCAAGTCCCCGCAGGGACAGAAGAGTTGTCACCCACCTGCAGAGAGGGCGTTTCGGGGGGTGGGGGGTCTCCTGGGTCCTGCTCCCATTCCTCACTGCAAACTGGAGAAGGGATGGTTTTCTCTGTCTGGATACTTCGTGCCTTGGCTCTGTATGGCATTTTGAAATTAGTGCAACCTTGAAATAGGCTGTGTGCTTTGAGTGGCAGGTTTTCCTGTGCTTAAGTAAAAGGTTATTAGAAATCGCGGTGTTTCTATGCAGGCAGCCTTGAGGTAGAGATGGGCATAATATCTTCTTGTTGTGACTTTCAGTCGTGGCTGGTGCCTCTGCGTGTTTACTGTCTTCGGAGATAGAGGATAGTTTTCAGTGTTTTAATAAGTTCAGGCAAATAATAAGTCCAGCCTCTGGAAAGGATCAGTATGGTTCGTGCTTACCTTCTTCTCACACTCTTCTGGAGAAAGAAACAAAAGGGTCTTCACTGTCCCCCGGGGAACGGGGAAGTCAGGCTTAGAAAGGTTTATTTAGTGGACCAAGGTGACAACAGGTGGCTGTCAGCGGACTGAGGAGCTGAGAGCAGGCAGAAGATCCGTCTTGAGAAATCATACTTATTATGTTGGAGTCAGGCTGGTAATAAACTGATATTTCAGGTTTGGGTTTTATTTAGCTTTTCATAGAAAGGAGGAAAGATTTTTTTTTTTTTGCTCATAATAAAAGCTTTGATACAGTGGAAGTATTTGTTCTGAAAAATGCTTGTTATCAGCACCCTAGCCCTGTTTCCCAGCTGAGAAAACCGAGAGACTGAATCCCCTCTGCTACCATAGTGAGATGCATAGCCAGGCCTTAAAAATCAGATTTTCTGATTCCAGCTCCTCTCTCCATTCCACTTAACCACACTGCCCAACCCCAGAAAGAGCCTTGATTTTTCTCAGAATGCCAGACAGTAAATCATTAACAGCCCAGAGCCTATACTTCTCAGTGAAGAAGTGAAGAAGCTTTCTTTTACCTTAATTGTGAATACCTTTCATACCGAAAGAATGCAAATGTAGAAAGGGCGCTATTCTCAGTGGTGAATTAAATGACATAAAAATGGCAAAAGACTAAAATAACTACATCAGCTTTACTGAAAAAAGAGGTAAAGCAGTTAAAAAGATATCTGAAAGACCTGTCTCAGTGCAATTTTAGTCTTCTCCTCCTCCCAAGGCCCATCTTTCCTACCCGGAGAAAGTCGTTCCACATGACATTTCTGCTAGCTTTTGTTCAAAAAAAAAAAAAAAGGAGTTTAACACTCACAGGTATGAGTGCTTTTTGTCTCCATTCACATTGTGCCTCTTTGCTCTGTGAATGGTTATGGCACAAATTTCAAAACACATCTCTGGAGTGACCACTTTAACGACCAAAAAAAAATACATGTTGATTGGCAAGAGATCTTTGACCGGCATCCACATTTCAATGCTCACTCACAAGGCTCTGAAGGATCTGGCGTCGAGCTGGTCTACCCTGCGGTGTAAAGTTCGCTCGGGCGCAGAGAGTGCTTCATAATAAGGTCTTAGGGCTCCTCTGCTGCAGGAGGGCTGATCCTATCATAAGAGACCGGAACTGCCTTAAGCCACCGATGGGCCTTCAGCCCATGCCTCAGCTTTCTCAGTCATTTCTGTGCACTTTATTTGGCCACATGGCCTCCTGTCCTGTGGGGATCTGTGATTTTTCCAAAGGTTTGATTTTAGTTGAATATGATTGTTAATGTCACGTTGGGGATGCTCTCCCATCCCCCTCTTGTTAAAGCCCTCCCGTCAGTGTCAGTTTGGAGCTATTATGTTATGTAATGCAGTGTGCTTGTCTGTGTGAATTTGTACCATAAACACATTTACACATTTTTAGGCTTTTAGACTTTAGCCCTTAAAAAATTATCAAACGCCATCCTTTTATTTTATTGGTGGCTAAATGGATGTCCCAAGGCCAGCAGTTCTCAAGGACACCCCCTTAGAAACGGGGAGAGGGAGGATTGGAACCCAGATTTTCTGTATTCAGACTCTAAGGCCAGTTCATTCTTATAGCATCACGTTCCTTATTGGATTTGTAGAGATTCAATCCCTCACTCAACAACTAGTTATCGTCGTGACCTTGGCCTTAGGAATTCAACAAAAGGAAGAAGAAAGCAATTCAGGGAAAAAAAAAGAAAAAAAAGAGGCCTTAATTTGTTGAAACTAGGGGTGGACAAAATTAAATGACAGCCTTAGCTTTATATGATTATAAAGGCATTTTGCTTAAAAAAATATCTTTAATGTGTCATACTGTGCAGGGTAGACAAAAACATGCTAATCCTCCCACAGCTCGTGGTAAGGACATTTGGGAAACCCTTGGTGCCCGGTGATGGAATTGTTGATGGGACATTTGTACGTGAACACGGTGAACCTCGCCAGGGATTTCGGGTCCTCTCAGGTGATCTGCTGGTGGATCAGGGACTATTCTTTCCCAGAATATTTCTGTGGTTAGGCATTAAAGGCCTGTGAGAAAACATAGACTTGTTTGGGCACTGGGGTAAAGAAGTTCTAAAGAGATCAAGGAGGAAAAGACGTGTTTGAAAACGACACATTCCCAAGTGTGTATTGGATGGTCCTCGCAGATGAACCACAGGGTG